>OU343223.1:198998868-199037635 GCA_910596185.1 Chrysanthemum makinoi | reverse complement strand
CATCAAAATCCTTACTAATCACTATCCTTAGTGATTATTCGACATCTGAAGTTGTTTAACACCAATTCATCCTCCGTGGGACTTAACGACCCAGGAATCCCCTATATTCCTCTGATCTTTAATTGCATTTGGTTTCTGAGCAGTTTTAAGTTTATTACGGTTAGCCATTCACAAGTGGCTGGCTTGAGTGATTAAACTTGACGGTTCGGGACCAATCAGTTCCCTGTAAACCCTCACGAGACCTCACTCGTCCACTTGGGACACCAAGTGGTTTAAAAGGCTTGTTGCATTTGCTAAATGCAACCGTGATTCCTACGAAAGTGAGTTAGGTTTGTTTCTTATTTTTCATTTTTTCTTTTTAGAATTATGCTTGTCGGTAGTGTGATTTCAGAGATTGAAGTTTGTTCATGGATTCTTATACGAAGGCACGTCTCTTTTTCGTGGGCCTTCTTTCTTTTTGGAGCAAATCTCAGGGAAGTTCTCGCTCTAATTCTACTTTTCTCTTCATCTTCATTTAACGCTTAGTACAAAAGGGACTTTGTACAATTCAAGTGGGGGGACGGGAGTAGAATTATCTCTTGAACTTTATTTTGCCCTCGTTTTTCTAGTTTATTTTGAAAAATTATTCCATTTTTAAAACTTTGACATGCTTTTCTTAACCTAACTAGATTAGACCTTAGCCGAGCACATACAACCCTTGATATTATATGGTGAGATTAGCCTTATCCGTTTCCAATATTTTACCCCAAATCCACCAAATTATGAGTGTGCCGGTAGCTTGTAAACTTTAGAACTTGGCCTTTGCATCATTTCGAGACCATAGACGAGGTATGTTGATGTATTTGTACTTTTCAGTGTAAGAAGGCAATATTATAGGATTATCACCCAGATATCCTACTATTGTGTGTCTAGCGATTAGTCACCTCGACTTCTCGACCCCCATGTGAAACTATTTTGTTGCACTCACCTTTAGTGCAAGATACCCCTAGATACACTCATTTGAGCCATTCCTTTCATTTCGTTAACCCAATATATTGTTTCGATACACCTTTACACCTTTGCCTACCTTGTAGTCTTTATTTGTGATTGGGAAGTCATCATTTGCCTAAGTTCAAGGTTCAAGTGGAAAGGTTCGGAAATCACACTATCGTCGACGACATATTCTTGAAGATCATTGAAGACCCCCCGAATTCCCATTGTTCATCTCAAGTGGGGGGATATTATGTTTACTTGTTATCGTTATGTTGAAAAAACAAAAAAAAAAGTTGTTATGTTATTTAGTTATTGTAAAGTGCAATGTTGTAAGTACTATGCTATGAGCTTAATATATATTTAGTATCGAGGAGGCCACCTCGGTCACATTCGAAGATTGAAGTTGGTAATTTTGCCAACAGTTTGAGAAAAGGTAGTGTGCCTATCATGACGTCCTCTAATGACACATCTACCTAGTATTTCATGATCCGGTTTCTTAACTTCAAAGCTTGAACTTTGGGCGGACGGTAAGTGGTGATGACTTGGTTATAGATTTAGACTACCTGCTTGATTTTTTATTTTACACCATTTATATATCCCATGTCTTATCCTACCCTTTAGTCATGAAGCGTGTCTAGGTGATGCAGCGAGCAATCTTTGGTGTCTTGGCCATGGATTTGATCATGTATCATTGATTTTATCCACTTCGCCGTGTCATGTTAGTAATGACGAGTCACCCCCTTAACCTTTGTCATGTCAACCCATATTGCCTTCGAAAATTGTTTAGCCCTTAACTCTAGTGGTGGAGATTTGTGTAACCGCCAAGCTTATGATAGAATACATGCTATGACTGTGCGATTGAGTGATCACCCCGAAATTGACACTTAGAATAGTTGAGAGATTTGAGTGTTTCATTCTCATTTCGTGAGGTGTTCAGCTTTGTTTTATTCTAGCATAAGGGATTTGTAAACTGATATTCTCCAAGTTATGGGAGATATCTTTTTAGGAATCTTTCTAATAAGGTCTACTTGAGGGCAAGTAGAGTTCAAGTGGGGGGATATTTGATAAAATCAAATATTCCTGAATATTAAGTGTCAATTTCCCCCGATAATGCTTGAAATTTATATCATTTATATGGATTTACGCTTGTTTCCATTATTTTCCACTTTCAGGTAAATTACGAGCATTGGAGCTAAAGAGACGCGGAATTGGAGAATTAGCAAAGATTTATCAGAGTATGCTCACTTTGAAGAAGTTACGGTGTAACTCATCTCTCACATTACGCCGTAACTAAAGCGTGACTCAGAAAGCCAACTCATCAGAAGGTTACGGCGTAACTCTCACAAAAGACTACGACGTAACCATATTAGATCAAATAAGGTTCCACGCCGCTGATAACTACGCCGTAACTCTTGTTTATAACCAAGAAATATTGAAGATACGACGTAACCACTTGTAAGGTTATGCCGTAACCAGCAGATCTAGTGCAAATTACGAAGAAATAGAAGATTAGCGGTAACTATTATATTAGTTATGCCGTAACCCAGATCTGGCCTATAAATACCCCACGATTTCCAGCATTTCAAATCATCCCATTCCACACACCACAACCAAAGAACGTGGGAAGAAGCCAAAGGCCAGGTCTAGAGGAGCATACGGAGCTGTCTCCAAGGGAGAAATCACTCCCCTACGATAAGTAGTAGCATTTTATCTTTTCTTTACTTTTGATTCATGTATTTCATAACATTGAATATTGAATTGATTTGTATGGTTAATATGAGCGGCTAAGCACCTCTTGGTGCTGGCCAAGTTATGATTCCTTAATTGTTTTGTTTGCATTTACATTACTTCCGTATAATTATTTCTAGTGTATGCACGCATAGTTTATTGGTAGCTACCCTTGTTTCGGTAGTTTTGAATGGCGGTAGAGGCTAGTTGCTTAGGAGATATGACCAACTGACCCTAAGTGAGTAGACTAAGACGTGAAGGGTAAGATATGACAAACTGACGACCCTTTCTACTTGTGCAATTTGACCAACTGATCACATACCATTTGGATGAACTTAAGAATTAGGGGGTGAGTGTTTAAGTTGCTAACGCCCGGGCACTCACTATTATAAGTCTAGCATGTAGCGGTACTTAATGACTCGGCTTAGGGGACCAGGAACAACTGGACTTATGAGGGGACACCTGACTTCTCCAGTGGTGGCATCTTTGCTGATAGGTTAGGGCGAATTGACCAAATGTTGTCCTCTCGACTTTGACCCCACCTGAAGTAATTGGAAGTAATAAGACGTAGACATTACTGGCTAGGATAATTAACTAGGTTAGCACCGGTCTCCTCTATTGATTGAACCTTTGCCTTAATTTGCTTTTATCTGCTTTAGTAGTTAATTAATTAATTCCTTATCGAAATCATATTAAATCTGTGACACCTAGACTTAGTAATAATCCAACACACATAGCTCTTGGTATGACCTTGGTTTTACCGAATACTACACAACACACGACCGGGTACACTGCCCGTTAGTGCATTAGGGTAGACCATAGGTATAATGAGACTATATAAATATTAAAACCTTGTTAGTAAAACATGCATCAAGTTTTTGGCGCCGCTGTCGGGGAGTTATTTTAGGATTGCTATTAAGTCTTTCATTTTTCGTTTTGTTTTCTATATTTCTCACGATCATTATTCAAGTTTTTAGGTACCATGGAAGTTGTTAACATTGATGACCTCACTCTTGAGGAATATTCGGCGTTGACAAGAGCAGAACAAGGGCCGGGTCTCGTAAGACCTGCGATTGGAGCTGATGTTCGTTTAGAAATTAAAGACCAATTTATGAGTTAGCTCGATGTATTTGGACTTTTCAGCTTAAGAAGGAAATATTATAGGATTATCACCCAAATAGCCTACTATTGTGTGTCTATCGATTAGTCACCTCGACTTCTTGACCCCCACGTGAAACCCTTTTGTTGCACTCACCTTTAGTGCAAGATACCCCTAGATACACCCATCTGAACCATTCCTTTCATTTTGTTAACCCAATATATTGTTTCGATACACCTTTATACCTTAGCCTACCCTGTAGTCTTTATTTGTGATTGGGAAGTCATCATTTGCCTAAGTTCAAGGTTCAAGTGGAAAGGTTCAGAAATCACACTTTCTTCGACGACATATTCTTAAAGATCATTGAAGACCCCCCGAATTCCCATTGTTCATCTCAAGTTGGGGGATATTATATTTAGTTATTATTGTTATGTTGAAAAAAAAAAGGTGATTTGAAAAGAAAAAAAAATTGTTATTTTATTTAGTTATTGTAAAGTGCAATGTTGTAAGCACTATGTTATGAGCTTAATATAGATTTAGTATCGAGGAGGCCACCTCGGTCACATTCGAAGATTGGAGTTGGTAATTTTGCCAACAGTTGGAGAAAAGGTAGTGTGACCATCATGACGTCCTCTAATGACACATCTACCCAGTATTTCATGATCCGGTTTCTTAACTTCAAAGCTTGAACTTTGGGCGGATGGTAAGTGGTGATGACTTGGTTATAGATTTAGACTACCTGCTTGATTTTTATTTTACACCATTTATATATCCCATGTCTTATCCTACACTTTAGTCATGAAGCGTGTCTAGGTGATGCAACGAGCAATCTTTGGTGTCTTGGCCATGGATTTGGTCATGTATCATTGATTTTGTCCACTTCGCCATAACATGTTAGTAATGACGAGTCACCCCCTTAACCTTTGTCGTGTCTACCCATATTGCCTTCGAAAATTGTTTAGCCCTTAACTCTAGTGGTGCAGATTTGTGTAACCGCCAAGCTTATGATAGAATACATGCTATGACTGTGCGATTGAGTGATCACCTCGAAATTGACACTTAGAATAGTTGAGAGATTTGAGTGTTTCGTTCCCATTTCGTGAGGTGTTCGGCTTTGTTTTATTCTAGCATAAGGGATTTGTAAACTTATATTTTCCATGTTATGGGAGATATCTTTTTAGGAATCTTTCTAATAAGGTCTGTTTAAGGGCAAGTAGAGTTCAAGTGGGGGGATATTTGATAAAATCAAATAGTCCTGAATATTAAGTGTCAATTTCCCCCGATAATGCTTGTAATTTATATCATTTATATGGATTTACGCTTGTTTTCCATTGTTTTCCACTTTTAGGTAAACTACGAGCATTGGAGCTAAAGAGACGCGAAATTGAAGAATTATCAAAGATTTATCAGAGTATGATCACTTTGAAGAAGTTACGGTGTAAATCATCTCTCACTTTACGCCGTAACTAAAGCGTGACTCAGAAAGCCAACTCATCAGAAGGTTACAGCGTAACTCTCACAAAAGACTACGATGTAACCATATTAGGTTAAATGAGGTTCCACGCCGCTGATAACTACGCCGTAACTCTTGTTTAAACTACGGCGTAACCAAGAAATATTGAAGATACGGCGTAACCACTTATAAGGTTACGCCGTAACCAACAGATCTAGTGCAAATTACGAAGAAATAGAAGATTACGGCGTAACTATTATATTAGTTACGCCATAACCCAGATCTGGCCTATAAATACCCCACGATTTCCAGCATTTCAAATCATCCCATTCCACACATCACAACCAAAGAACGTGGGAAGAAGCCAAAGGCAAGTCTAGAGGAGCATACAGAGCTGTCTCCAAGGGAGAAATCACTCCCCTACGAGAAGCATTAGCATTTTATCTTTTCTTTACTTTCGATTCATGTATTTCGTAACATTAAATATTAATTGATTTGTATGGTTAATATGAGCGGCTAAGCACCTCTTGGTGCTGGCCTAGTTATGATTCCTTAATTGTTTTGTTTGCATTTACATTACTTTCGTATAATTATTTCTAGTGTATGCATGCATAGTTTATTGGCAGCCACCCTTGTTTCGGTAGTTTTGAATGGCGGTAGAGGCTAGTTGCTTAGGAGATATGACCAACTGACCCTAAGTGAGTAGACTGAGACGGGAAGGGTAAGATATGACCAACTGACGACCCTTTCTACTTGTGTGATTTGACCAACTGATCACCTACCGTTTGGATGAACTTAAGAATTAGGGGGTGAGTTTTTAAGTTGCTAACGCCCGGGCATTCACTATTATAAGTATAGCATGTAGCGGTACTTAATGACTCGGCTTAGGGGACCAGGAACAACTGGACTTATGAGGGGACACCTGACTTCTCCAGTGGTGGCATCTTTGCTGATAAGTTAGGGCAAATTGACCAAATGATGTCCTCTCGACTTTGACCCCACCTGAAGTAATTGGAAGTAATAAGACGTAGACATTACTAGCTAGGATAATTAACTAGGTTAGCACCACTCTCTTCTATTGATTGAACCTTTGCCTTTATTTGATTTAGTAGTTAATTAATTAGTTCTTTATCGAAATCATATTAAATATGTGACACCTAGACTTAGTAATAATCCAATACACATAGCTCTTGGGACGACCTCGGTTTTACTGAATACTACACTACACACGACCGAGTACACTGCCCGTTAGTGTATTAGGGTAGACCATAGGTATAACGAGACTATATAAATATTAAAACCTAGTCAGTAAAACCTGCATCAGCGTCGCCCTTAGAGTTAGGACGCCTTCAGGCTTCAGAAATTTCCTTGTTTTCTTGACTTTCTCGTTTTCTTCTTGTGTTCGCTCCTTTTCGTCCAAAAATGCTTGATTCCAACATTTTGCTTCCAAAAGACCTAAAATGTGAAAAGGAACGATTTTAAGTAGTAACAGATATAAAATGTGTCTATTTAGGGCTTAAATGACCCCCTAAAAATGTTCGTTTTAAATCCTTATTAAATCCTTATCATGTACATATTTCTTCCCCCTGATTGCAGATACTCATGGATAAGAAGTGTTTTCGCAAAGAAATCAAAGAAAGCCAATGTACATCCACTTCTCTTCGCCCATGATGGTTTCTAATAAAGATTTAAAACGTACGTTTTTAGGGGGTCATTTAAGCCCTAAACTAGTATATTTTTGATCAAATATTTCCTAAATTCGTTCCTTTTTACTTTTTAGGTACTTTGAAAGCAAAAGCTGGAAATCATGCATATTTGTGTGATAAGGGATGAAAATTTGAAGAAAACAACCAAGTCATAAAAAAGTATGGAAAAGAGCACTAGACGGCGTCACAACTTATAAGATGACGCCGTCAATTGTAAACGGAGATACCAAAACAGCCCAGATTTTACTAGAGACAGCTCAGTGAAAAAGTTATGAAGTAACAATTGACGTCGTCACTTGTTAAAAGAGCTGGAATTTTCTACCAAAATTATAACGTGACGATCCAGAATAATCAAAGAGGGACGACATTATATATTTCTGGACGGCGTCTGAAGTTACAAAGTGACCCCGTCACAATGCTTACTTAGAATAGACGAAACCCTAATGGCGGCGACCTGATGGTTTCACAGCTATAAAGTGGCGTTGTCGCAACTGTAAATCTTTATATAGTTTTAGAATTTTATGCATTAAGTGAGCAAAATTGGAGAGTAACTTTGGTGTACGATTTTTATTTAGTTTTTATAGTATTTTTAGGGTTAGAACACCCTCTATCCATAAAAGATAAGTCTCTTAATCTCATCTATCATTATGTTTGATTCATTCTTGATTATGATTACTTGTTTCTTTATCTTTAACATGTCTAGCTAATTTAACATGGTGTTTGCTTAGATGTAATGAAACTTAGTTTTTAACTATTGATTGTCATCTCTTGTTTAAATGGTTGTTACACATTAGGTTAGGAAAACTTGCTTCTTCCTTTAGTGTTGTGAGGATGAACGTACTAAACAACGTATTTATGTCCTTTTTAGCCTTAATAGTTTTTATTAGAAGTGATGGTCATTCACAATTAGTAACTTTGTAACGTGTGTTAGATATCGTAATAGAATAGTCAAAGGGCTCATGGATTGGGCTAAGCTAAATGGTTAGACGTTTAGTTAAGTTAGCCTTGTATAAGTTCATGTAACCCAATCCATGTCCAAGCCCATCTCACGGCCCATGGCCAAGCCTTAGGGCATCATCACTCTTACTATAAATACCCCTCAAGTATGTCATTTGAGGGGTGTGCTTGAGTGTTTTGTGTGTGTGTGTTTTTCATATGAATATTGTTTTCATCTTCTACTCTTTGTCTCTCTAAATACATACGCATATACATCTCTTGTCACCATCTTTCTTTCTTTGCTTTCTTAATCTTTACGCATATATTGTATGTGTAACGTGTTCTTCTTCTAAGCTTGGTATTCGTGTGGTAAAGTTGAATATTTGTAAGGTCTTAACAATTGGTATCAATCGCCTAACAATGGTTTAGGAGTGTTTATGTTTGTTTTGAAGGGTTACGCGTAAAGGATCTCGTTTTACATATTTGTCACGCTTAAAGCTTTAATTTTTGCACTTAAAAATTCAAGATTCTTGTGGTTTAAGGTTTATTTGGTGCTAAAGTTTCAGTTTTTTGCAAAAAGTTCAAAGCTTTACGTGTTTTAAATCATTTTTGAACTCGTTTTTGGTTCATTGGTCATTTCTACTCGTAACTTATCTAAGCACTTTGGGTGAAAAAGGTCAACATATTTGGGTTATTCGAGTGTTTTTAAGGCTATCTGTGCAAGAGAAATCGTTTGAATCACTGGAAATTTTTTTACGCGTAGGTCAAAACCCTAGTTCTACGCGTAAGAAAGTCAACGCCCTGTTTCTACGCATAAGGTTCTCAGCATAACTTTTGGTGCGATTCTTCGAGCTTCAACGATTACTCGGTGCTTCCCTCACTTGGATAAGTTTGTGGAACACTTCGACTTTTGGATATCCCTTACAACGTGATAGTGTAAAGGATTTTTGGGCATAACCCTAATCTTACGCATAAGCTTAGACTTACGCGTAGAATACTTTACGCATAAGCATTTTTCTTACGCCCTAAGTTTTTCTTAGCATAAGCTAAATCTTACGCATAACTTTTTCTACGCCTAACTTTAAACTTACGCATAAGCATTTCCTTCGCCTAAGGAATCCTACGCCTAAGCCATCCTACTCGTAACCAACTCTACTCGTAACTTCTTTGGCGGGAAAACTTGAGTAGAATTTAATTTTTTGAGGAGACTAAACGTTCAATTTTTACGCGAGATTCAAATTTTGGTTTAACTGTGCAAATTTTGGTCAAAAATTCAAATTTTTGGGCCTAAATTCAAATTTTCGGGTCAAATTTGGCGTCAAAATTGTCATAACTCAAATCTTTCATACGTCCTTAGAATTGATTTTTATAGTGAATTTAAAATTCTGGGAGAAAATTTTTTACGCCTAAGAACCAAGGTTACGAGTACGACTTTCAGAAAAACTTCAAACCGAGCTTAATCTTCATCAACCACAACTCCTTTATCGTTGAATCGATCCTACATCAACTTTATCATACATACCTTCCTCAATGGCAACTCTGGCAGATCGTCTCAAAACTACTTTCTTTGATTCATTCTTCAACATTAGTCCATCTACACCAAATAACAACAACCAATGGATTTCATCGTATAATCCGCAGTTTGCTCAACCAAGTATGCATATGGGTCAAGGAGGACAAATGGTTGATGTTATTGGGAATCAGAATGAATTTGCTACGGGTATCTGGATGGAAATCGATGCAATATGCAGGACAGTTTGATGGACATCAAGGGGTCAGATTGAATCAGAATATGGGATATCAAAATGGGAATAACTGTTTTATGACTTCGGTTCGAGAAGCTACCTCTAACAATCACAACAAAGATTCAGGATATTTTGATCCAGCATGCGGTGTCAACGTACGAAGCTTGAAAGGATCCAGTACATGTTGATGTTAGCCGAGAAAGAAGAATCGGGAATTGAATTGATTGATGCAGAATACGAATTCATGAATCCAAGACGGGCACATAAAGCAATCAATACTGCAAACTCTAGTCATACAATCAATCAACAGGACTCAACATCAAGCGGTACTTTTGATACACCTCCAGTCTATGACACAGATTCTCTCAATGAGGTACCAAATTATAGTAATGTTGCTAATCAGTTTACTCATGAGGAACAACATTCTGTGACATCATCACCTACTTATGATACATACCTGGACAATCCGAGTTGTAGCAATACGAACTCTGAAACTCGAGATGTGGATCCTAATGGCGGCTGTGTGGCACAAAATACTGAGACTGATGAGGAAACCCGTGCTTATTTTGAATCATTAATCAATAATTGTGGTATTAAGATTGAGAAAGTGAGTAAGGTCAATCGTGAGGTTAAGGCCGCGAATCAGAAATTGACCGCTGAGCTTGAGAGTTACAAAGAGAATACAAGAGCCTATGAATTTCATACAAACAAAATATCAGAATTAGAAATTGGTTATCGAGATACTGTTTTAAGAGAAAAACAATTGCAAATCAAGTATGATACACTTGATGTAAATCTGAACTTGAAAATAAAATCTTTAAACAAGGAAATTTCTGAACTAAATGACCAACTTTCTAAACAAAAAGCACTGTTTTTCGATCTTGAAAAGAGAAGAAAAGCAGATTGATTGCTGATTTTTCAAAACGAGAAGATTCTCTTCTAGATGAAATTCTGGACAAAAATGAAACAATAAAAAAATTGGATAATTTGCTTCTTACAACGGGTCATTCCGCTAAGACAAACAAGATGCTTTCTAATCAAGTAAATCCGATTTTTCGTACTTCTCATAAAATAGCTCTTGGTAACTCACCTCCTTGTTTTCTCAAGAAAGCTCAGAAATCTCAGAATGTGTTGAACAATGGAAAACCTTTGCATGAACCCATAATTGTGCATGATTCTCTTGAAACGTTGGAACTATCTGAGGAGAGTAGATCAAAAATGAAACAAAAGAATCCAGATCTTAAACCGATTGATTATAACAAATGGAACAAAATTAATGGAATTACTTTTGTTAATCAAAAAGAACAATCAACGTTTTCCACCACACCAAGTGTTTCAAACAAAGTGTCAACACCAGTTTCAAAACCAGTTTCAAAACCAGTTGCAACTCCTGTAGTTGTCTCAAAATCCTTTTCGAAAATCAAACAAATGTCTTCAAACAATCCTTTTAACACAAGTGATGCAAGAAGCATTTTAGATGACGTTAAAACTAGAATTGGGTATCTTCAAGAGACTGTCAAATCTAAAACCAATATTACTACTAACATATGGTTTACTCGTCATGATGTGAAACGAAAAGTTTTTTGAAACTCAAATTGCCCCTCCGTTAACTGCCATCAGTGCGAGGGTAATTCATTTTGAACAAGCTTTTTTAAAAGAAACAGTTGACTTTGTCAAGGACCATAAATCTCTGGTAAAGCAAGCTAATGAAAGTGTTGAACACATCAAAGTTTTGGAAAATTTGAATAATTCTCTCTTCGAAGATGTTATGTCTACTGATATCATGTCCATTATTTTACAAACATATTCTATTGAAGATCATGAAAGACTCCGTCGAGACCTCCGCAATTGTTTCAAAATATGAAAATGCTCTTGAGAAACTTGAAAAAGAAAACGTGTCCTATTTTAAACAGCTTGATCGAAAATCCGAGGAATGCAAGTATGACAAACTGTCGATGATGGCGTGCCTACATGAACATGCAAGAGCAAAATGATCTTTTGAGAGTTCAAATTTGAAAGTCTAAAAGGAAAGGCTGTGGATACTAAGTTTGCAAAACCATTGACTGAGGAGAAAACAAATGTTCCCAAACCGGTTTCAAACCAAAAATGTCTATTTCTCAGTTTCCTCTAAAAGTCAATGAGAAAAATGATTTGTCAAAAACACCACTCCACAGAGACTTTGCCTATTAAAAGAGAATTATCAAAGGTTTTGAAAAAACCTGCTTTTGATAAAGAAAAGTGATTACACATGGCATTTCTAAGACTAGTACACGGAATGTGACCAAAAATCCAGTTAAAGAATCTGACGGTTCTAACAACATGGTCAACAATCACTATCTAGAAGAAGCTAGGAAAAAGGCACAGACTCGAAAGGACGGAATTTTAGGTGCAACATCTAGGGTGATGAATTCTACAAGAGCTCAAGGCACTACTAATCGTAGTAAACCATTACCTAGGAACACTCTACAAAAGACTAGGGATTGGCTTGCATCTAAGAGTAGTTGTGCAAAAGAAAATGCTATGCCCCTAGAAAACAACACTAGGAATTCTAAGTCTTTTCGAACAAGAATCAATGTCCACAAGATCTGTAGTGACAAAGTTAAAGCTGCTGTTTTAAACAAGAATATTGAATTTGTTTGTACTACATGTAAAAAATGTGTCTTTTCAGCTAATCATGAGGCATGTGTCTCACAATATCTCAAGAAAGATAATTCTCGTGCCGAGGCACAATCCACTAAGACACCAAATAGAAACAAACCCGTTGATAAAAAGACAAACAAAAGACACCTAATAGGGACGATCTCTTCAGGGCGTAGTTATTCTAAAATGAGTCTTCGCTGCATCGATAACAAAAACAACTCCTAGATCTTACCTTAGGTGGATTCCCACGAGCAAAGTTTTCAACAAAGTAGGTCTTAGATGGATTCCCACAGGAAAGATTTTTGATACTTGCACCAACACAGATAATAGTGAAACTCATCTAGTTAAGGAAGTAGAAACCACTACAACCGTTGATAGTGATCACCCTCACCGTGAGGAATCTTGTACTTCTAACACTGTTATTTGTGAAAAATCCTCGTCTTTGGTTGCAGGTGAATCAAATATCTCTGAACCCATCATCAGAGGGTTCTAATTCTGAACTCTTCTTCTTCATTCTCTATCGCTCATCTTTGATTTTCCATTTCTTTATAAAACCAACAAAGCAAAATGCAAAAATAGAAAATTTTCAAAAAATACAAAAACAATATAAAATCAAAAAATCAAAATATTCTTCTCGACACGTCTCTCATTATAATCGATATTCTGACGTTTCTAGAAATGTCATTCAACAATGATACGGGTATGTACAGATGCTTGAGCGAGAGTTATTTAAATGTTTTCTAAAAAATGTCGTTTCTTAAAATTTCTCAAAATAATGGCTTTCGTATACTTCAGTACGAAACCCGGACTAAAATGATGATTTTTGATTATTTTTCAAATCAAAACTCGTGCTTTTAAAGAAAAATCAAGTGTCACGCTTGATTGCACTACATTTAAAATGGTGAAATCATCATCATCTTGAGCACCTTTTTCAAGATTGTTCAAAAGATTTTCAAAATCTTTCAAAATATTTTGTGCTCAAGATAACTCCCTCTAAAACCCTTTAATTGATTATGCTTTATTACAGTGGGAGTATAAAACTAAAATGTTCCAAATTCATGCTTAAATCAAATCCGTTTGTCTCCCTACCAGTTTCTATAAATGTTTTAATCCGTTGATATCAAAAATATCACGAATATGCTATTTTTGAGGGGGAGGAGACGTGATTAAAATGTGATCAAAAAATGTTTAATGATCGGTGTTTGAATCTCAAAATGAGCTCAACTCAGACGGAACCAATGAATTGACGGGACTCAAAGTCAGTAAATGTACCATTTCGAGAAACTTGTGATAAACATGAACTTACATGGGTCTAACCTCCTTTTCAAGGAGTGTTTACAACTTCAAGTTAGTTATTAGAGCTAGTTGTCACCTAAAAGCTGACAATGAAACTCTTTAACTAGGCAACGTAACCGTGTCTCGTGGGGAATTGTCTATCATGAGCCGATCAATTAAAATAGTGCGAACTCTACCTCTATGTGCGATTTCTGTCAAAACTTATAAGCACATGTGAAGGGGAGTGTTTCTGAAAATATAAAACTCTCAGAGTGTTCCAAACATGTTTTCTATCATAAACACTTTGAGAGATTTTCAAGAAAAAATGGTTTTATGGCAACAATAGGACAGTCACGGAGTTATGAGGTGAATAAGGATAGGAAAATCCGTCTTATGATCTACCAGAGCCGGAGGGATCTACCCAAGGACATCACAAATAGTTAGTAGTAGAAGTCCTTAGGTATGATTGAAAAAAGGAGCAATGTAAGAAAGGAGAAAGAAGGGGTTGAAGAATTAAAAAGAAATGTAAAAGAAAGGGTGAAAAGAAATAGCCCTCCATATTCAACCTTAGGGCAGAAACCGGGTTCAATTCATCTGCTACTGGTTGTCACTAAGATGACACTGGTATTGAAGACAAAGACGTCATGGACCCAGTGACGCACTACACTAAACCTTCTAGCCACTCAATTCCTCTTAAAAGGGATTTGTTTCATTCTCACTGGGAACCCTACATAATCTATCGACTTTTTCTTAGAGATTGTTGATTTTGAAGAAGGAGACCCTCTCCCTAGTCTCCGCTCAGGAAAACCAAAATGCACTATTGAGTCTAGAGCCACGAGATTCATCAAAAGATCTCATAGGAACACATGACATGACATCGCTTGTTGTTCATCATTAAGGGCACAAGTGATATATTCTAGAGTCCTACGCAGATCTTAGCAATCTTCCAGAACATTTATGAGGGGAGTTACAACTGTAATTCTCAGTGATTGAATGGAATTCCTGCCGGGGTCAACATCAGCGACCACGGCAGCGTCACTTCGGTAATTCTCCATGGATTAGCTTAGTGTGTCTCAAACGGTCTGATCGTGGGGTGATGCTTGGTGTACCTCGGCGACTCATCCGAACTGTAGGTGTACTTCGGTACATCGCGTTATCTCACTTGTGGGACTCCAGTTCAGGAACGGCCTTTGTGAGAATTAGAGAAGTGTTTTCACACTATGCTATTAACACCCTCGAAATTCAAACTTGTAAGTGCCGGAATCTGCTTATTACTAACCTGTTTTATGTTTTCTTCTTATGGAAGCTCGGAGCCCGGATTGATCGTGCAGACTCGCCACATGCTCATACCAACAACACATGAAAGTTCTCATCAAAATCAAAGGCAACTCAAAGTTAAAGATGATTCTTCGTCAATGTCAAAGAATCTACAAAGTGTAAAGACTCGAGAACTTCATCATTGGAAACTCAAAGTCAAATAGAAGTGTCAGCATGGTGGAGAAAGACGTGGAGATACCTAACAAACGAAGTTGACAACGGCAGACAACCACATTAACTGATCACAAAGCATGAAGGAACAAATAATCAAGACTATTCTATATCTACACACAAAGTTCGAGCTCAAGAAACGTAAAGACCTAATCAAGTGGAGCATCATTTGAATGACCACCCCTTAGGGGGAGATTGTTAGCCTTAATAGTTTTTATTAGAAGTGATGTTCATTCATAATTAGGAACTTTGTAACGTGTGTTAGATATCGTAATAGAATAGTCAAAGGGCTCATGGATTGGGCTAAGCTAAATGGTTAGACGTTTAGTTAAGTTAGCCTTGTATAAGTTCATGTAACCCAATCCATGTCCAAGCCCATCTCACGGCCCATGGCCAAGCCTTAGGGCATCATCTCTCTTACTATAAATACCCCTCAAGTATGTCATTTGAGGGGTGTGCTTGAGTGTTTTATGTGTGTGTGTTTTCTTTGGAGCAATACAACTTATTGTGTTTATCTTTATCCTCTCACATACACGGATTTCATATCATTCAAGTCACCATCTTTCCTTTCTTCTTATTCTTTCTAAGCATAACGTTTGTGTTTGGTTTCACGTGGTTATACTTGTATACGTGTTGGGTTTGTGATAAGGTTGATAAAAGTAAGGTCCTACAGTCCTAGAGTGCACTATTAGACTTTTCGTTGTGTTTATTGCGTGATTTGCGATTTTTGATAATAGGAGATTTGGGGGAGATAACTTAGGTTACTTGGTGATCCCGGTTTCTTAGGGGAGATCAATACATTAATAGAGTTAGGGCATTAGGCACCTCCCTACGATTAACGGAGTACAATGTGCCAAATAAACAAGGATGTGACAATTCGACTAATCAATAGGAGATAACTAGGGAGTAATGAAATCTAAGTAAACACGCTTTTACCTATCATAAGAATCTCATTTACTTTTCCGCAATTTAGTTTTAATTATTAATTTTAATTAGTTTGAATATTAGTTTAAGTAGTTGATAATCAAACCCCCAATTCAAATACCGAGATTTTACTTTGCTTTCATAAAATATAAAAATACAAAAAGAATCATCCCTCACTTTAAACCTATTCGTCATACATCTCGACCTTCCCATCACTATTCCCCTAGAGAACGATCAATCCCACGAGTCTTATCTATACTAAACTACAACGATTAGGTACACTGCCTAGAAGTATTGTAAAACTTCTTCGGAGGTCTTAAAACCGATGCATTAGTTCTGTTGTATCGGTAGCATACTTACTATGTTTAAGATGCATCTGAAATCAGCGTAACCGTGTATGTCCAATTAATCAAACAAGTGTGAATCACCATAAAATATTATCCCGTGAGACTCAACTGCTGATAACATCTTTACTGTTTGATACTCCTGTCAACTAAATCTTAACCGACCCCATTATCATTCTGTCGGCTCTTTGTAGTGACTATTGATGGAGAAAACCCAATATGATGAACTTGAGAGTGAAGTAAAATAACCCAAACTTTTGACTTAAACTTGCACTATTGTCTGACTAAGAACCAATACTGAGAATTTCAATAAAGGTAGGGAATCATATACCCATCCAACCATCCTTAATTGTATATGAACATCTCTTGATTATTCACAGCTTTTTGTGACACTTGAGCACTACAACATAACTCCTTTAAAGTGATAGCTACACACTGTGAGTACAACAACGTAACTCCTTACATCAGGTATAACTAGACAAATCAAGTCTCTATATTTTGTACGAATAAAAGCTCGAAGAAGGATCTCAAAGAATCATGAATCAAAATAACCCCGATACTTTAAGATACTAAGTGCACGCGCCCGTGAAATTCCACTTCAACTTCAAATAAATAATAGTGAATAAACTCCGTAGACATCTGTTAGGTCACCATAAGATGATAACACAAGTATGTTAAACGTAATAATGATGAGAGAAAGGGAAAGAGATGGTCGGATTCTTCACGCACAATAATAAGAAAGGTTTAAGCATAAAATGAAAAGATCCAACACCGTCCTAAGAGGAAACACTACTAGTCCCTAGGGCCTTGCATAGGCCTATGGTCTTACTACATAAGCCTAGCTATCATTACAAACGTATAAGCCTAATTAGCAACCTATTACAAACTTAATGACCGATACTTGATAGTAGTTACACGTGATCCCAACAATCTACCCTTAAGGGTTGGTCATCTAGGTTACTTGACGTCTTTCCAACAATATTCTTTTTTGTAAGTAGATATGCTTTAGTTTCTTTGACTTTATCTGCTTGACGTCTCATGTTTCTTTGTTCTTTATTTTTTGTGGTTGTGGTGATCATATGTTTTTGTCTGCCATTCGTCAACTTCTGTGGCTGTGGTGCTTCACGTCTTTCTCTAGCATGCTCATACTTCTTTTGACTTTGAATCTCCAGTTTTGTGTAGTTCTCAAGTCTTTAAACTTTGTAGATTCTTTGACTTTGGTGAAGAATCATCTTTAACTTTTTGTTGCCTTTGGTTTTGGTGAGAACTCTCTTTTGATACGATGTTGGTATGAGCATGTGGAGATGGTGCGGCCTTTCCTCCAAGGAACAATCATCAGTACCTGCATGAATATGTTAGTGAAAAATACCAATCGATAACGGTGGACTTTTTTTTAAAGAATCGACCACTAGGATTGTTTTACTGATGAATGTCTTGATTCCATTCACCTTGGTCGGGCACATCAGCCGTCCGAATCCCGTTGAGGGACAGTTATCATTACATAGAATAAATTCAATTAATGACCCACGTCATCAGGACTCAATTCATGAAACAAATCTCCTTGGCAGGATTTCCAGCACTTACAAGTTCGAATTTTGAGAGTATTAACAACATAGTGTGAAAACACATCTCTAATTCGTACAAAGGTTGTTCCTGAATTGGAGGCCCTTAAGCAGGCTAACAAGATAAACCGAAGTATATCAACATATTAGGTGAGTCGCTGAAGTATACCGAAGCATCACTCCACGATTGTAGACCGTTTGAAACAAGTAACCACACTAAACGTAACCCAGTAGGGATTATCGAAGTGACTCATTGCCGTGGTGTTTGATGTTGACCTGTTAAGAGTTTCCATTCAATCACCGAGTATCACAATTGTGAAACCTCTCATAAAATGTTCGGCATATTACTAAGATACGTAGGACTCTAGAATATATCACTTTTGTCCTTATTGTTGACAACAAGTGATGAAATATTAAGTGTTCCTAAAAGATCACTTAATGAATCTCGTGGCTCTAGACTCGATTAGTGTGTTGATAACATCAAATAGTCCTGAATTTTAAGTGTCAATTTTTCCCGATAATGCTCGTATTTTATATCATTTATATGGATTTACGCTTGTATTTCTTTATATTTCACTTTTAGGTAAATTACGAGCATTGGAGCTTATGAGACGCGGATTTGGAGATTTTCTTAAAGATTTATGATAGTATGCCAACTGGGAAGAAGCTACGACGTAACTCACTCTCTCACATTACACCGTAGCTAGTGCATTGACTCCGAAGACCAACTTAAAGGCAATTACGGCGTAACTCTGTTGGAATCACTCCTAAACCATTTCTCAAGTGTTAGTAATCAATATGTAATAGTTAGCTTAATTAAGGCTTTTATGTTAGTAATTAAGGCTAGGCTCATGTAGAAAGCCCATGAGCCTATGCAAAAGCCCAATAAGGAAAGGAAGGGACTAGATGTGTTGCTCTAGCTCCCTTCGCCTATAAATAGTCTTGTAACTCTCATTTGAGAGTTGGTTGTTCATTTCAATATCATTCTTACGCATAAAGGTTATTAGTCATTCGGGTGTGTGTATTGTTTTGTTTAACCGATCACTTTCTATCTCATTTCTTCATATTGATGCTTGTGTTGCAAACATGGGAACCTAACAGTGGTATCAGATGCCAAATAGTTGGGTGAAACGGTTTTGTTTTTGAAGTTTTAGTATATACGCGTAAGTCTCGGTTCATAAACATTCAAACGCTTAAAAGCTTTAATTTTTACACTATAAAACTCAAGATTCTTGTACTTTAAAGGTTATTTGGTGATAAACTTTAATTTTTTGGCAAAAAGGTTGAAACTTTATGTGTATTTCATTAGTTTTGAGCTTGGTTTCATTCGTGTAGTCATTTCTACGCGTAAGGTGCATAAGAGTTTTGGATCATCAAGTTTCACACTTTTGTGTTATTTTGGTGATATTGAAGCTTTTTCATCATAAAAATCTGGTTTATAAACACTTTTGGGTAGAAAAATCAGTTTTGGCAAAGTTTGGTTAATCCTACGCATAGTAAAACCCTAGTTTTACTCGTAAGGATTCAAAGTCTACGTGTAAGCTCGTCAACGTTTGATCTTCCGTGCTACTGGTTTACTCGGTGTTTTCTTGCTTGGATAAGCCTGAAAACACTTCGACTTTGGATATCTTTTACACTGGAATAAGTGTAAAGGATTTTTGGGCAAAACCCTAGTTTTATGCCTAAGCTAATCACTTACGCGTAGAATACTTTACGACTAAGCATTTTCTTACGCCTAAGCCTAGTCTTACGCATAAGCTAATCTTACGCATAAGCATTCTACTACTAAGCCTTTGGTTTACGCCTAAGCTAAGTATTTCTCAAGTCTACGCGTAAGCTATTCCTACGCGTAAGTTCTATTGTTACGCATAAGGTGGTTTTCTACGCATAAGGTGCTTTCTACGCATAAGCTGGTTTTCTACGCATAAGGATACTTCATCAACAAAGTTTCATTCGACTACAAAGATCCATCATCAACACAAGTTTCAAGATGTCTCAAACACCATACTCTAGCTACTTTCCTCATATGTATCCTCAACAAAAACAACAACAACAACAACTCTATCAACAACAACAATTCTATCAACAACAACAATTTCCTCAAGGAGAAATTCATCCATAAATGATTCAACCACCACCTAGTCTTCAAGTACAACCTTACACAAACTTTAAAAATCAGCATCCATCCAAGTATGCTATGAAGGAACCGTCTTTGTTTGCAAAGATGTGTAAAGCTTTAAGTAGCCAACAATCCATTCATGAGGCTGGATCACTTGATAGACCTCCAATGCTCACTCCCGGAAACTACGATCAATGGGTGATAAGGTTCTTTAGGTTTTGTGATCTAAAGAAGCCACATGGAAAGTTCTTGAAGAAGGTCATCCTTGAAGGTCCTTTTCAGATGCCTACTGTCACTGTACCCGGAGATCCAAATGCTAATCCACCAAGAGATGATGTCGCCAACGTTGTCGGTCTTGCTCAACTTACACTGACCAACTTCTACATATGGAAGCTGATGAACTTGCAATGCAATATATCCTTTTGGGATTACCCAATCCGATACTTCGTAGTATTGATGCTCAGAAGACTGCTAAAGCAATGTGGGAGCATATTCATCTTCTCATGGAAGGCGCATAACTCAATCAAGAAGACATGGAATCCAAAATCTACTTAGCATATGAACACTTCATGATTGAACCAGGGAGACATTAGAGTCATATCATCATTGATTCTCAGACATCATCAATGACTTGGAAAAACATAACATCGTTATGCCAAGAATTGCAGTCAACACTAAGTTCCGAGTAGTCTTGGTCTTGATTGGGAAAAGTATGTCATTTTCATCCGTCAAGCGAAGAATCTTCATCATGCTACATACAGTTTGTTGTATGACTATTTGAAGCCCCACCAAAAGGAAGTTGACAAAGAATGGATTATCCGTGGAGTCCCTGCTTCGCCTTCACTTCCGGATAATCAAGCTCTAGCTTTGTGGGCTCAAACGTGTTATCCTCAATTCCCTACTTTGCAAACTGTCTTCACAAATCCTCCGCAACCAACTGCTACAATTACACCATATGATCCGTCACAATAACAATCTCAAGAAACTCAATTGGTTCCATACAACAACAACAATAATCAAGCACTTTACAGTGAATCTAATGAGGATGCAGAAACTTTCGATGCATTGCAACAAGGGTTTGTCATGATTGCTAGATCCTTCGGCCGATATTCAAACAAATCCAACAATCGCATTCGTACCTCATCAAACACAAGGAATCAGCTGCATTTGTTAACAATGGACGTGTAGAAGTTCAGAATCGTGGTAATGTTCGTCAGATGGGTAGTGGTTAAGGGTTTAATGCTAATGGAAGGAATAACATGGGTGCTCCACAACAACGAGCTCAAGTGTTTGATCAGGGAAATGCCCAGACTGGGATTAATGGTCTTCGTTGTTATAACGGTAATGAGAAGTGTCATCTGGCTAATGCATGCCCCAAGTCGAGGACAAGAGGCAGCGCTTATCACAAAGAGGCTTTACTCTTGGCTCTTAAGGATGAAGCTGGTGGAACTCTTACCAACAAGGAACAAAGCTTCATGGCAAATGCAGATTCTGATGATGACATGGAGGACTTGCAGGCTAATGCAGCAGTCATGTTAATGGCGAACATGCAAGAACTCCACATGAGTGACACAGGCCCGGTGTATGACAACGGCGGCTTGTCTCAAGTACCGGATCAAACTATATTCATTACTGATCTGAGATATCTCCGCCAACATCTGCATCCGACGAGGATCAGAGTGTTCAACATGAGCCGTCTACATCTCATTCCAATGATAATCAAATAGATCCCGTAGTTATATTTGACGATCAAGATGACCTTATGGTTAATAATGATAATCAAGTTGACTCCGTGGTTATATTTGAGGATCTAAATAATGATCATGTTGAGACTCACGTTGAACAAGCTGAACTTTTGTCTAATCCAGATATTGAGCTCATGACCTTACTTAAGGACCAAAAATCTCAAATGGAAAAATGCCTTGACATCAATCAGCAATTAATGGATAAAAATGCACTGCTGACTAAGGATAATGAATGCTTAAAATTTCAACTCAACATTTTTCAAACACAAGAAAAACGTGAAAAATGTTTTGAAGTCGCTTTTGCTAAATCTTACCAAAACAAAAAATCTTTGGAAAAACAGATATGTGATCTAGTTGCATCTAAGAATGCTTTGTTGTCTCAAATAGAACAACTAAAATATGATCATAAACAACAACTTAACGCTCTCACTTTCGAAACTCAAAAGCCAAGTCCGAAGTTGTTAACTTGTCAAAACAGTTATGAGTACAAAAGCATTCAAAGAAACGAATAGATGACTATCTTGAAGAAATTTTTGACTTACAAAACAAAATCAAAGAGTTTCAAATGTTGTTTATAAACATGGTGAGTCAATCACAACTATTCAAAAGTTTACTTTTAAACCAAATTCAAATGGATATGGACCGAATCTTGCTGATTACAAACCAAAGTTTTCTAATAGAGCATTCAAACCAAATCCTCAGGTTTTAACATAGAATTGATGATTCCATTATGAGTGTTGTTGAATATAATCGAATGGAGGAATTAGATGAAGATCGAGGCGAGTCGGTCAAAATTAGAAAATGTTATTTATAACAAACCATTTAACTATTCAAAAGCCATAACTTTATAAGCACAGGATAATTCTAACACACCTTGGGTTATCACGCCTATTTCTGAGTCTTCTAATGATGGTCCCCAATCCAGTACTGCACAAATTAATGGTCCTTTACCTTCACTCAGTGAAGTCAAAACATTACCCAAACAATGTCAAATTCTTAAATATTTTGAAACATTCATATCGGACATCAAACTTTTGGAACGTGAAACTGAAATCAATTCTGAAATAAAAGTTGAACATTTTCAATCGCCTCATGCGAAAGAACAAAGAGATATTTTTCAGAAAAGAATTTTACCTCATGTCCGGAATTTGAAAATGTGTGCAATATATTGGGAAAGGGATTTTGTTGGGTCTATTATAGATTTGATGATACAAAATAAGAAGAATGAAACATGAAGGACTAAAAGTGACAAGAAGGGAAACTACAAAAGATGGAATATTTGGAAGATTCTAGAAGATATGCTTAAAAGAATAATTAGTTTCCTAATTGTATTATGATTCCTCTTGTAAAACCTAGATGTCTCTAGTATATAAAGAGACATAGGGTCATTAGTTTTATGTACGTACAAGATGTAGACGTCTAAAGGTGTGTGTGTGTGGGAACCTAGGCATTAGAGGATTTGTTCATAATAATATTGATTCTATGTTTGAATATTCGCATACTTTATTATTATGTGTTCCTAGATATATTATTAGACCTCGTCTAAGAGCTTTCAACGATCTTCACATGTGGTATCGAGCCTAGGGCTGCGTGATATCTAGGGATCTACAAGGTTTTCTTGAAGAAGAAGAAAGAAAAATTCGAAGCTGTCAAAATTGTATACTTCTGCTGAGCACTATTTTAAAACGTTATAACTTTTAATGAACCCTTGGATTGGGCAAATTCGAACTGGAGCTTCTTGGTTTATCTATCTTTAATCTCTTTGAAGGGATTGTCAATCTGAGCCCTCAATCAAAAGATATAAGCAAATAAGTCTGCTGTGATTTTCATAAGGTTACAAATGACAAAGACTGCTTTGTAACGATCATAACTTTTTCGTTAACCGTTGGATCATAACGAAATTTTGGGTGAATGTTATCTATATATCAATCTAACTTTCCACCTAAGGATCTTCCATCCGGAGCTTTATGTGAAAGTATCACTGCGAAAATACTTTCTTTGCTGTATTTTCAAAGTACTTTGCTTGTTTCTGACAATAAAGTACTTTGCTTGGAATTAGAAAGTACCTTTGCTTTGTGTGTTTAAAAAGCATCTTTGCCTGTATTTTCAAAGTATCGCATTGCTTTGGAAGGGAAGTACTGCTTTGCAACGCTATGTTCAAAGTGCACGCTCTTTGAATTTAATGTAATCATTTTACGTTTTCAAACTAATGTTTAAAAGTACCTTTGCAAATTTTAATGAAAGTAATCGCTCCTTCTTTCAAAAGTATGCCAAGGTACCTTGATTCTTTCTCATATGGTTTTGATTTAACGGGGGAAGTCGATGTGATAATGGTTATGGATTTTTGGATGACACACACACACGTAATGGTTATTTGGTTCACACACACAAGGAAGAAATTTATGTTCTTAAAGGATTCAAAAAGGCTTGTATTTGATTTATCAAGAATTGATTTCGAAGAGGATTATTTATCACTTAATTGGAGGTGAAGTGGAATTACTTGGTTTGTGTTCTTATCATCTAGCTTGATGAATCTAGCAATGTGTGATTTTTCTTATGATGCTCTATGCACACTTTGGCTATCACTTAAAGGAGTTACATTGTAGTGCTCAGTGTCTCATACTAGTTGAGGATTCTTGTCAAGGGATTGCGGTCTACTTGTATTTGAAGCGTATAAGTATGGAGTTCCGTGGATAGTACAAGATTTAAGACACAAGTTTGGGAAATTCTACTTCTTCATCAAATTCGTTATATTTGGTTTTCTTCACAAGTAATCATTACATAAAGCCTACAGATTTTGAAGAATCATTTGATCTACATGCATTACTCAAGGGAAAGTGTTTGATTTTTACTACTGTTGATCATTATTACTACTGCTAGTTGCAGTTTCTATTTTTTTGGATCCATTTTTCCTATGGTGCGTAATGGTGGGCGATTTGAAGCATTGGAAGTCTTAGATTGGAAGTATGATATTGGTTCGTGGTGGTCAAGATCATTATTTGCATATGTTCCCTATTTGGATAATAACAAAAAGGTTAAGAGATGTTTGAGTGACATGTTTAAGTCAAGGGGAAGATTGTTTCATTCATGGTGAGATTTAATGATCTCAACTTCTGCTACTTCGTCTAGGGAAGTTCGTACAAGAACTGTGTTTGTTTTGTCATCATCAAATAGGGGAAGATTGTTGGGTCTATTATAGATTTGATGATACAAAATAAGAAGAATGAAACATGAAGGACTAAAAGTGACAAGAAGGGAAACTACAAAAGATGGAAGATTTGGAAGATTCTAGAAGATATGCTTAAAAGAATAATTAGTTTCCTAATTGTATTATGATTCCTCTTGTAAAACCTAGATGTCTCTAGTATATAAAGAGACATAGGGTCATTAGTTTTACTTACGTACAAGATGTAGACGTCTAAAGGTGTGTGTGTGTGTGGGAACCTAGGCGTAGGGATTTGGGAAAACGCCTAGGGTTTAGTGGTTTAGTTAGTTAATGTTAGATCAAGTCTTTGATCTTTATTATAGTTAGTTAGTTAGTTTATGATAATGAAAAACCTTGATCATAATAATGTTGATTCTATGTTTGAATATTCCGCCTTCATTATTATGTGTTCCTAGATATAATATTAGACCTCGTCTAAAAGCTTACAACGATCTTCACAGATTTTCACAAGGAGCTTGGACTTATGAAAAGAGTTTTCGAGCAAACAAAAATATCGATTTCAAATACCAAACGTAAAAAGAAAATGTTAAGAAAAGATGTTGATCGACTCTTGTAAGATGTTATATGTGCTGATACCATAAATGTTGTGTTATTACATTCTATTTGCATATGCATTTGATTATATCTCTCACTTGATTCGTTGATTACATTGAAAATGTTGAGAATACCGATAATGTGTCACAAATCAAGTCTTTACAGCTGAAACTGGCGTTTGTTAAACGACCTCTTCAAATGCAAAACGCCATCTTCAATGGTGTCAAAAGATTGTCAAAATTGAGAACTCGCTTGCAAAACAAAAATCAACCAGCTTGCATACCAAAAATCTTAATCCAAAACTTGAGCAATTGGATGATGAAAACGTGTCTTTGAAGTGTCAGATTTCAAAATATGAACAAGAAATTTCAAAAGTTAAAAAGGAATATGGTGTCATATTTGATTTACTCAAAAAGATTCGTGCTCAAGCGTCAAAAGATGTTGATGATCATCTGCATATAAAAAATGTTTTCACGACTAGATGGAAAAACTCGTTCTGAAAATCTAGATTTGTTACACACTATCCATAATCTAAATATCGAGAGTTGGTAAAACTTAAGCAAGATAGGGATAGTAACACAGCAGTAACTACACCTAGACAGATTCAAATTGACTCTAGAACATCTAATGACAAACCACAAGAAACTAATGTGCTTCCCTCTACTGAAACATGAATAGTTACCTCTTTTCCCAATGCTAGCACTTCATAGCTTAAGAGCACCACAAGGAAGAATAGGAAGTTTCCACATAAGAAAAGAACAATAAATACCTCTGAAGTAGAAGAACACCTTAGGACTTTGAATAAGACTCAAGTTGCACCCACTTTAGATATTGCGTCTGGAAAATGTAATGGAAAAAGTGCGTAAACGAATCTTGTGAATCTTTAAGTACTTTAAATGTTATGTTTGAAGCTTCTTGTGTTGGTTGTCGTGAAAGCATGTTTTCTCTAAGTTGTCATGATAAATGTGTTGCCTCATGCTATCTTATCTCGTAGCAGGAATAATAGAAAACGGAATACCTCTAGGCCCACAAATGCTTCTAAGTCTGTGCTAGGTAAACCACCTTCTAGTGTTCCTAGCTATGATCATCGATGTACCCATAACCCCTACACCTCCTAGAAGAACTTATCACCTAGTGCATTTACTGAGACAAAAGCTAAGACTAGTTGGAGATGGCAGAAATGGTTATATAATACACTTGGCTTTAAATGGATACCTAAAATCATAAACATGTGTGTTTCACCTATAAAGCATCGTGAGAACCCTTCTAACTCTTCTAAGTTCCACATCTACTTTTATTCCATCTCATGTCGTATGTGTGTGTAATGCAGGTGATACGTATCATCCTCTGGATTTTGATACCGGATGTTCCCATTTTACATGACAGTAATCTCAACTGCTATCAAACTTTGTTTCAAAGTTCATTGGCACTTGTCGCAGATTCGTGAATGATCACTTCGCAGGCTATCATGGGCTACTGAGATTACATCAATGGTAACATCGAAATTAGCGGTGGTTTATTATGGATGGTCTCGGTCACAATCTCTTCTCAGTTGGTCAATTTTGTGATGGAGATTTGGAAGTTGCTTTTAGGGAGAAAACTTGTTTCATTCGTGATCTACAAGGAAACGATCTTATGTCTAGTACCCGCACATCAAGTCTTTATACAATCTCAATGCAAGACATGATTGCTTCATCTCCCATCTGTCTACTTTCAAAGGCAACATCTACAAAATCTTGGCTATGGCACCGTCGACTATCACACTTAAACTTTCAAACCATAACCAATATTGTAGGATATTGGATTTCACATACACATCAAACCATAACTCAAAGTGGGCGTATAAAGGTGAGTTCTAGAGAGAGAAAGTTAGAGGTTTAGGGAACTTAGTGAGAGAAAGAAAAATATTATTATGAGCTCCAACTCTCTACCTTGGAAGGTAGAGAGTATTTATAGTCTTACAATAAACGCCACACAACGGTCGTGGATCGGCATACAAGGGGTAAAGACCCGTCCATCCTCCACGGTGTTACAACTAAATACTACTTAACATAAAAGTACTATGACTACGAGCTTTCTAACGATTACATATACTTGAGGTGACCGACTCTTTAATACCGGAATTTCTAATTCCTAACAATCTCCCCTAAGGGAGGTCACCTCAAACATATACTAAAATGACATTGAATACAATCGGATATTACATTAACAATTGATCTTGCATTCTTGATGTAGTACTTTGCTCGAAGCTTCGTAGTCATTGATTCCACTCATTGCATGTTTGGTTAATCCAAGTGGAGGTCTTTTCTTGATCCACGTGATAATAATGTTGAGCCAGCTTTTGAGATCATCAGCTAATAGAAAATCTCCGATACATCCATTGTGGTGTTGGTATTATGTGATGTTGTGACTTTCGGACCGACATGCTCACATTATGGATTATGATATCTTCTCATCGAGTAAGCGGAAGCATTCGTTGATTCATGATATTGGCGTAGCAGCAGTGCATGGAGTTAGAATATCCGAGTCATTGATGCACCAATCATGATATCTTTTGATATGAATGTGTTGTGTGAGTATACGGCTATGGATTGACGCTCCATTACGATCACCGCAAACGTCGGGGTGTACCTGCATAAGATAGTTAGCAATAAAGTGCACGAAGGTGTCTTTGATCACTTTTCATGAATTGAGGTACACGACCCACGGTTCCCCGTTGATCGATCACAAGTACGCTTTCGTGATCGTATAATTCGAAGAATTTCCTTGACAGGGTTTCGCAGATGCTCTAGCTGTTCTCAAACCGGAACGTCTCAAAGAAGACAACACTGAGTGAGTGAACCAAATAATTTACCCAGCGATTGATGAAAAGAGATTTGAAAAACAATCGTGTATTGCTCAATAGAAATTGTTTTTGCAATATAACGAAGGTTTTAATGAAAATCAATTATCAATCATAAAACACCTTTTGATTTGAAAATTAGTACACGGTCGACGTGCTAATGAAAAGAGTTTTAAAGCACAAAGACCGGTTTTTCAAAGGTATCCGTCAATCCATAACCTGAACCGTGATTGATTCAAAAGATTGAATCGCCCCATTGTTTCGTTCGGTTGTCACATGGTTGATCAGTATAATAGATCTCACATGCCACCTACCAGAAGCTTGTTAGATGTTGGCTCCAGAAGGCTTTCCATCTTCATTGAATATGTAAACACATCTTTCGGATGTTACGGCAATACCACAAGGATAATGCGTAGGACTCAAGATATAATCTCTCTTTCCACATTGTGTGAAGCAGAGAGTCTTCATTGAAAGTGTCCTAATGAGATTTATTGATGATCTCGTGGCTCTAGACTCAATTTGTGCATTTTTTTTGGATCCTATATGGGACTAGGAGAGGGTCTCCTCCTTCAATATCAACAATCTCTAAGAGAAAGTTGATAGATAATGTCGGTTCCCGTGAGAATGAAACAAGTCCTTTTAAGAGGAACTTGAGTGGTTTGGGAAGTTGAAGTGCGGTGCGTCCTGGGTCCATGACGTCTTGTCTTCAATACCGATGTTACCATCAGTAGCATATGAATTGAACCGGTTTTGCCCTAAGGTTGAATTAATGGAGGGCTATTTCTTTTCACCCTTTTTACATTCAATTCTTTTTCATTCTTCAACCTTCAGTGCTTACCGAGACTTCATAGCAAGAACCTTGTTGGGTTTATTCGAGTACTAGCTCAGTCTTAGTCCGCACTCTTCCCATATCTCATTTTCTCCTTTTATCATCATACCTAAGAACTCTACACTAACTAGTGGATAGTCCCTGGGTAGATCCCTCGGTTCTGGCGGATCATGGGAACACATACCTAACCTTATCATCCTTATATCACCATACATAATGTAAAGTTGGTCGGTCTTTTTGGTATTGTTCATCTGCCATAGGAACCAATTGAAAACCATTTGAAAATCAATCCAGATACTTATGATATTTTATCAAAGCATTTTGTATCTGAATTGTTTTGATATTTTTAGAAGAAGAACTCCCCTCAACATGTGAATCAAGTATTTGAAATAGTTTTCCACACGGAGGCAAGAGAAAGAATTAACTTCTTTGATTACCATTTTCAAAAAATATCAACATCACTTCCCTAATCGAATCAAGTAGATAAAGCATTTTGGGAAGGATGAGGTTTTCATGATTTTGCTCCCCCTCAATATGTGCCTCGAGATTTGAAAAGATTTTTTCACATACTAGAGGAACCACTTTGAGATAAGTTATCACGTTTCAAATCATAGGTTTAAGATAGATGCTCCCCTCAACATGTGCATGGAAAATTTGAAATCGTTTGTCACATGTGGGAAGGAAGCTTGTACATCCTTATAAAACCATTTACCGAATTATCAGTTTAAATCCAATTTAAATCACACATTCTCCCCGATCACAATTATCAAATCATTTGAGATTTGTGATCTCTTATAGATTTAAATTGATTTTGAAAGCTTTTAAGGAGAATTGTGACTTGATTATGAAAGCGTTTTAAGTGATAATGATCGGATTTTAAGACTTTAAACTCCATTGATAAAACATGCATGAATATCTTTTGAAAACAATTGAATGCCAAATAACTTTTTAATTTAATTGAAATCATTCTCCCCTCAATCAATGACATAGGTTGTTGATTGAGAGATTGATATTTTGACAAATAAGTCAGATGATTATCAAAAATAGAGGTTATTTTTTCAGCGAGTTAGTTCAATGAGATAAATGTTTAAAGAATCCGAGCATGGAATTTTGAAAACATGATAAAGTATGGCTCTGTTCTTTCTTTGAAAAAGCGGGTTACTGCCTGAAATGACAATAAACCATTGTTTCTCTTTCTCTCAAATTTTTTTTTTTTAAGAATTAGAACAACATCTAAAGTCCGTGTCATTCTTTGAATGACACACAAAACCGTAGATATTATCGAACCGAGAAAAAGCATGACAAATTGACAATATTTTTGAAGATTTTTCGAATTTTTTAGATTTTTATGGATTTTGAAGGTTTTATAATTTTGTATTTTGTTTTTCGAATAGATATTTACAAGAGATAGATGAAGATAGACCTTTACTCCTCGTCTTCCTCACGAAGGCGTTTGAGTGTTACGGTTGAAGGCTTTTCAAGCCAAGACGTGGAAGAATAAACTCAAAGCGTTCTCTTGGAAGAGCTTTGGTGAAGATACGCTAAGCGATATGGACCTCACAAAATAGAGTTCCACCACACCTTTTCCACTTGTTCCTGATGAAATGATGTGAGATATGTCGATATGCTTTGCTCTTGAGTGTTAAACGTTGTTGAATGAGAGAGCAATAGCACTTTTATTATCCGGATCTGAGAGGATTTTGTTGAATTCAAAGCCATAGTCGGATAATTGAGATCTCATCCATAAGATTTGAGCACAACAAGATGACATGGCTATGTATTCAACCTCTGTAGAGGAAATAGAAGTACTCATTTGCTTCTTTGAAGACCAGCTCACAAGTTTATCACCCAAAAGCTGAGCACCTCGGATGTACTTCGGCAGTATCTTGACATCCTGCATGATCGGCATCTGCATAGGCTGTTAGTGACATACCGGTGTCCTTCGGGTACCAAGTCCCATATTGATGGTTCCTTGGAGATACCGAAAGACCCGTTTAACGCTTCAAGGTGCTTTTTAGTAGGCTTAGCCTGGTATCTAGCACACATGCAAACGGCCGAACAAGATGTACGGTCTACTAGCTGTGAGGTACATCAGGGATCCAATCATACTACGATATTTTGTTTGGTCAATCATGATCCCTGAGTGGTCCTCATCTAGTTTGGTTCGATCAATCATGGGAGTGTCAACAGGGTCACTTGAATCAAATCCAAATTTCTTTAAGATCTCATTTGCATATTTAGATTGATTTATGAAAATGCCTCGGGACTTTGTGAAATTTGTAATCCCAAGAAAAATGACATTTGTCCCATCATTGACATTTGAAATTTTGAACTCATTTCATTAGAAAACGATCACATTCCATTGGGTTGGTCGAGGCAAAAATAATATCATCAACATAAATTTGAACGTGAATTAAATGTTTGCACGACTTACGGTGAACAATGTTGGATCAACTGCTCCTTTGCTAAATCCGGTTGATAGAAGAAACTTTGATAGTGTATCATACCATGCCCTTGGAGCTTGCTTCAAACAGTAAAGGGCCTTCTTCAAGCGATAAGCGTGAGTAGGATGCTCTTGATTTACAAATCGAGGTTGGTGGCGTAGGCGACTTCTTTAAGATCTCCGTTCAGAAATGCCGTCTTCACATCCATCGATAAACTACCATGTTCTTACTTGCGGCATTAGCCAAAAGATTCGATTGCCTCGATTGAGCAAGCGAGCAAAAGATTCTTCAAAGTCTATACCCTCCTCTTGGCGGTATCCTTTAGCAACTAATCGAGCCTTGTTCTTCAACACATCACCATGCTCATCAAGTTTCACTTTGAAGATCCATTTTAGAGCATTGATCATAGCACAATCGGAGGCGGTACTAACTCCCATACATCAAGTCGATCAAACTCATGAATTTCATCTTGCATAGCATTGAACCAGCTATCTTCATTCATGGCGGTTTTAACATCTTTTGGTTCGATCTTAGAGTACGGAGTTGAAGAAGCACCATAAGGCATCGGTTGCAAGTTGTTTCGTGTTGATCTTGGATGAGAGGGATTTCCAATGATGTTGTCTAATGGATGATCGTGAGTCCATTTTACGAGGTGTTCATGTGGTAGTTGTTGAGGGACTGAAGTAGCGAGTCGATGTCTCTGAAGGATGGTTCGATGAAGATTGGGAGAAAATATGTTTTCAAATGGAGCATCTTGAGGATTAGCAAAGTTAACTTCATCATTGATGCGAGAAACAGTTCCATGATGTACATTTGAAGAATGATGATTTGTTGATGAGACGAAGGATCGCAGAAGGCGCTTCTTGACTTAAAGATATTGAGACCGAGGGATTGACTTCATTCACTGGAATATGAGCAGCCTCTGTTGTAGGGATCAACACCTCATTAGTACTTGGATCATAAAGTTCATCAAACATAGGATCAAACAATTTCTTTAAATCATCTTCGGATGGAGGTACATATGGAGTTTCTTGAGAAGAGTTTGGAACAAGGGATGAACCAATTGACTGATGAAGTGCGTCCAGAATGAATTGTTCGGAGCCGTTTGACCGGACTCATCAAACGTAACGCGGAATTGTTTCCATGATGTTTTGGGTTCTTTTGTTGTAGATTCGGTATCCCTTTTTGTTTGGTGCATACCCTACAAATACTCCAATGTCCGCTTTAGCTCTAAGTTTGCCTAAGTCTTGACCCTCATTAGTTGGATAGCACAATGCTCCAAACACACGAAGGAAAGAGAGATTAGGTTTTCTATTGTGGACAAGTTCATATGGTGTCTTTCCATGAACAGTGTGAATCAGGGAACGATATTGTGTGTAGCATGCAAGGCAATAGCTTCAGACCCGTGAGAAACATTGGAACTTTTGAGTAAATCAAGATTGTTCTAGCGCTTTACAAGAGTTCGATTGCCTTTCAACTACACCGTCTCGTTGAGGAGTTCGTGGAACACTTTTGATGGTGATTCCAATGCTTTCATAGAATTCACTAAGTTGTTTGTTAACAAACTCAGCCCATTGTCATCCAGGATAATTCTCGACGGTTTTGTTAAGTCGAACTCCGCACTGTTTGATGAGTTTGATGATGATATCAGGAGTTTCATCCTTTGTCCTTAAGAACTTGACCCCGGTGAATCTAGAGTAATCATCAACTATAACTAACACATATTTCTTCCCAAAGATATTCTACACTCTCATTGGTCCACATAAATCCATATAAATTGTATGAAGAACTTCAGGATGAGAGTTAGTAGGTTTGGGTTTATGGGCATACTTCTTGCTTTTCCCAATTGACATGCTGAACAAAGATGATCCTTTTCATACTTTAGTCGAGGTAAACCTACAACTAAGTCCTTTCTCGAGAGATCATTGATGGTGCCGAAGTTCAAGTGATTGAGACGTCGATGCCATAACCATGACTTTGTTTTGAAGCCTTTGACAGCAAGCAAATTGGAGAAGACTTCATCATATCTTCTATATAGATGGTGTAAAGATTTGAACCACGAGTTCCTCTTAAAAGTTCCTTACCATCAAGTTCTATAACGAAACAAGTATGTTTTCTGAAGGCTACTTCTAGATCGAATCACGAATTGACCGACGAGAAAGATTATGACCAAGACCTTCCACATAGTATACTCTAGAGATAACACTATCACCAACAACATAATCACCATAACCCATAATTGCACAAAAATGATCATTACCAATCTAATGTCTCCATGAATTTGCTCACGGTTCATGAGCGACCGGTCTCCAAATATATGCTTGGAAATGACTGAGTGGTACCACGTAACGATTTGAACGATCTGCAGTTGAACACACACAAGAATGGATAACTGGATAATTGGGATCCCCATGCAATAATGGGTTCCACTTGTTAGTAAATAGTAATTGGAACACCCACATCAGAAATAGAAACATCCATATCAGTAGTAGAAGCAATGGAATCATTGGGAATAGATGCAATGTTGGTGTCTCGATTTGACCTATTCAAAGTATGTTCACTTCTTAAGGGAATAGTTCTACCAATAGGCACCCATTTTCTAGTGGGTAATTTAGCTAGTTGAGAGCAAAATTATTCTTATGGCCAAAAGGTATCCAATAATAACCTATCTTTATAAAAGTTCTTCCTGTGGGTTTCCACTTTTTTCTAACAATCTTTCGTTTTTGCCTTATTGCCTTATTTGCACGATTATTAGCATTAACAATTTTAATCGGGCATTTGACAAGATTAGACAAAGCATTCACACCACATTCATGATTAGCAAATGTAATTCAAGGCACATCATTACAAGGTTTGCAAATAGATATCAATTAATTAATTACAAGACGCCTAAGGCTAATACTAGAATCAACACGATTCGCTTTATTCAACTCAAGCTTAAAGTTCCTAGATTGGTCTTCTACTCTCTTCCAATGCGCATTCTTAGCTTGCAAGGTCCTATCATTCCTTGTATTGTCTTGAGACTTTGACCTCCTTGCTTTAAAGTCACTGATTACTTCTGAGAGGAATGGGAACATTAGTTGGTTGATCTAATTTTTGCATTCCTGAACTTGATGTGCAAGGATCTCAAGTACTAGAAGGCACATTAGTGTATACTTTTAAGATCGTGATTTGAGCTTTTTGCGTGCACACTAAAGTTCACTTTCTTAGCACTAACATATTGAATCAACTACTTGAAGGCACATTAGTGTTTCCTTTCTTAAGATCGGGCATAGAACGGATTTCGCTTAACTAGGCATAGAACAAGGCTTCACCGCTTTGCCTTTTTCACCTAAGGGTTTTGGACATGTTGCAATTACACATTCTAGCAGCTCTTGAGATCGTTTTGCCTGGAGGCAAGCAAACCTAATTTCTCTATCAAGAGGTTTGTTAATGAAATCCTCTTCAACAATCTCACGGAGACATTCTAGACTATCCTTAAGGTGAGCACAATAGTCATGAAAAGCATGTTCATTATTCCTAAGACGAGGAGGAATATATTTAATCGTCAAGGTATTTGCAATCTAAGGGTGACTTTGAGACAACATTCTTATTGAAAATAAGTGATAGTTTCCCATTTCCGACTTTCGTGATTCTCAATTTCCTTTGTAAAGACGTTATTTTTTCGTTGTTTTGGTCACGCGTGACTTTCATTGAATCATATAACTCTTTAAAATGTCGTTTAACTTTTTCATTTTCTTCTAGAAAACTCTCGCTTTCCTTTTGTAAGGCATTAACTAAGTTTTGAAGATGAAAAGTTTGAGAATACCGAGAATCTAAAGGAGGAGGCATTTGGGATCCTGTCATATTGTTCTTTTGACCCTTTAATTGAGAGATTTGGGCTTTCAACTTTTTGATCGTGTTACAATGAGCTTGAATCGTTCATCACGCGTTAATTTGAAAACCGCATCAAACTCTGGAGCATCCGAGGATGTCTTGATATTTGAAGTTTTGACATTTTCTTTAAGATGTTGATATTTTAGTTGTAAATTAAAATGCTCAACTGCTAGTTTAGAAAAATGTTTAACCAAATTGTCGTGATCATCCAGATCAATTTTCTCATTAAGTTTGAATTAGTTTTTCAAGCTCAATGACACGATCATGGGAGACTTTCGTGCAAATGATAATTCATGAAATTGAGAAGCATTAATGGAACAATTTGTAGCAGTGAAAACACATCTTGAGCAATACATTCACAAATAAGATTCTCATTCAAGGTATGCAAGTTCTTCCTCTCAATCTCATTATATTTTAATGCTCGCTCATAGTCACTAACCTCAACTATCATTGCATCTAATTCCTTTTCCATTTTCTATATCTAATTCACCCCTTTTTAAGACTCTCAAAGTGATCTTTTAGAAGTTTAAAGAAAGGCATGACCTCAGTTAAATAACATTCTTTCATTTGCTCAAAACCCTTTCTCCTTCCGTTATACCAGGGTGTGATCCTTTTCTTGCAAGTTTTCTCAAAATCAACAAATAGTTGAAAGATAACATATTGGCTGATTAAGGTCTTGCTTTTAGTGGCAATTGTTCTAGGAACTAGATGCATTGGTGTATTAGGAGGATACACACGCTTCAGGCATTTTCCAAAGGGGTTTGTTTCAACAATATTTTCAGCTTCTGCTTATCTAAATCCATTTTCCGTAACACTTGTTCGAGTTAACAATGTCCGAGGCTTAAACATGTTTAGGAAATCCACTTTTGTAATCATGGGGTGTGATAATTACTTTCTTTTCTTTACATTTTGGATCATCTAGTTTCTTGTTCATCTTTTCCCTAGTGACTTCATCTGATTTCTTATCTTTCCTCCTCAACTCAAGAACTAGGTTTTGTCTAGGTTTAAGGATTTCATTGCCATCATAAAGAACCTTATGAGCATTTCTAGCCTTTTTAATGACCTCTAGATTTGGTTCCTCAATAAGGGGAATGCTATGCTTATCGCTTAGGACTCTATGCATAGTGATCATGTGAGCAAATAATGGTGTTTCCTTGTATGTACAACTTATTTTCAAGCTTGTTTTCAAAGTTTTAGATTAGAAAAATCTTTCAAGAGTTTTGATTCCTTTGCATTAAATTCTTGCTTAAGCATTTTAACATTTTCTTGAAGTTCTTGTTTTTGCTTAGCAGTTTTTGAAAGTTTTTCTTGCAAGGAATTTAACTCTTGTTTTAATACTTCTTCTCTAAAATTACTTTTTTCTAATAGCAACATTGGTCATCCATTTCCTGCCACGCAGTGGTCAACTCAAATTTAGCACGTTGTTCATAAATAGCAACACGTTCTTTATAGGCATTTGTTCGAGATTACGACTCATGTCAGGGGCAAAGCAGTATTCATCAAAAATATAGTCATTGTTGATTGCAGGAGATGCATCACTTGGTACAACTTCACTTTCACTTTGTTTCACATATTGATCATATGGGACAACATTGATATTACCCATATTTTCAATATTTGATACAAAGTTTCAGCTTGATAGTACTTTGTCATGCATCTTTTGCACATCAAGATCATCGTATAGTTTTAGTACCTCGAGATGAGTTGTCTTTGGATGGGCCAACTTGTGGTGAAGAGGAGACCTTGGGAGAAACCATTGGAGAAATGCTAGCTATAAAGATTGTGTGTGTGCGAGGTCCATCATCCACATCGAGTCGTATGCATCACAATCACGACTTGAAAGGCATTCTGATGATTGTGACCTATCTTGAATAGGCCGCTCATCCACATCCGCATCATAGGTCTTGGCATTGCCTCGCCAGAAACAACAATTCTTCATCCAAAGCGCACCATTATCCCGAGCTTGCACAAAGATCTTATCTCCGGTAATCAAGATTCGTGGACGCTTTGGAGATGTGCAGTTCCTTGCAATGTGTCCCTCACCACCACAATTATAACATTTGATCGGCTTAGCTTGACCTTGATTACCATTCCTTCCTCGATTCTGATTACCAACATAACCTCTACCAGCTCCACCTCTTCCCCGATCATACCGTTTCCTGAATCGGTGCACCACGATCCTCCCATCTTTAATAGAGCTTGATTGTGTGGGTTAGATGTTGTTCGAGGTTGTTATTGGTTTGTGGGAGAGAATTCATGTTTTGACTAATCAGAAGAGCTAGTTGATTAAAGAAGTTACCCACGTGCATCAAAGACGACTTGTTTGAACATAGGATCAGGAATGAGTTTGTGATTACCATTTCCCATGGGTATGACTTGTGAGGCTTTGGTTGTGATTCTGATGTTTGAGTAGAAGGCAGTTGAGTCATTAGATGAGCTTGTCTCTCCCCGTTGGTTTTGAATCGATTAAGAACCAATTTTTCAAACATAGCATGTCTCTCATTCTCAAGGAGGAAGGCATAGAGTTGCTCATAGTTTGTATTCTTCAATCCTTTAGTGAGCTTCACAGAGGTGACAAACTTGTGCCATTCGGGATTCATGTTGTTCACAAATTTTGAGTTCAAATGAATGTTAGGCATAGTCATTCCGATGTTCCTCATGTCATTCACCAACTTATGAAATCTCACATAGTACTCATAGACACTCTCATCCGGTTTCATCTTGAAGTGTTCAAATTCGTCATAGAGTTGTGATTCTCTGTCTTCCATAGTTAATTTCAACTCGAGAGAAGCATCTTGACATTATCCCATACCGCTTGCTTTGCTTGTTGTGATTGATCGCTTGTAGATGTCTTTAGGAAGACCTTGAAGAACAATGTTGAAGCCCGATATCAGCATCGAATCTCTTTTTCTCCTTATCGTCAAGCTCATCATACATCTTTGGTCCGTCCATTCCAGAAATCGAGTTCCATCTTCACAAAGTATCAAGTACATCTCTAGTCGTCTCAACTCGATAAGGTCCTTCATCAATGGATTTGAGAATGTTGACACCATTTTCCTTTCCAAGGCAGTACAATCTGATTCGATGAGCCCAAGAATCGTGAGTCGGTCAAGCATGGGTGGACGAAAGTATCTCGAACCAACTTTGAACATCCTCAACAAGTGGAGATGATAGTAGGAAGCTGGTAGACATGTTTTCAAGCTCTACGGGATTTTATAACTCTATGATTAAACGGAAATAGATTCTTTCACGGGATTTTACTAAATCAAAAGAAAACCGT
>OU343223.1:198741650-198998768 GCA_910596185.1 Chrysanthemum makinoi | reverse complement strand
AGTTTGCATTATTTATAGTTACCCGTGCGAGTTTGTTTATCTTGTAAAACAAAAACCTAAGTTTCAATTCTTTCACTAATAAAATCATAGCCATAGGATTTCGCGTAAAGTCATTATGGAATAATGTCTTAGATGCCTATTGAGTTATTTTTACAACAAGTTTAACATCAAAGCTCGAAGAATCAAGAATACCCAATTAAAGGAGACATAAACCCTAAATCTTAATTATATCAAATTTAGTGTTTCTGGGCATGATTAAAGGTTGTTTTTGGTTAATTCAACATGTAATAAACATTTCTCAAGCAACTAATTTCACAGAAACACTCACAATCAAAAACGCCCAAATCCACGCATAAACTCTAACTTTTGAAAATGATTAAATGATGTTTCTGGGTTGATTTTAATGTTGGAAATAGTTTTAGTATTGATGTTAGCATTGTTTAAACACATCTATATCACAACAAACACCCAAACATGATTACATGTTCATACACATACGCGTAGAACATGAAATCACTCCTAGGGTTAAATCTAACCGTTGGTTTTCCATATAAATCAAAACCTTTGTTTAAAATAGCACCAGGAATCATTAACCACTTACAAATTTGAAGTTTGAAACACGAATTTGAAGATTGAAGCTTATGCGTGGGATGAGGTGGTTGAAGATATTAATGAGAGTAATAAATGAAAAGATTTCTAGGTGGAGAGGTTTTGTTTAATTAACTTTAGACTTTTGACAACTTTGGTCCCTCCACCTTAACCATTCTCATCCATAGCCCATAAGTTCCATTTTGGTGCCGTAAAGCAAGATATTTTGGAAAGAAACTTGACGACACTCCCCCTCGACTTTTGAAATAGAGAAATTTTACAAATTTGGTCAGGAGTGTCGAAAGAAATGTGTCCACCGTTATCAAAGATACCTACCTGTGGGTAACATGCAAGTACAAGGTTTTATGAAACATAAAATATTTTTCTCCCCTCAACACTTAGCAGAAAATATTGAAGTTTTGAAAGAGTAAAGTGTTGACGGACGATTTGTACTTGCCATGTTTAAAGAAATTTTAGAGAGAAGAATGTTTTTGTATTTTGTAAATTTTATATTTTGTATTTTGTTTTGAAAAATATTTTAAAAGAGGTTTAGTGTTTGACTGGTTTTAGATTGTTTTAAAAGTTCGTCCAGTTCCTCTTGAGTCATACACCTTGATGCATCCCCGAACCGTCAAGCTACACTGCCTGGTATTGCTTTGTGAATGGCCAACCGTAGAAGCTTAAAAGCGGCTGAAAACAAATGCAATGAAGTCACGGAGAATATAGTGAATTCCCCGTCGTTAAGTCCCACGGAGACTCAATGGTGTATTAAACAAACTCAGACGATAGAGTGATCACTAAGGATAGTGATCTGGAAGGATTTGGATGGATAATTACACTACGAAAAGTTAATAAATTACAGCTGACTAAAATGCAAATTAAGAAAATTAAAAGATAATCTATATTAAATAAACTCTATCACTATATTTAAAATGATGTTTTTGTTTTTATGTTTTTATAAAACTTAAATTAAAATACGTGACGTCATAGTGAAAAAGTGAAACTTATACAATATAAATCCTAAGAATATGAAAAATACATTTTTACAAACCTAATGATAAAAGAAAATTTATAGAAAAAGAAAATTATTTTTATAACTATTTAATTAATTATTATTGATTAAAAACTATTTTTAACTATTAAATATTTACCTAAAATACAAGAAATTAGGAAATAAAGCTAGAAAAATAAAATTAAGACTTAGAAAAATCTAAAATATCAAAAGAGACTTTTCAAAACTATTTTTATATTTTTCTGATTATTTTTGTATTTTCTAGGAATTAAAAACTATTTAAAACTATTTAAATTATTTAAAAATACAAATTTAACTAAGAAAATTCTAGAAAAATATTTTTTTGTCTTTTTATATTTATCTTAACTTAAGAAAAATGAAAAAGTATTTTTTTGAACCTTTTCTTAATTAATTGTATTTAAAGCTAATTAAAAATGCTTAAAAACTAATTTAAATTAAGAAAAATAGCAAACAAGCTAGGAAAAATCTGAAAATTTCAGGAAAAGTCTAAAATAATATTAGGAAGCTAGGAAAAATAGAAAAACAGGGTGCTATGTGGAGGAATATGAAACTGATGTGGAATGTGCTTATGAAATAAGCACTTGGATAAGCTAAAGGGACAAAACAAGCACCAAACTGATACACAAGCTACTATAAGCTAAAATTGACCAAATTCAACAATTTTTCACAAGCCTTGACCTCTGATTTGCAAGATACCAAGATTTGATTAAATGAGCTTTTGGCTAAAAACAGTTAAAGGGGTGCCTACTTGCAGCCCATCAATAAGCACTCAAATAAGCTGAGAACCAAAAAGCAAATGTTGGAACTATAAGTAGACCTGGCTGACTATCTAAAACCCAAAGCTTAGACTAAAGTGAGCTCTGATTAGCTTTGTGCAAGAGTTGCAAAAACTGCACATGTCTTTGTCAGTTTAAGTTCCCTGCACAGGGCACTTAAGCCCTTATTGAACATCAATTTTAAAGCTCATAAAAATTTGACAAAATTATACAAAAATAACAATAATGAACTAGACCAGTGGAAGTTTTTAAAGCAACAAGTATCACTGAAATTGACTCAGAAATGAGTTCATGAAAAATCCATCTAACTTGGCCAAAACTAAGATTTATGCAATTAGACTTTTTGAGCAATTATGAAAAGCTGACTTTTTTGAACTTTGAATCCAAAGTAAGGACTGAAAATGATGTAAAGTGATGAAATGAAGCTAATGTAATCTAACTTTATGGAGTTTAAACACAAAATGAGCTTTTGATCTTGTAAAAACTCAACAGACAAGCTTAAAGACAGATTAATGCATGATGTTGACTTTAAAGTTTTCTGGTGCAAGAATAAGACAGATAGGAGCATAATAAGACTTAGTAGACATGAAACAAATGGTATAAACCACTACTCTATCCTCTAGCACAATTGTTACAAAGAAATCCAAACACTACTTAAATGAACTTATAAACCAATTTAACAAAGCTAGTTACTGATATAGCTATAGCAGATGCTCAAAATGGTTTTAATTACTCTAATTATCATTAAATAGACAAGATTAAACTAGTGTTAACCACAGATACATACACAAATGCAAATTGCAAATTTGCTTGAAAATGTAGATGAGACAGATTACTCACACTGTCCAGCTGTTGTTGCAGGCCAAAACCAAACCCAAAACTAATCTAAGCTAATCTAATTCAACCCAATTTCATCACTGCATCACCCACATACCATCACCATTTCCATTCTTGGCCAGTTTTGACTTTTGTTGACCATGAGACAATTTGCTTGAGAATAACTTATAAGCTTGCAAAAAAAACTATGATGAGCTTAAATGAACTTGGTAAAGCTTAAAAATAAGCAATTAACAACGTGGACAATAGAGTTTGAAACTGGAAATTTCAACAGTAGAATTGAAAACATAAAGTGATATTAAACCTTGAATTAAACCTTAAAACTGGATTGCACTTGTTAAACAACTGAGTTTGTTACATATGAACTTGAAATTACACTTTTAATCTAAACTACAACATTTTATTGAAAAAAACGACATAAAGGAAAAAACTTAAAAACTAACTACTTCCACTATCTTGCTTCTCTCTTCCTCTTTTATAGCTCCAAGTGCTTTCTCTTTCATCTCTGATTAAATCCCACTTGAAATGATAGCCATTGGATGGCTAAAAGTGATCATGGCCATTGAGTATTTTTGGCGGGAAATGAAGTTTTAACAGTAGGATGAGATTGAGTGTTAGGAGGAGGGGAGTAATCAAAACTTCTTGGATGTAGTGTTTGGAGGGGGGACAAGTTAGTGCTAAGTGAGGAGGGGGTGGAGTGTTGTGAGGCTTTTTGCGAAGAAGCGTTTAGAAGAAGATAAAGGTTTGGGCGCGTTTTGTGGGATTTGACCAAGTGGTTTGATCACAGGCTATTAATAAGCCAGGGGGTCCAAATGTAGAATGGCAGGGGTCACTTAGGGTTTAGATAGGGTCCAAAATGATTGTGCAAGAGGTATAAATACAAGGACTTAAAGTGTAGATTCTGAAAATTAAGGGACCAATCCTGTCAATTATGCAAAGTTTCTTCCAAGGAATAAAACTGACACTCTCAAAAGTAAAAGGACCAAACTTGCCATTTTGCAACTTTCCAGGGCCATTTTCGCCAAATTTCAAAGTTGAAGGACCATTCTTGTAATTTTCTCAAACTTTTTATATTTTTCACCAAAGGACTAATTTTGACAACTTATGATTTTAAAAGGACCTTTGGTGACTTTTCTTTTGAAATTTTGACTCAGGGACTATTTTTGACAAGTTTAGAAACTTGGGGGTAGGAACGCCAATTATGCAAACTTTGCTCATTTTTCATCTGATTTTAAACATTTTGCATCTGAAACATATAAAATGCAATTTTGGAATATTTTCAGTATTTAGATGCATTTCTGAGCATTTTTAGACGTTTTGCAGTTCAGATTGACCCAAAAATGATGAGTATTTACACACTCATCACACCTCATACCAATCCGGTGGACCAACTCAGTAAACCTAGCAGGAGCTAAGGTTTTGATGAGGAGGTCTGCCAGTTGGTATTTAGTACCCACAAAATATAATTCAACGGTACCCTTTTCCACATGCTCCTTGATGAAATGATATCGAAGATCGATGTGCTTTGATTTCGAATTTTGTACAGAGTTGTACGAGATCGCAATAGCACTTCGATTGTCACAGTACATCGGGATTCTGTCAAATACGTAACCATAGTCTTTGAGTTGTGTTCTCATCCAAATGACTTGAGCACAATACGCCGACATGGCTACATATTCCGCTTCGGTTGAGGACAGCGATGTACAATCCTGCTTCTTCGATTGCCATGACACCATTTTATCACCAAGAAATTGTAGAGCTCCTGAAGTACTTTTCCGAGAATCTAAGCAATTAGTTCAAAACCAAAATCCTTTGGATACCAGATCCCCAAATTAATGGTTCCCTTGATGTATCGGAGGATTCTTTTAGCCTCAGAGAGGTGAGTTTAAGTTGGTCGCGACTGATAACGGGAGCAAAGATATACAGCAAAGACAATGACGGCTCTTGGTACGTTAGATACATGAGAGACCCAATGATACTTTGGTATTTGGTAGGGTCAACCAATTTCCCATGCAAATCAGCGTCCAGTTTCTTAGTATGTGCCATTGGTGTGGCATAGGTGTCATAGTTTTGCATTCCATTTTTGTTTAAAATTTCAAGATCATATTTGGACTGACTCAAGAAAATTACACGGGGTGATTGATGAACTTGTAGTCCTAGAAAGAACGTAAGTTCACCCATCATGGACATTTCAAAATGTTTTTTTCATAAGTTTTGAAAAAGCGTTTGAGTACTTTAGATGTGTTGACCCAAAAATGATGTCATCCACATAAATTTAAACGATTAAAATGTGTGCCCCGTGATATTGTATGAATAGTGTTGGGTCGACCGATCCTTTGACAAAATTATGAGAGATTAGAAAGGATGACAACTTATCATACCATGCCCGAGGGGCTTGTTTGAGACCGTAGAGAGCTTTGTTCAGTTTGTAGACATGATTAGGGAACTCTGGATCAACAAATCCTTCTGGCTGACTAACATAGACCGTTTCTTTTAGTTTACCATCCAGAAAAGCGGTTATGACGTCCATCTGAAAGACCGTGATGTTCATGTGAGCCGCAAATACCAGAAAGATCCGAACAACCTCAAGTCTAGCAACCGGTGCGAATTATTCCTCGTATTCAATTCCTTCTTCTTGTCGATAACCCTTAGCCACCATACGTGACTTATTTCGAATAACCGTACCTTCAGCATCCAACTTGTTTTTCCAAATCCATTTCAGACCAATAACATAGACCCAGTTGGTTTTTCAACCAATTCCCATACTTCAAGACGTTTAAACTGGATAAGTTCTTATTGCATGGATTCAATCCAGTTGTCATATGTCATGGCTTCCTTAATATTTTGGGTTCTTGGCGGGAGACGGTAAGTGCATAAATGCAATGTTCACCGTCGCCTTGAAGGCGTTGTCTAGTTACGACTCGTTGATTCGGGTTTCCAATAATGTTCACAAGAGGATGGTCTTTAGTCCAACGATGTGTGGAGGGTTGATGTTGATATACATTCTGTAGATTAGGAGGATTCAAACGGCTTGTGGATGATTCTCGCAACATCGGTGTGGCGCTTTCATTAGCAAACGGATTGAAGAACGCATTTGGATCATAATCTTCAGGTGGGGGTACTTCATTGTTCAGAAGATCAGCAGATGGTTTAGCGTCAGTGGATGCAGTTTGTTCGGCTGTTGTTGTAGAATCAATTGGTGGTGCTTCCTCAATAGTAGTTGTTGTTGCAGGTGTATTAGATATTGGATTATTATCAGGTTGAGCAGCGGAAATAGTTGATACATCTGGAGCACGTTGATCAATATCATCACTAAACAGAGGAGCAAATAGCTGTTCCATTTGTTGACGAGTAAGCTGGAGGCTTGGTTCAGCTGATGATGGGGTTTGGGGGAATTTTAGATGGTTATGACCGGGTTCCAAGTTGTTTTGCTCAGAAGCCATTTCTATAAGTTCATTGAAATTTGCATGAATCATTTCCATAATCTCCCTTGTACGACGATTCCAGATCCGGTAACCCTTAGAGTTTTCACAATATCCAATAAAGACCCCAATGTCAGCTTTGGCTTTGAGCTTACCAAAGTCATCACCGATCATTATTCGGGTAACAAAGGGATCCAAATACATGAAAGTGTTTTAGGTTCGGTTTACGGTTGTGGATAAGCTCATAAGGTGTTTTGTTGTGGTGTTGGGTAATCATTGAACGATTTTGAGTGTAGCATGCAGTTGACACGGCTTCAGCCCACAAGTAATCTGGAAGTTTAGCATTAATTAACATTGTTCTTGCCGCTTCCACTAACGTACGGTTTCGTCTTTCAACAACTCCATTTTGTTCTGGTGTACGTGCAATGGATGTTTGATGCTCAATTCCCACTTTCTCATAATATGCACGAAGAGTTTGATTCACAAATTCAGTTCCTTTGTCTGTTCGAATTTGTGATTGTGTTCCGAGAATTGAACTTGAATTTTCATGAGAAAGGTGATGATCATCTGTGGAGCTTGATCTTTACTTCAAAGAAAATAAACCCAAGTCCATCTAGAGTAGTCATCTACAATTACCAAGATGTAGTTTGCCATTATCGTCTGCACACGAACCGCGAGCCACAAAATCCATGTGAAGAAGATGAAGCACATGCTGTGAGCTGTGTTCCACCTTTGAAGGAAAGTGAGCACGAGTGCTTTTCCCTTGTTCACAAGTTTAGCATAGGTGATCTTTAGAATACCGAAATCTTGGGAGACTTTCAACAAGTTTGTACCGTGTAAGATTGGTTATGGTTTGAAAGTTTAAGTGTGATAGTCGACGGTGCCATAGCCAATATTTTGTAGATGTTGCCTTTGAAAGTAGACAGATGGGAGATGAAGCAATCATGTCTTGCATTGAGATTGTATAAAGACTTGATGTGTGGGTACCAGACATAAGATCGTTTCCTTGTAGATCACGAATGAAACAAGTTTTCTCCTTAAAAGCAACTTCCAAATCTCCATCATAAAATTAACCAACTGAGAAGAGATTGTGACCGAGACCTTCCACATAATAAACCCTGCTAATTTCGATGTTACCATTGATGTAATCTCCGTAGCCCATGATAGCTGCTAAGTGATCATTCTTGAATCTGACAGTGCCAATGAACTTTGAAACAAAGTTTGATAACAGTTTGAGATTGCAGTCATGTCGGGAACATCCACTATCAAAATCCGAGAGGATGATCTCAGTATCACATTACACACAGACGACACAGATGGAATAGAAGTAGATGTGGAATCCGAAGAGTTAGAGGGTTCTGATGCAGTTATAGGTGAAACACACATGTTTATGATTTTAGGTATCTATTTAAAGCCAAGTGTATTATGTAACCATTTCTGCCATCTCCAACTAGTCTTAGCTTTTGTCTCAGTAAATGCACTAGGTGATAAGTTCTTCCTAGGAGGTGTAGGGGGTTCTATGGGTACATCAATGATCGTAGCCGGAACACTAGAAGGTGGTTTACCTAGCACAGACTTAGAAGCATTTGTGGGCCTAGAGGTATTCCGTTTTCTATTATTCCGCTTACGAGATAAGATAGCATGAGCAACACATTTATCATGACAACCAGAAAACATGCTTTTACGACAACCAACAAAAGAAGCTTCAAACATAACATTTAAAGTACTTAAAGATTCATCATTCGTTACATCACTTTTTCCATTATATTTGTCGAATATAATATCTAAAGTGGTGCAACTTGAGTCTTATTCAAAGTCCTAAGGTGTTCTTCTACTTGAGAGGTCTTTATTGTTCTTTTCTTACGTCGCAACTTCCTATTCTTCCTTGTGGTGCTCTTAAGCTATGAAGTGCTAGCGTTGGGAAAAGAGGCAACTATTCCTGTTTCAGTAGAGGGAAGCACAATAGTTTCTTGTGGTTTGTCATTAGGTATTCTAGAGTCAATTTGAATTTGTCTAGGTGCAGTTACTGCTGTGTTACTATCCCTATCTTGCTTAAGTTTTACGAACTATGCTTTTAGATCATGGATAGTGTGTAACAAATCTAGATTTTCATAACGAGTTTTTCCATCTCGTCGTAAAACATCTTTGGTATATGCAAGATGATCATCAACATCTTTTGACGCTTGAGCACGAGTCTTTTTGAGTAAATCAAATATGACACCATATTCCTTTTTAACTTTTGAAATTTCTTGTTCATATTTTGAAATCTGACACTTCAAAGACACGTTTTCATCATCTAGTTGCTCAAGTTTTGGATTAAGAGTTTTGGTATGCAACTGGTTGATTTTGTTTTGCAAAGCGAGTTCTCGATTTTGACAATCTTTTTGACACCATTGAAGACGACGTTTTGCATTTGAAAGGTCGTTTAACAAAAGCTCAGTTTCAACTGTTAAAGGCTTGATTTGTGACACATTATCAGTATTCTCAACATTTTCAAAAGAATCAGCAAAGATATAATCAAATGCATATGCAACAGAATGTAATAACACAACATTTATGGTATCAGCACATATAACATCTTCCAAGAGTCGATCAACATCTTTTCTTAACATTTTCTTTTTACATTTAGTACTTGAAATCGATGTTTCGTTGCTAAAAAACTCTTTTCATAAGTCCAAGCTCCTTGTAAAAATCCCTTTCCTAATATATTGCACACATTTTCAAATTCCGGACATGAGGTAAAATTCTTTTCTAAAAAATATCTCTTTGTTCTCTCGCATGAGGCTATTGAAAATGTTCAACTTTTATTTCAGAATTGATTTCAGTTTCACATTCCAAAAGTTTGATGTCCGATATGAATGTTTCAAAATATTTAAGAATTTGACATTGTTCGGGTAATGTTTTGACTTCACTGAGTGAAGGTAAAGGACCATTAATTTGTGCAGTATTGGATTGGGGACCATCATTAGAAGACTCAGAAATAGGCGTGATACCCAGGTGTGTTAGAATTATCCTGTTGCGGCCGAAAGTTATGGCTTTTGAATAGTTAAATGGTTTGTTTTAAACAACATTTTCTAATTTTGACCGACTCTCGTCTTCTGCATCTAATTCCTCCATTCGATTATATTCAACAACACTCATAATGGAATCATCAATTCTATGTTCTGCACTGTAAACCTGAGGATTTGGTTTGAATGCTCTATTAGAAAACTTTGGTTTTTAATCAGCAAGATTCGGTCCATATCCATTTGGATTTGGTTTAAAAGTAAACTTTTGAATAGTTGTGATTGACTCACCATGTTTATAAACAACATTTCAAAACTCTTTGATTTTGTTTTGTAAGTCGACAATTTCTTCAAGATAGTCATCTATTCTTTTCTTTGAATGCTTTTTGTACTCACATGAACTGATTTTTACAAGATAACAACTCGGACTTGGCTTTTGAGTTTGAGAAGTGAGAGGCGTTAAGTTGTTGTTTATGATCATATTTCAGTTGTTCTATTTGAGACAACAAAGCATTCTTAGATGCAGCTAGATCACATATCTGTTTTCCAAGATTTTTGTTTTGGTAAGATTTAGCAAAAGCGACTTCAAAACCTTTTTCACGTTTTTTTTGTGTTTGAAAAATGTTGAGTTGAAATTTTAAGCATTCATTATCCTTAGTTAGCAGTGCATTTTTTAACCTTTAATTGCTGATTGATGTCAAGGCATTTTTCCATTCGAGATTTTTGGTCCTTAAGTAAGGTCATGAGCTCAATATCTGGATTAGACAAAAGTTCAGCTTGTTCAACGTGAGTCTCAACATGATCATTATTTAGATCCTCAAATATAACCACGGAGTCAACTTGATTATCATTATTAACCATAAGGTCATCTTGATCATCAAATATAACTACGGGATCTATTTGATTATCATCGGAATGAGATGTAGACGGCTCATGTTTAACACTCTGATCCTCGTCGGATGCAGATGTTGGCGGAGATATCAGATCAGTAATGAATATAGTTTGATCCGTTGCACTGAGACAAGCCGTCGATGTCATACACTGGGCCTGTGTCACTCATGTGGAGTTCTTGCATGTTTGCCATTAACATGACTGCTGCATTAGCCTACAAGTCCTCCACGTCATCATTAGAATCTGCATTTGCCATGAAGCTTTGTTCCTTGTTGGTAAGAGTTCCACCAGCTTCATCCTTAAGAGCCAAGAGTAAAGCCTCTTTGTGATAAGCGCTGCCTCTTGTCCTCGGCTTTGGGCATGCATTAGTCAGATGACCCTTCTCATTACAGTTATAACAACGAAGACCATTAATCCCAGTCTGAGCATTTCCCTGATCAAACACTTGAGCTCGTTGTTGTGGGGCACCCATGTTATTCCTTCCATTAGCATTAAACCCTTGACCACTGCCCATCTGATGAACATTACCATGATTCTGAACTTCAACACGTCCATTGTTAACAACAGCCTAATTCCTTGTGTTTGATGAGGTACGAATGCGATTGTTGGATTTGTTTGAATATCGGCCGAAGGCTCTAGCAATCATGACAAACCCTTGTTGCAATGCATCGAAAGCTTCTACATCCTCATTAGATTCACTGTAAAGTGCTTGATCATTGTTGTTGTTGTATGGAACCAATTGAGTTTCTTGAGATTGTTGTTGTGACGGATCATATGGTGTAATTGTAGCAGTTGGTTGTGGAGGATTTGTGAAGACAGTTTGCAAAGTAGGGAATTGAGGATAACACGTTTGAGCCCACAAAGCTAGAGTTTGATTATCCGGATGTGAAGGCGAAGCAGGGACTCCACGGATAATCCGTTCTTTGTCAACTTCCTTTTGGTGGGGCTTCAAATAGTTGTACAACAAACCGTATGTAGCATGATGAAGATTCTTCGCTTGACGGATGAAAATGACATACTTTTCCCAATCAGGACCAAGACTACTCAGGAACTTTGTGTTGACTGCAATTCTTGGCATAATGATGTTATGTTTTTCCAAGTCATTGATGATGTCTAAGAATCGATGATGATATGACTCTAATGTCTCCCCTGGTTCAATCATGAAGTGTTCATATGCTAAGTAGATTTTGGATTCCATGTCTTCTTGATTGAGTTCTGTGCCTTCCATGAGAAGATGAATATGCTCCCACATTGCTTTAGCAATCTTCTGAGCATCAATACTACGAAGTATCGGATTGGGTAATCCCAAAAGGATATATTGCATTGCAAGTTCATCAGCTTTCATATGTAGAAGTTGGTCAGTGTAAGTTGAGCAAGACCGACAACGTTGGTGACATCAACTCTTGGTGGATTAGCATTTGGATCTCCGGGTACAGTGACAGTAGGCATCTGAAAAGGACCTTCAAGGATGACCTTCTTCAAGAAATTTCCATGTGGCTTCTTTAGATCACAAAACCTAAAGAACCTTATCACCCATTGATCGTAGTTTCCGGGAGTGAGCATTGGAGGTCTATCAAGTGATCCAGCCTCATGAATGGATTGTTGGCTACTTAAAGCTTCACACATCTTTGCAAACCAAGACGGTTCCTTCATAGCATACTTGGATGGATGCTGATTTTGAAAGTTTGTGTAAGGTTGTACTTGAAGACTAGGTGGTGGTTGAATCATTTGTGGTTGAATTGCTCCTTGAGGAAATTGTTGTTGTTGATAGAGTTGTTGTTGTTGTTGAGGATACATATGAGGAAAGTAGCTAGAGTATGGTGGTTGAGACATCTTGAAACTTGTGTTGATGATGGATCTTTGTAGTCGAATGAAACTTTGTTGATGAAGTATCCTTATGCGTAGAAAACCAGGTTATGCGTAGAAAGCACCTTTTGCGTAGAAAACCACCTTATGCGTAACAATAGAGCTTACGCGTAGGAATAGCTTACGCGTAGACTTGAGAAATACTTAGCTTAGGCGTAAACCAAAGGCTTAGTAGTAGAATGCTTATGCGTAAGATTAGCTTATGCGTAAGACTAGGCTTAGGCGTAAGAAAATGCTTAGGCGTAAAGTATTCTACGCATAAGTGATTAGCTTAGCGTAAAACTAGGGTTTTGCCCAAAAATCCTTTACACTTATTCCAGTGTAAAATATATCCAAAGTCGATGTGTTCTCAGGCTTATCCAAGCAAGAAAACACTGAGTAAACCAGTAGCACTGAAGATCAAACGTTGACGAGCTTACGCGTAGACTTTGAATCCTTACGAGTAAAACTAGGGGTTTACTATGCGTAGGATTAACCAAACCTTGCCAAAACTGATTTTTCTGCCCAAAAGTGTTTATAAACCAGATTTTTATGATGAAAAAGCTTCAATATCACCAAAATAACACAAAAGTGTGAAACTTGATGATCCAAAACTCTTATGCACCTTACGCGTAGAAATGACTACACGAATGAAACCAAGCTCAAAACTAATGAAATACACGTAAAGTTTCAAACTTTTTGCCAAAAACTTAAAGTTTATCACCAAATAACCTTTAAAGTACAAGAATCTTGAGTTTTAAAGTGTAAAAATTAAAACTTCAAAAACAAAACCGTTTCACCGAACTATTTGGCGTCTGATACCACTGTTAGGTTCCCATGTTTGCAACACAAGCATCAATATGAAGAAATGAGATAGAAAGTGATCGGTTGAACAAAACAATACACACACACGAATGACTAATAACCTTTATGCGTAGGAATGATATTGAAATGAACAACCAACTCTCAAATGAGAGTTACAAGACTATTTATAGGGGAAGGGAGCTATGGCAACACATCTAGTCTCTTCCTTTCCTTATTGGGCTTTTGCATAGGCGCATAGGCTTTCTACATGAGCCTAGCCTTAATTACTAACATAAAAGCCTTAATTAAGCTAACTATTACATATTGATTACTAACACTTGAGAAATGGTTTAGGAGTGATTCCAACATAGTTACGCCGTAATTGCCTTTAAGTTGGTCTTCAGAGTCAATGCACTAGCTACGGTGTAATGTGAGAGAGCGAGTTACGTCGTAGCTTCTTCACAGTTGGCATACTATCATAAATCTTTAAGAAAATCTCCAAATCCGCGTCTCATAAGCTCCAATGCTCGTAATTTACCTAAAAGTGAAATATAAAGAAATACAAGCGTAAATCCATATAAATGATATAAAATACGAGCATTATCGGGGGAAATGACACTTAAAATTTAGGACTATTTGATTTTATCAACACACTAATCGAGTCTAGAGCCACGAGATTCATTAAGTGATCTTTTAGGAACACTTAATATTTCATCACTTGTTGTCAACAATAAGGACAAAAGTGATATATTCTAGAGTCCTACGCAGATCTTAGTAATCTGCCAGAACATTTATGAGAGGTTTCACAATTGTGATACTCGGTGATTGAATGGAAACTCTTACCAGGGTCAACATCAAACAGCCCTGACAGCAGGTCACTTCGATAATCCCTAGTGGGTTACGTTTAGTGTGGTTACTTGTTTCAAACGGTCTACAATCGTGGAGTGATGCTTCGGTATACTTCAGCGACTCACCTGATATGTTGATATACTTCGGTTTATCTTGTTAGCCTGCTTAAGGGCCTCCAATTCAGGAACAACCTTTGTACGAATTAGAGATGTGTTTTCACACTATGCTGTTAATACTCTCAAAATTCGAACTTGTAAGTGCTGGAAATCCTGCCAAGGAGATTCGTTTCATGAATTGAGTCCTGATGACGTGGGTCATTAATTGAATTTATTCTATGTAATGATAAATGTCCCTCAACGGGATTCGGACGGCTGATGTGCCCGACCAAGGTGAATGGAATCAAGACATTCATCAGTAAAACAATCCTAGTGGTCGATTATATAAGAAAAGTCCACCGTTATCGATTGGTATTTTTCACTAACATATTCATGCAGGTACTGATGATTGTTCCTTGGAGGAAAGGCCGCACCATCTCTACATGCTCATACCAACATCGTATCAAAAGAGAGTTCTCACCAAAACCAAAGGCAACAAAAAGTTAAAGATGATTCTTCGTCAAAGTCAAAGAATCTACAAAGTTTAAAGACTTGAGAACTACACAAAACTGGAGATTCAAAGTCAAAAGAAGTATGAGCATGGTAGAGAAAGACGTGAAGCACCACAGCCACAGAAGTTGACGAATGGCAGACAAAAACATATGATCACCACAACCACAAAAAACAAAGAACAAAGAAACATGAGACGTCAAGCAGATAAAGTCAAAGAAACTAAAGCATATCTACTTACAAAAAATATTATTGTTGGAAAGACGTCAAGCAACCTAGATGACCAACCCTTAGGGGTAGATTGTTGGGATCACGTGTAACTACTATCAAGTGTCGGTCATTAAGTTTGTAATAGGTTGCTAATTAGGCTTATACGTTTGTAATGATAGCTAGGCTTATGTAGTAAGACCATAGGCCTATGCAAGGCCCAAACGACCCAAAGGTAGGGACTAGTAGTGTTTCCTCTTAGGACGGTGTTGGATCTTTTCATTTTATGCTTAAACCTTTCTTATTATTGTGCGTGAAGAATCCGACCATCTCTTTCCCTTTCTCTCATCATTATTACGTTTAACATACTTGTGTTATCATCTTATGGTGACCTAACAGATGTCTACGGAGTTTATTCACTATTATTTATTTGAAGTTGAAGTGGAATTTCACGGGCGCGTGTACTTAGTATCTTAAAGTATCGGGGTTATTTTGATTCATGATTCTTTGAGATCCTTCTTCGAGCTCTTATTCGTACAAAATATAGAGACTTGATTTGTCTAGTTATACCTGATGTAAAGAGTTACGTTGTTGTACTCACAGTGTATAGCTATCACTTTAATGGAGTTATGTTGTAGTGCTCAAGTGTCACAAAAAGTTGTGAATAATCAAGAGATGTTCATATACAATTAAGGATGGTTGGATGGGTATATGATTCCCTGCCTTTATTGAAATTCTCATTATTGGTTCTTAGTCAGACAATAGTGCAAGTTTAAGTCAAAAGTTTGGGTTATTTACTTCACTCTCAAGCTCATCATATTGGGTTTTCTCCATCAATAGTCACTACAAAGAGCCGACAGAATGATAATTGGGTCGGTTAAGATTTAGTTGACAGGAGTATCAAACAGTAAAGATGTTATCAGCAGTTGAGTCTTACGGGATAATATTTTATGGTGATTCACACTTGTTTGATTAATTGGACATACACGGTTACGCTGATTTCAGATGCATCTTAAACATAGTAAGTATGCTACCGATACAACAAAACTAATGCATCGGTTTTAAGACCTCGAATAGTGTGGGAAGGTCGAGATGTATGACGAATAGGTTTAAAGTGAGGGATGATTCTTTTTGTATTTTTATATTTTATGAAAGCAAAGTAAAATCTCGGTATTTGAATTAGGGGTTTGATTATCAACTACTTAAACTAATATTCAAACTAATTTAAATTAATAATTAAAACTAAATTGCGGAAAAGTAAATGAGATTCTTATGATAGGTAAAAGCGTGTTTACTTAGATTTCATTACTCCCTAGTTATCTCCTATTGATTAGTCGAATTGTCACATCCTTGTTTATTTGGCGCATTGTACTCCGTTAGTCGTAGGGAGGTGCCTAATGCCCTAACTCTATTAATGTATTGATCTCCTCTAAGAAACCGGGATCACCAAGTAACCTAAGTTATCTCCCCCAAATCTCCTATTATCAAAAATCGCAAATCACGCAATAAACACAACGAAAAGTCTACTAGTGCACTCTAGGACATAAATATGTTGTTTAGTACGTTCATGCTCGCAACACTAAAGGAAGAAGCAAGTTTTCCTAACCTAATGTGTAACAACCATTTAAACAAGAGATGACAATCAATAGTTAAAAACTAAGTTTCATTACATCTAAGCAAACACTATGTTAAATTAGCTAGACATGTTAAAGATAAAGAAACAAGTAATCATAATCAAGCATGAATCAAACATAATGATAGAAGAGATTAAGAGACTTATCTTTTATGGATAGAGGGTGTTCTAACCCTAAAAATACTATAAAAACTAAATAAAAGTCGTACACCAAAGTTACTCTCCAATTTTGCTCACTTAATGCAGAAAATTCTAAAACTATGTATAGATTTACAGTTGCGACAACGCCACTTTATAGCTGTGAAACCATCAGGTCGCCGCCATTAGGGTTTCGTCTATTCTAAGTAAGCATTGTGACGGGGTCACTTTGTAACTTCAGACGCCGTCCAGAAATATATAATGGCGTCCCTCTTTGATTATTCTGGATCGTCACGTTATAATTTTGGTAGAAAATTCCAGCTCTTTTAACAAGTGACGACGTCAATTGTTACTTCATAACTTTTTCACTGAGCTGTCTCTAGTAAAATCTGGATTGTTTTGGTATCTCCGTTTGCAAGTGACGGCGTCACCTTATAAGTTGTGACGCCGTCTAGTGCTCTTTTCCAGACTTTTTAATGACTTGGTTGTTTTCTTCAAATTTTCATCCCTTATCACACAAATATGCATGATTTCCAGCTTTTGCTTTCAAAGTACCTAAAAAGTAAAAAGGAACGAATTTAGGAAATATTTGATCATAAATATACTAGTTTAGGGCTTAAATGACCCCTAAAAAGCGTCACGTTTTAAATCCTTATTAGAAACCATCATGGGCGAAGAGAAGTGGATGTACATTGGCTTTCTTTGATTTCTTTGCGAAAACACTTCTTATCCATGAGTATCTGCAATCAGGGGGGAGAAATATGTACATGATAAGGATTTAAAACATACGTTTTTAGGGGGTCATTTAAGCCCTAAATCGACACATTTTATATCTGTTACTGTCACACCCCCAAAATATCGCAGCGGAACGATAGTGTCATTGGGGTATAACGTCATAGCACAAAGTATGGATACAGAAAACGACCTCTATAATGAGACGTTTTGAAAAGTTTACCATTCGATAAATAAGTTAAAGTTTACAACACAAAAGATATCCCAAAGTTTGATAATACACAAAGAGTTTACAAAACATGTCGAATGGTAACTGTTAAAAGCACAAGACTCCAATGTATGCCATGCGACCCAAAAGCTCCATGAAATGCTATCACCTTAAGACCTGAGATAAACATGCTAAAACGTGTCAACACAAAGGTTGGTGAGTTAAGTAGAGTTTGTTGAAAATGATTTGAAAAAAGTCTATAAGAAATGTTGATGCAGCAAAGGCGTGCAAATCCACTTTCAGTTCCAAGTTCCGCCCATACAAAACTTGCAACTTGTGTGTTTACAATCCATTGCCAAAATATGTAATTATCAATCTTGTTTGTAAGTAGGACATAGGTGCATACGATATATACATAAACTTAACGCAAAGAATCACAGCCACTGAACCTCACGGACGAAGTCTATCTTGTTTGTCGAGTCTAACTTGTTTGTGGTGTTGCCTTGAATAACTTGAATAACAGATTATATTCACCCAAGGTCACGTCATCAAGGACACAAGGGTGGGGGCGTCAGCCCGATAGTACTATCAATACCTCTCTGGGCTCCGCAGGAGTTAACCAGTTGCTAAAGTTTGTATGTTGATGCATAATTGAATACTTGTTTAGCACGTTAAGGCACATATCGTAATAAACACACAATGTCCAAAGTGTATAAGAAGTATAGTGTAACACAATTGTATAAATGGTTTGAGTATTCGCAAGAGTGAAACAAGTATAATCCAATCAAGTATAAAAGCATAATCAAGTCTAAAGTATAGGTAAAGTTGTTTGGCAAAAGAGTTTAAATGTTTAGATAAATAAGCATATATCTCGCCCCAAATAGTTTGTAGAATTTAAACGAGTAAAAACGGGGTATGAACTCACAGTAGTATGGCAAAGTTTAGAATATTTGTGAAAGTAAATGAAAATAGTTTGAGCATGTACCTCCCCCAAAAGTAATTGAAAATGTATAAAAGTAGGGGTTATGAAACTCACAATAGTATGTAAAAGTTTAGAGTACTTGTAATAGTGAATGAAAATAGTTTGAGCATGTATCTCCCCCAAAAGTAATTGAAATGTATAAAAGTAGGGGTTATGAAACTCACAATAGTATGTAAAAGCTTAGCGTACTTGTGAAAGTAAATGAAAATAGTTTGAGCATGTATCTCCCCCAAAACAGTTATGAAAGCAAGTAAAAGTAGGGGCTACGAACTCACCTGGTGTGATTGATATGCTAACAAAATGAAATGCACGAAAGTGAGGCCCGAAACTATCCGCGACCTAAAATGAATGTTATGACTTGAGTTATGATATGTTGTCGTGAATGCATGATTTTTGAAAACGTATCACCCAATATGCTACTTGAAAACTAGTTATATATATAAAAAAAAAAAAAAAAAAAATATATGTTGTTACTTGAATGTGTGACGGTTTCACGTCGAGAATAAATACTCTTAAGCTAATGGTGAAAATGTAGTCAAAACTATGTAACGGTTTTAGTAATTGAAAAATCAGTTTACATCGGACTTGACGTAAAATATACATAGGAAAACTAACTCGTTTTTAACGTCCATTTCCCCCGAAACGTCCGTTTAGGCCCTCAAAAACCTTGATTAAAATCCTGACAGCTTACTAAAGCTGTGAATAGTGTTTTCAGCACGTTTTTGACTCAAAGTTCGGTTAACCATAACTCACTCGTTTTAAGTCCGTTTTTCAAGTTCTTTATATCCACACGAAGGTAATGAAGAGTACTAATATATTTTTAAGCTTCGGAGACTTCACAGAAATTTTAAGGCCACTGTTTGGGTCAGTTAAAATTCGGACTGCATGAATATTTTCCGGAAAATTATAGTTTTTAAATCGTAACTTGGAAACCACGTATATTTTTCGTTATAACTCCGTTTTAGTCCGTTCAAAAGGCCACATTCATAACTAAAAATCTATTTTCTAAAACTTTAATAAAACTTATAAAAATGACTAACTTTTCGGAAAAATTATAATTTCGACAGCGCTTCCGCGCTTATTTTAAAATTACCATTTTTCTACTTGTTCAACCACAACTTCACCACATAAATCCCTTAATCTACTCATCACCAATCCTACTAGTAAAACAACTTCCTTTGATCATAACCAAAATAAATATTCATTATAAGGCTAAAAATATATATACAAACTTAAATAAACATGTATAAAATTTATGTAATCATTTCCTCCAAAAATCACAACTAGACTTTGATGATCCATTTTTCAAACTTATCATTTTTATAAACTTCTAACTAGTACATACTTGTTATAAAAATTAATAGGACACATATGGGTGATAACATTTGATAAACATGAATAAAAACTACAACTTGAGCAAATATGATCATATGGACTTCATGAAATGTATGAAAAATATATATGAAAAGTAATAGATGAAGTTTTATGCTTACAAATTGCTTGATGAGGTTTAGTGAACCAAGGATTATCCTAAACACCCTAGGTTTTTATTTCAAAACCTAAACAAAGAGTGTATCTAGATTGTGAAGAACTTGATTAGAAAAGTTTGATGATCACTTCTTGAGCTCCTATGGAGTGGCCGGATTTTGGTGAAGAAGGAGAGGAGAGAAAAGTTTTTGATCTTGACTTGCAATAATGTGTTGAATGAGTGAAAAAGTCTTTGAGTGAAAGACTATATAAGTAAGATCTTGCATATCTTGTAAAAAATCTTGTAATAAATGATACATATACATATAATTATTATTAATATGTACAAGTATAAATATAGTAGAAGTAAAGTTATTTGAGGATAAGTAGTAGCTTGTAGCATTGTTGAGTAATATTAGTAAGTTGTATACACATTTGAATATTTAAGGTAGCGTTAGATAAAATAAATTACACGGGTCAAGATAAAATATATTGAGGTCATAAAAGTTATAAAAATACATTTCTTGAAAGAGTAAAGTGAATAAATATTTATCGGGTTGAATTTAAGAAAACCGTCGTAATTTATATAAATATAACAATTTATATACGAAATAGATTTAAAACACTGGGTAAACTAATAATAACATTTTTAAAATCTTAATATGAGTGTTACAATATATTGGAATAATTTTTTGGAAGTATCGGGTCAAATGTTCAAAAATAATGTTTACGCGATAACGTTTATTTAATAAGAAAATAACGTTTAATGAAAAAGGCAAAACCATGCACGAATCGTTATGAAATGATGAATATGGAGTATGAGGAATGACCGGAATTTGAGAATTGTGACAGTTACTACTTAAAATCGTTCCTTTTCACATTTTAGGTCTTTTGGAAGCAAAATGTTGGAATCAAGCATTTTTGGATGAAAAGGAGCGAACACATGAAGAAAACGACAAAGTCAAGAAAACAAGGAAATTTATGAAGCCTGAAGGCGTCCCAACTCTAAGGGCGACGCTGATGCAGGTTTTACTGACCAAGTTTTAATATTTATGTAGTCTCGTTATACCTATGGTCTACCCTAATGCACTAACGGGCAGTGTACCCGGTCGTGTGTAGTGTAGTATTCGGTAAAACCGAGGTCGTCCCAAGAGCTATGTGTGTTGGATTATTACTAAGTCTAGGTGTCACATATTTAATATGATTTCGATAAGGAATTAATTAATTAACTACTAAAGCAGATAAAAGCAAATAAAGGCAAAGGTTCAATCAATAGAGGAGAGTGGTGCTAACCTAGTTAATTATCCTAGCTAGTAATGTCTACGTCTTATTACTTCCAATTACTTCATTGGGGTCAAAGTTGAGAGGACAGCATTTGGTCATTTCGCCCTAACTTATCAGCAAAGATGCCACCACTGGAGAAGTCAGGTGCCCCCTCATAAGTCCAGTTGTTCCTGGTTCCCTAAGCCTAGTCATTAAGTACCACTACATGCTAGACTTATAATAGTGAGTGCCCGGGCGTTAGCAACTTAAACACTTACCCCCTAATTCTTAATTTCATCCAAACGGTAGGTGATCAGTTGGTCAAATCACACAAGTAGAAAGGGTCGTCAGTTGGTCATATCTTACCCTTTCCGCCTCAGTCTACTCACTAGAATTGGGTTGGTCATATCTCCTAAGCAACTAGCCTCTACCGCCATTCAAAACTACCGAAACAAGGGTGGCTACCAATAAACTATGCATGCATACACTAGAAATAATTATACGGAAGTAATGTAAATGCAAACAAAACAATTAAGGAATCATAACTAGGCCAGAACCAAGAGGTGCTTAGCCGCTCATATTAACCATACAAATCAATTAATATTCAATGTTACGAAATACATGAATCGAAAGTAAAGAAAAGATAAAATGCTAATGCTTATCGTAGGGGAGTGATTTCTCCCTTGGAGACAGCTCCGTATGCTCCTCTAGACCTGCCTTTGACTTTGGTATGTGCTAAAACACATACCTTTTCTTTATCAAAACTGACCCAAAATAACCAAGAAAGAGCCGTTTATCGCTAATATTTGTGGTTTTCTTGAGTTTATGCTGTGAATGGTACGATATGTAAAAACACAAAAGGAACCAACCAAATCGAGGCGTAAATCCGAGCACGAGAGATTAAGAGAGCTTAAGCTGAGCCGGAAGGTCGAGATTGTGCATTTTTGAAGATTTTATTCTCTGAGGATGATTTTTGGAAGTTATAATCAAGTTTGAAGAAATGTCAAGATCAGTCCCTCATATTTGAGCTTTTTGCAAGAATGACCCCTCAAGTTTCAAAAGTTGCAAATTCAGCCCTTGGATTATTTGAGATTGACAAGAAAGGCCCTTGTAGTACATTTTCAGAATTTACAGTTTGGCCCCTGAAGTTTCAGTTTGTACATGTTTAGACCTTATGATGTTATTTGGATTCAAAGCTAGTCCTAAGTCCAAATTCACTACCTTGGCCCAAGTTTAATACCAAGCCCAAGCACTAAATACCCGGTCCAACACCCCAACCCAATATCCGGATCCCATCCTTAACCCGGTACCCCTTTAACCCGATTCAAACAAAAATAAATAAATCCAATCGCGCCCAAATCCTCTCATCCAGTTACCATTCACTTTTACCCACCACCATTTACCCACACAACCTCGTACTAGAATCTATCCACCTTCTAGAAGGCTTATCTGACACGTCTGACACATGGGTGTGTCACCAAACTGCCAGCGTGGCCAATTGGAGCTCTCTCATTGGACACGACACGTCTCATGGTGAAATGGAAGCTAATGATTGGGTGAGATGAATCAGAGGGCTGAGGATAAGGATAAGACTTCTAGGCTCTTCTATCAAGGATCCAAGACTGATTTCCAGCTATAAATAGACCCCTTGAGCTCACATTGAATTCGTGCATCAATTTCCTTTAAAATTCAGTTTATGTTTCTTTTATTTCAGCTTTTTCAGTAGCTTAGTAATGTTTTCTTAAAGTTTTCTATGTAATCTCAGCCTTTTGTAATCTCATTCCAGTTTTAATAAAAGTTTCCAAGTTTTACTTTGATCTTGCATTTTACTATTTGAGTACTGAATAAAGTGTTTTTAAGGATTGTAATAAGCTCATAAGGATTGTAATAAGCTCATGTAATCTCAGCCTTTTGTAATCTCATTCCAGTTTTAATAAAAGTTTCCAAGTTTTACTTTGATCTTGCATTTTACTATTTGAGTACTGAATAAAGTGTTTTTAAGGATTGTAATAAGCTCATATAAGCTGTCCATAGCTTTTATGAGCTTATTTTGTGTTTAATTGTGGCATTTCATTCATTCACATTCACAAAAGCTCTTGGTCAACAAAAGTCAAACTGTGGTGCTATTTTGGTTCAGAGATGGAATTGGGTTGATTATTATGATGGATTGGGTTGTTATTTGGTATTTTTGATTGGAATAGTACTGTTACTCTGCCCAAATTTGGCTGGAATAACAAAGTAAGTAATAACCTTTTTCATTCTCAAAACTGTCTTAATGAATTGATCATGTGTGTTTGTTGTTTTTGCTGGATTAGATGATTATTTCAGTTCTAGGGTCTTAATAATTCATCTATTTTAATCACTGCATAAGTAGGATAGGATTAGGCTGTTTACATTGCTAATTAGAGTAGTTAAAGGACTGTTTGGATCAGTGGATAGATCTGTGTTTAAGGCTATCTTGGTATTAGATTCCTGTTGCATTAGTATCTAATAGTATAAGTAAAGTCATTTCAATCAATAGTTTGCATCAGTTTTTCATAATAGTCAATATAAACTTGAATCTGCTTTTAAATACATATCAGTTAATATAGATCCAGTTGAACTTGCTTTTCAGATTTAAAATCATCATAGATAGTTTAATTAGGTCATATTATATCTTTAAACTGCTTCTACAATCTGTTTATGAAGATCAAAGTTGAATAAAGTCAAAAAAAAACCAAAACTGTTTTTATAAGTCAAAGTTATAGATTCAAGTTTTCATAAAACTTTGTGGATGAATCATTGATTCATTTTTGAGTTAGAGTTATTGGAATTTTGGGAATCATAAGTTCAATTGGTCAAGATTTGAAATGTGCTTTTTGTCAAAACTCTGGAAACCTTTTTAAGCAGTTAATAATCTCTTAATCAGGCCTGTTTTGTCCTGTGCACACTCAGCTTATATTGAGTTGTGCACAGGTCTCTTGCAGAAGCTTTTAAAGCTTCATTTTAGCTTAGTAGTGCCTGAAACTTGGCATAATCACTCTTGGGTTGGTGGTCTTGAGGACCACATATCTGGTTTTAACATTAGCTTACTGAATAAGCTGGTGCAGTAGCTTAAAGTAGGGCCTAGATCACTGATTTGCTTAAGTAGTTTGTTAGCTTTAAACTTGGTAACCTGCTTATTCGTGGTTAGGGTTAGAAGTATTTAGTTGTTGGTAGTTAATTTTAGCATAATCTAGCTTCAGTAACAGTTTGGTGGCCTATTGTGCTTATTTGCTTATTTTTAAGTGCTTATTTGGTAGCAGTTACACTACAGCCCTCATTTCTCACACATAAGCTTAGTGTTTTATATTTTTCATAGCTTTAGAATAATATTTTAGAATTTTCCTGAGTTTTTCATAATTTTTAGTCACTGTTTGCTATTTTTCTCTATTTAAAACAGTTTTTAGTCATTTTTAAATAGCTTTTATTGCAATTAAATCAGAAAAAGTTCCAAAAAATAATTTTTCAATTTTCACAGATTAAGATAAATACAAAAAGCGAAAAAATAATTTTTCTAGATTTTTCCTAGCTTATTTTGTAATTTTTAGCCAATTAATTAGATTTAAATAGTTTTAAATTTGTAGAAAATAGAAAAATAATCAGAAAAATAAAAAAATAGTTTTGAAAATTCTCTTAGGTTGTTTTAGATTTTATAAAAATAGTTTCATATTTTTCCCCTTAATTTTCATAATTTTTAGTATTTTTAATTAGTTTTAAAAGTTAAAAATTAGTTTTTAATTTTAATAAAATCCAGAAAAAAAAATAGTTTTAATTCATAAATAGTTTTCACATTGCATTTCTAGAGTAAAAATAATTTTAGGCATTTTTAGAATATAATTTAGACGTAGTTGCATTTTAATTTCGTTTCGTTAATTACGTTTTAGTTAAATTTTGCACTTAGGATTTCCCGTAGATTAGATTCCCTTAATTACTTTCCTTTCTCCCGTAGTTTAATAAATTCAAATCACAAATTCAAAACATCGAGCATTAAATTCCAAACCAAAAACGACGTTGGCAATTCACGCCTCGTTGGGAAACGATTCGGGTTGACTAATCCGTATCAACGATCACACACGGGATTTGATTTAATATTCTTTTTCCTAAAGTAATTTTGATTCTATCTTCGTGATTATTTTTATATCGATATTGAGGTTTTATCCATACACACACACCCCTAAGCCTACAATCGAGACGAATCAGACTTCTTCCCACGTTCTTTGGTTGTGGTGTGTGGAATGGGATGATTTTAAATAGAGCTGGAAAATCGTGTCTTAACAGGTCTTAACAGGTCCGGTGCGCGCGAATAACATAAGTTTCAAACATGAAAACAACTCGTTTAATACTTAGCTTTGGTGGTTTGAGTATGGCAGATATACGTTTTATTTATTAAAAAAGTTAAATATTGAACCCTAAAATACTAAAAACAAATATTTAAAAAAATAAAAAAATTGCATAGTACATTTTTTCTCTTAACAGGTCTTAACAGGTACCCAATTTGCCAGCTCTAATTTTAAATGCTTGAAATCGTGGGGTATTTATAGGCGAGATCTGGGTTACGGCGTAACTATTATAATAGTTACGCCGTAATCTTCTATTTCTTCGTAATTTGCACTAGATCTGCTGGTTACGGCGTAACCTTATAAGTGGTTACGCTGTATCTTCAATATTTCTTGGTTACGCCGTAGTTTAAACAAGAGTTACGGTATAGTTATCAACGGTGTGGAACCTCATTTGACCTAATATGGTTACGTCGTAGTCTTTTGTGAGAGTTACGCCGTAACCTTCTGATGAGTTGGCTTTCTGAGTCACGCTTTAGTTATGGCGTAATGTGAGAGATGAGTTACGCCGTAACTTCTTCAAAGTGAGCATACTCTGATAAATCTTTGATAATTCTCCAATTCCGCGTCTCTTTAGCTCCAATGCTCGTAATTCACCGGAAAGTGGAAAACAATGGAAAACAAGCATAAATCCATATAAATGATATAAATTACAAGCATTATCGGGGGAAATTCACACTTAATATTCAGGACTATTTGATGTTATCAAATATCCCCCCACTTGAACTCTACTTGCCCTCAAGTAGACCTTATTAGAAAGATTCCTAAAAAGATATCTCCCATAACCTGGAAAATATAAGTTTACAAATCCCTTATGCTAGAATAAAACAAAGCCGAACACCTCACGAAATGGGAACGAAACACTCAAATCTCTCAACTATTCTAAGTGTCAATTTCGGGTGATCACTCAATCGCACAGTCATAGCATGTATTCTATCATAAGCTTGGCGGTTACACAAATCTCCACCACTAGAGTTAAGGGCTAAACAATTTTTGAAGGCAATATGGTAGACACGACAAAGGTTAAGGGGGTGACTCGTCATTACTAACATGTCACGGCGAAGTGGACAAAATCAATGATACATGACCGAATCCATGGCCAAGACACCAAAGATTGCTCGCTGCATCACCTAGACACGCTTTATGACTAAAGGGTAGGATAAGACATGGGATATATAAATGGTGTAAAATAAAAAATCAAGCAGGTAGTCTAAATCTATAACCAAGTCATCACCACTTACCGTCATCCCAAAGTTCAAGCTTTGAAGTTAAGAAACCGGATCATGAAATACTAGGTAGATGTGTCATTAGAGGACGTCATGATGGGCACACTACCTTTTCTCCAACTGTTGGCAAAATTACAAACTCCAATCTTCGAATGTGACCTAGGTGGCCTCCTCGATACTAAATCTATATTAAGCTCATAACATAGTGCTTACAACATTGCACTTTACAATAACTAAATAACATAACAATTTTTTTTTTCTTTTCGAATCACCTTTTTTTTTTTCTTTTTTCAACATAACAATGGGAATTCGGGGGGTCTTCAATGATCTTTAAGAATATGTCGTCGACGAAAGTGTGATTTCCGAACCTTTCCACTTGAACCTTGAACTTAGGCAAATGATGACTTCCCAATCACAAATAAAGACTACAGGGTACGCTAAGGTGTAAAGGTGTATCGAAACAATATATTCGGTTAACAAAATGAAAGGAATGGCTCAGATGGGTGTATCTAGGGGTATCTTGCACTAAAGGTGAGTGCAACAAAAGGGTTTCACATGGGGGTCGAGAAGTCGAGGTGACTAATCGATAGACACACAATAGTAGGCTATTTGGGTGATAATCCTGTAATATTGCCTTCTTAAACTGAAAAGTCCAAATACATCGAGCTAACTCAACATACCTCGTCTATGGTCTCGAAATGATGCAAAGACCAAGTTCTAAAGTTTACAAGCTACCGGCACACTCATAATTTGGTAGATTTGGGGTAAAATATTGGAAACGGATAAGGCTAATCTCACCATATAATATCAAGGGTTGTATGTGCTCGGTTAAGGTCTAATCTAGTTAGGTTAAGAAAAACATGTCAAAATTTTAAAAATGGCATAATTTTTCAAAATAAACTAGAAAAACGAGGGCAAAATAAAGTTCAAGAGATAATTCTACTCCCGTGCCCCCACTAGAATTGTACAAAGTCCCTTTTGTACTAAGCGTTAAATAAAGGTGAAGAGAAAAGTAGAATTAGAGCGAGAATTCCCTGAAATTTGCTCCAAAAAGAAAGAAGGCCCAGGAAAAAGAGACGTGCCTTCGTATAAGCATCCATGAACAAACTTCAATCCCTGAAATCAAACTACCGACAAGCATAATTCTAAAAAGAAAAAATGAAAAATAAGAAACAAACCTAACTCACTTTCGTAGGAATCACGGTTGCATTTAGCAAATGCAACAAGCCTTTTAAACCACTTGGTGTCCCAAGTGGACGAGTAAGGTCTCGTGAGGGTTTACAGGGAACACACCCACAAAGTTCATTTAAAATACTAATACAAGGTTATAGCGTTTTAAAATGAAAGAAGTAAAGCAGAGGAAGGTTACGTCGTAACTCCTTGAGGGAGTTACGCTGTAACTGGCAAAACCTGGCATACGCTGTGAGAGTGTAGCTACGGCGTAACCACAGAGATGGTATTACGCCATAATCGGTGATGCATCTGAAATTCTGCTGCAAGGGGTAGGTTACGGCGTAACCACTGAGATGAGTTAGGCCGTAACTATGGTCAGATCAGCAAGTTGCAGCAGCAATCACTCCAAGTTTCCTGCAAAAATGGTTAAAAACACAAAACCCTACAGAAATTGAAATAAAACAAAAGAAAGGGATAATTCGGGTTGTCTCCCGAAAGAGCACTTTTCTTTATTAACGAGTCTTTAAGTTAGACTTAGAGCCGCGGGGCTTTATGGGAGCCTTTGGACTTGGCCGACTTCCTCCATGTCTTTCATCAAGTTATGCCTGACCCAAGCGATATTTGTGGCAGTGCGGAGGTATTCTTTAGTTTCGATTTTCCGAATTTTGCAAAATTTTTCCTCCGGTCCTAAATGGTATCGAGTGAACTCATATTTTTCGGCTATAATTGGTGGCGGTCTCTTTAATGGGATGCCAAGAAGTTTGCATCTTCTTTTCTCGTGTACTTCATCATCGGGGTCAATGAAACCGTCTTCACTTTGTAGTTCGAGGTAATCAAAATCATCGTCGTCGAAATCGGTATCTTTAAGTTGGTTATCGTTGAGTGAATTTTCTACGAGTATTTGCTTGCATTCTTCTTTTTCCTTCTTTGATGAGTCCTCGGTGTCATCATCTGATTCTCCATTTGGAATTTCGTTGTTAGGTTGATCTTTACTCATACATCCATTCCAGATTTTCTCCTTAGTTAACGCGTCAATTTTTCCGTATTTGATTCTGACCCAATCGTCGAATCCTAGATCATCTGGCCAAGGCAATTCTGTTCTTTCCGAATCATCATTTGAGGTCCATAGGAACTCGTCTTCCCCAGCTCTCTCAATGTTGCTTCCCCCGTTACATTCATAATCAAAAGGGTTGCAGGAAGCCCAAACATTTCCGTCAGTGGTTTTAATTTGTTCACACCAATGATTTTGAGTACCTTTGTCATTGTTATTGCCAGAAGGAATATCGTCGAGGGGCTTAATGGTTTTTCCTTGAAGAAAATGTTTTTCATATTTGAGTTCCAGATTTCTAAACAAGACCAAATTAATTATTGCGTCACCGAACCTTACTGAGTACCAATCTCTGAATGACATATCCCCAAAATCAACGTCATGCCTCCCTGATTCATGTGGGCATATCCAAACTTCGTTCTTCACATTACCCCCTCTTTTGCAATACTCACGAAAGGGGTTGCAGGTTAGCCATGCTTGTGTGATCTCATCTTCCGTGATGAGTAAGGGTCTGCAGTAATGCTTGATAGGTGGTCCTTCCACTTCGTTAATCGAGAACTTGGCTAACCTTTCTTCATCGTTAAGTGTAGTCCACATGTATCTATCATCATTAACCCTCTCTTTATCAACCCCTCCATCGCAGGTTTTTCGAGGGTCAAAAGAGGCCCATAAGCTGTAACATTCTCCATCGTCAATTGCAATAGATTTACACCAATGATTCTTCCTTTTAGAGTTGTCAACCTCGGTAACCTTGTTGTTGCTTGCATTCTGGTTACGTCGTAACTCTGAGATTTGATTACGGCGTAGCTCTCTTTCGCCTTCAGTATTAGACTCATCGGAGGACTTGTCATTTTCAGAAAATACAGCTTTACATATTTTGCAGATTTGTTCTTTTGTGCCTCATTTCTCTTTTCTACCTCGTCTCCAAGCTTTCCAATCATAGTTTCCAAGTTCTTTAGTGATACGTCATGGGAAGAAAGGCTCTTGTTTGTATTATCTTGGAAATGTTTCAGCCATTCTTCTTGCTCCTTTTGCCTCTTGGTTGAATCTACAAGGTACTTGTTAATTATTTCCTCCAAGTTAGTTCTTCTTTCACTACGCTCATAATACGGGTGGGGTCTTCCACGATAGCCATTACGATTATCCCCGTAGAAAGGTCGATTCTATCCATATTTAGCTTCCTCGATTATATTTTCTTCGTGGACAATTCTTAGTCAGATGTCCCCCACCACAGTTTTCGCAGCCAACTTGGATGGCATGAACAGTTTCTTTGATTTTTAGCATATCTCGACCTAGATTCTCTAGCTTGTTGGTTATGGCCGCAATTCCATCGAAACTTCCACCTTGGTTTCTTTTTCTTCCTCCATCGTGCCATTTTTGAGAATGATCATCCATTTTTTGAATGGCTTCAATTGCTAGAATAGGAGTCATGTTCGGGATAGGTCCTTGATAATCCAGCATCTGTCTTGTAGTCACGTTGATTCCTTTGTAGAAGATGTTGACCATTTGTTGGTTGTTCAGATCATGAGTAGGACATTTGTAAAGTAGATTGTTGTATCTATCCCAAGCTTGATACAACGTTTCATCGTCTTCTTGCTTGAAATTATGAATCTTCAAAAGCTGGTTAGAAATCTTCGACGGCTGACAATACCTCTGAATGAAGTGCTTCTTGAGTAGAGCCCATGTATTAACTGCCCCGGCAGGCAATCTTTCAATCCATCTTCTGGCAGCCCCAGTAAGAGTCATGGGGAATACCCTTGGCATAACGGCATCATGAGACACGCCTAGAATGTTGAAAAGGATTGCGATGTATAGGACATTTTCAACATGCTCATATGCATCTTCGTCCCTGTTTCCGGAAAAAGGGTTAGCATGAAGCTCCCTCATAAATTGGTCTTTAATTTCGAAACGAACATCAGCTCCAATCGCCGATCTTACGAGACCCGGCCCTTGTTCTGCTCTTGTCAACGCCAAATATTCCTCAAGAGTGAGGTCATCAATGTTAACAACTTCCATGGTACCTGAAAACTTGAATAGTGATCATGAGAAATATAGAAAACAAAACAAAAAATGAAAGACTTAATAGCAATCCTAAAATAACTCCCCGACAGCGGCGCCAAAAACTTGATGAAGGTTTTACTGACCAGGTTTTAATATTTATATAGTCTAGTTATACCTATGGTCTACCCTAATGCACTAACGGGCAGTGTACCCGGTCGTGTGTAGTGTAGTATTCGGTAAAACCGAGGTCATCCCAAGAGCTATGTGTGTTGGATTATTACTAAGTCTAGGTGTCACAGATTTAATATGATTTCGATAAGGAATTAATTAATTAACTACTAAAGCAGATAAAAGCAAATAAAGGCAAAGGTTCAATCAATAGAGGAGACTGGTGCTAACCTAGTTAATTATCCTAGCTAGTAATGTCTACGCCTTATTACTTCCAATTACTTCAGGTGGGGTCAAAGTCGAGAGGACAAAATTTGGTCAATTCGCCCTAACCTATCAGCAAAGATGCCACCACTGGAGAAGTCAGGTGTCCCCTCATAAGTCCAGTTATTCCTGGTCCCCTAAGCCGAGTCATTAAGTACCGCTACATGCTAGACTTATAATAGTGAGTGTCCGCGCGTTAGAAACTTAAACACTCACCCCCTAATTCTTAAGTTCATCTAAATCGTATGTGATCAGTTGGTCAAATCGCACAAGTAGAAAGGGTCGTCAGTTGGTCATATCTTACCCTTCCCATCTCAGTCTACTCACTTAGGGTCAGTTGGTCATATCTCCTAAGCAACTAGCCTCTACCGCCATTCAAAACTACCGAAACAAGGGTAGCTACCAATAAACTATGTATGCATAAACTAGAAATAATTATACGGAAGTAATGTAAACGCAAACAAAACAATTAAGGAATCATAACTTGGCCAGCACCAAGAGGTGCTTAGCCGCTCATATTAACCATACAAATCAATTCAATATTCAATGTTACGAAATACATGAATCGAAAGTAAAGAAAAGATAAAATGCTAATGCTTATCGTAGGAGAGTGATTTATCCCTTGAAGACAGCTCCGTATGCTCCTCTAGACCTGCCTTTAGCTTCTTCCCACGTTCTTTGGTTGTGGTGTGTAGAATGGGATGATTTGAAATGCTGGAAATCGTGGGGTATTTATAGGTCAGATCTGGGTTACGGCGTAACTAATATAATAGTTACGCCATAATCTTCTATTTCTTCGTAATTTGCACTAGATCTGTTGGTTACGGCGTAACCTTATAAGTGGTTACGCCGTATCTTCAATATTTCTTGGTTACGCCGTAGTTTAAAAAGAGTTACGGCGTAGTTATCATCGGCGTGAACCTCATTTGACCTAATGGATGCGTTACGTAGTCTTTTGTGAGGATTACGCCGTAACCTCCGATGAGTTGGCTTTCTGAGTCACGCTTTAGTTCTGACGTAATGTGAGAGAAGAGTTACGCCGTAAACTTCTTCAAAGTGAGCATACTCTGATAAATCTTTGATAATTCTCCAATTCCGTGTCTCTTTAGCTACAATGCTCGTAATTTACACGAAAGTGGAAAACAATGGAAACAATCATAAATCCATATAAATGATATAAATTACAAGCATTATCGGGGGAAATTGACACTTAATATTAGGGACTATTTGATGTTATCAAATATCCCCACTTGAACTCTACTTGCCCTCAAGTAGACCTTATTAGAAAGATTCCTTAAAAGATATCTCCCATAACTTGGAAAATATAAGTTTACAAATCCCTTATGCTAGAATAAAACAAAGCCGAACACATCATGAAATGGGAACGAAACACTCAAATATCTCAACTATTCTAAGTGTCAATTTCGGGGTAATCACTCAATCGCACAGTCATAGCATGTATTCTATCATAAGCTTGGCGGTTACACAAATCTCCACCACTAGAGTTAAGGGCTAAACAATTTTCGAAGGCAATATGGGTTGACACGACAAAGGTTAAGGGGGTGACTCGTCATTACTAACATGTCAAGGCGAAGTGGACAAAATCTATGATACATGAACAAATCCATGGCCAAGACACCAAAGATTGCTCACTGCATCACCTAGACACGCTTCATGACTAAAGGGTAGGATAAGACATGGGATATATAAATGGTGTAAAATAAAAATCAAGCCGGTAGTCTAAATCTATAACCAAGTCATCACCACTTACCGTCCGCCCAAAGTTCAAGCTTTGAAGTTAAGAAACCGGATCATGAAATACTAGGTAGATGTGTTATTAGAGGACGTCATGATGGGCACACTACTTTTTCTACAACTGTTGGCAAAATTACCAACTCCAATCTTCGAATGTGACCGAGGTGGCCTCCTCGATACTAAATATATATTAAGCTCATAACATAGTGCTTACAACATTGCACTTTACAATAACTAAATAACATAACAACTTTTTTTTTTCAACATAACAATAACAACTAAACATAATATCCCCCCACTTGAGATGAACAATGGGAATTCGGCTCAATGATCTTCAAGAATATGTCGTCTACGAAAGTGTGATTTCCGAACCTTTCCACTTGAACCTTGAACTTAGGCAAATGATGACTTCCCAATCACAAATAAAGACTACAGGGTAGGCAAAGGTTTAAAGGTGTATCGAAACAATATATTTGGTTAACAAAATGAAAGGAATGGCTCAGATGGGTGTATCTAGGGGTATCTTGCACTAAAGATGAGTGCAACAAAAGGGTTTCACATGGGGGTCAAGAAGTCGAGGTGACTAATCGATAGACACACAATAGTAGGCTATCTGGGTTATAATCCTATAATATTGCCTTCTTAAATTGAAAAGTCCAAATACATCGAGCTAACTCAACATACCTCGTCTATGGTCTCGAAATGATGCAAAGGCCAAGTTCTAAAGTTTACAAGCTACCGGCACACTCATAATTTGGTGGATTTGGGGTAAAATATTAGAAACGGATAAGGCTAATCTCACCATATAATATCAAGGGTTGTACGTGCTCGGCTAAGGTCTAATCTAGTTAGGTTAAGCAAAACATGTCAAAGTTTTAAAAATGGCATAATTTTTCAAAATAAACTAGAAAAACGAGGGAAATAAAGTTCAAGAGATAATTCTACTCCCGTCCCCCACTTGAATTGTACAAAGTCCCTTTTGTACTAAGCGTTAAATAAAGATGAAGAAAAGTAGAATTAGAGCGAGAACTTCCCTGAAATTTGCTTCAAAAAGAAAGAAGGCCCACGAAAAGAGACGTGCCTTCGTATAAGCATCCATGAACAAACTTCAATCCCTGAAATCACACTACCGACAAGCATAATTCTAAAAAGAAAAAATGAAAAATAAGAAACAAACCTAACTCACTTTCGTAGGAATCACGATTGCATTTAGCAAATGCAACAAGCCTTTTAAACCACTTGGTGTCCCAAGTGGACGAGTGAGGTCTCGTGAGGGTTTACAGGGAACACACCCACAAAGTTTATTTAAAATACTAATACAAGGTTATTGCATTTTAAAATGAAAGAAGTAAATCAGAGGAAGGTTACGTCGTAACTCCTTGAGGGAGTTACGCCGTAACTGGAAAAACCTGGCATACGCTGTAAGAGTGTAGCTACGGTGTAACCACGGAGATGGTATTACGCCGTAATCGGTGATGCATATGAAATTCTGCTGCAATGGGTAGGTTACGACATAACCACTGAGATGAGTTACGCCGTAACTATGTTAAGATCAGCAAGCTGCAGCAGCAATCACTCCATATAATATCCTATAACTAACACGGAATACAATGCACCAATTAGACAAGGATGTGACAATTCAGTAGGTAGAATAGGATAGCTAGCAAGGAGTACTACATCATAAGTAGATACGCTTCACTTCTCTTGTAGATCCCTAATTTACTTTTCTAGCAGTTTAGTTTAGTTAGTAGCTTTTGGGTTAGTTGACTAGCAACTAATTCCGCCCTTCCCTTCAAAACCGAGATTTTAATTGCTTTCATAAAATAAAAAAATTCAAACATAATCATCCCTCACCTTTAGACTTAATTCGACATACACTTCAGCCTAACGACACTATTCCCCTAGAGAACGGTCAATCCCCCAGACTTACCCATACTACACTACAACGATCAGGTACACTGCCTGGAGGATTGCAAAACTTCTTGAAATCCCTCGAGAAGTAAAACTCATTGTGAGGTTGCAATATCTCGCATCAAGTTTTTGGCGCCGTTGCCGGAGAATAGTTGTTGCTTAGGTTTGATTTCTATTTAGTTTAGGTCTACACTAGATTCCTATCAAGTGAGATTTTTATTTTCTTTTTATTATCTTTCTTGTAGTCTATCTTTTTCTTTGTTCCTTTGTTCGTAAAACTTTTCCATTGACTCTTCCGTTCCCTATTATGGAGAACACGAATCCACTATATCTGCGACTAGATTTCTATATGAAGAAATATAAGTTTAATAAAATGGATATATCAAGATGGTAGGATAAAATGATGAAAACAAGATCTTATATATGCCCTATTGAGTACCTTGAGAAAAGAGACCAAGTGCATAAAACTTTTAAGGATTTCACTTTAGGAGTTCCATCAAGCCCACAAAACACCTCATCTAGTGAAACATATGCATCGTATGAGCCTTCACCTAGTATAGACTCTCGTGAACAACCTCCATGTTTAGAAACTATTTTTAGTGAGGCCCTTAGGAAAACTAACCAAATATGTCAAAATCTTGTGGAAAACAACCACGCAATAAACCATAAGTTGGAAAAATAACTAGGTTTGGTTTCATCACTACCTAGGGAAACAATTTAGGAGGATTTAGTCAAACATGAGCACATTAAACAAAAAGGCTTAGTTTTTAAGATCAATGACTTTGAATCTCAAGGAACACATGATGAATCCTTTAGGCATACATAATATAGTAATCAAATTATTGAGGAAGATTCTTATGAATCGAACTTAGAATTTGAAATGGCTAAAGAAGGATTTGAGATACTTAGGAATGCGTTTGGGTTAGATCCTACCAAAACACAAAACGAACATATAGGTGATGTAGATGTGATTGAGGATAAGGTGAAAAGTCTAGACCCACAAGGTATCCCACAAGTCCCACCATCATTTAAGGCATACACATCGCCCGTGACTTACCCGGAAGAAGTAGATGAGACTATAGGAACCTAAATGGAGGTTGAACCTTTGTGCCAAACACAATTAGAGGATATAAGTTTGAATACTTTTAGTCATAACCTCTCTCTAAGTTCTATGGAAGTTCTTAGTGTTGATGATCCGGAACCTCAACCTTTACCCAATTTTCCATCTTTAGATATACATCTAGGAGACAAAAGAGGAACCGACCCGCCCATCAACCCATTTAGTCTAGATAGTTTTAGGATGAAGGAAGCCATTCACACACCCCCTTCACCTCACATGGCATATTTCTACCCTAAGGGTGTGGATCGCTGCTATCACCCACACTTAATCTTAAGTGTAGGGAAAACTTCCCCTTTATCCGTTAAATAAGAGTAGAGTCAAGCTCGTAGCTCGAAAAAAACAAGCCCTTCTTGGGAGGCAACCCATGTTTATTTATTTGTATATTTGTTTTTCATTTTTATTTATGTGTTTTATATATCTTTTCATTATTAGTTGATTCTCATGTTTATATTACTTTATGAAAGTGCTTTATTTTGTTTTTAACTTCGTCTTAATTGCATATAAAGGTATTTTACAAAAAGATAAGTGTAGAGAAGATCACATATGTTTTAAGAACTTGCATGAACATGAGATTATCAATAATTGAAATTGCATATATTTATGTGTCTGTTAGAGTCAAATGCTTGTATCGAGTTATAATGGATAATTTGCAGGAATTCTTCCAGGTTTTAATGAGATAATTTTTCTAGAATTTTTCCATAAAATGTACCAGACCCTTTCTGTTAGGACAACCTGACGGCGTCAGGATTAAAACCCGACGGCGTCAGGCAATGTGGAAACAGATTCTCTGTTTCTGTCTAACTTGTGATTTTTGGAAACTTCCAGTTCTTAATTTTCCAAAAAAAAGGTGCAAACATCCATTCCACAAGCATTATATCTTATTTGATTTGTTTTTATTTTTAAGTCTGGAATTACATCTTGTTGTGATTTTTCTTTGTTCGGTTTGATGCTTTGGGTTGTCGTTTTCTTATAAGTGTGCAGGTTATATTGGACAAGAAGATGAAGTACATGATGGAAGCAACAGTTATTACTTATTCATTCTTCTTGGAGGAGGATTTAACCGCAACTTCATACATATCCTACCAAGCTAATCAGGGGAGTACTAGTTTCTTTCTGCTTTACTTACCTTCCTTTATCATAACTTGATACTTTCGGGGAACATTGGGGACAATGTTCAGTTTATGTGTAGGGAGGAGAATAAAACGGGAACTTAGAAACTATTCACTCACTTGATTTTTGTCTTGTCCTTGGTAAATTATGTGTTAAACTACGAGAAATATTTGTTAGGGCAATTTTAGCACCAAATTTAAATTTTTTTATGACATTTACGAGTTAAACTTTAGTCTTAATAAAGCGTCTCTGGATAGGAATTATATGACTAGCACAAAAACCGTTTACCACTCAAATTCCACCCTAAAAATGTGAGGTTCGTCCCTAGATCTTTAGGAATAAAATCATTCATCTTTAATGCTTAGTGAGTGTACCAGTAGTATAATAGATTCTAGAACTAGTTTTGTGATGCATTCCAAGATCGCTAGTGAGACTACATTCGTGTAGTTACGATTAACTACATGATAAGAGGCATTAGAATAACCCTTTTTTTAAACCTGTAATTTAATTACGTCATCTAAATCGGTTGAGTAATTTTCTCCACACCCTTGCGATGTACTCATCTTTAGTACACGATACTCCTAGTTAACCCCTCAGAGCCTATCCTTTACGCGGTTCTCGTGATGTTTCGGTTTTTTGGAATATCAATAAAGAGAATTGTTTACAATCCACCCCCAAATGTTACACCCAAATTGCCTTAGCCTACCTTGTATGCACTCATCTTTAGTGCATTATTGTTATCATTATTAAAACCTTAGTTCAATTATCTAGTTACTTACATAGTTGCTAAGTCGAGCCATATCATTTGTATACAGTTATGGGATGATTGGGACTCATGGGTTAAAGTAATATTTTGTGGAGTAACGGGAAAGAACGATAAATTCAAATTCTTTTTGTCTACATAATTAAGTACTCCAAGTATTTTGATCTTTTCAAATCGGGTCAATTAGTGATAGTAAAATAAAAACTCAAGTGTATGGATGCTCCTATAAATCCCTTTATTTTGATGTTATCGTAGAGAATGGAAGAGTAAAAGGTATGAAAAAAAAGAAAAAAGAGAGAAAAAGAGTTGTAAAAAAAAATGAAAAAATGAGAAAAACATACGGGCTATGTTTATGTTTTTAAGTTTAAGTTTGTATTTTGTTTCAAGTTGTTTAGTGTTAGTAAGTCAGGTCTTGGCTTTGCAACGCCATGCTTTACATGCTTGTAACATAAGATTTTTGACTTGCCACCACTAAATATCCCCTATCCAACAAAACCCTTTACTTCCCTACCCTAAGCCTAACGTTACAACCCTTGTAAAGACCTCTTAGATAGTTATTCCAGTGTTTTTGTCTGGGATAGTACCACGGTACCACTAAACTTAGTGGTACCGTCTGGTATTTAGTGGTACCGTGCACTGTAACGGTCAAAATTTTTGTCCCTATAAATACCAGCCCACTTCACAGTTTTTGGGCATCCTTTCTCATACACAACTTTCTAAGTTTAAATATCCTAACACACTCACACTCCTTTGATCATTTAGATAGTTTTCTTTTATTTTAGAGTGATCCTTTCTTCCAACAAAGTGACCACCTTCATTCCCCTCCTAGTGCAAGAGAATAACACATTGTATCAAGAAGATACTTAGTGTTGTAGTCATAGTAGTGTGCACTTGTAACATTTGTTACACACTTGTTGTATCTTGATATATATCAAGTAGTTTTGAGTCTTGTTTAGATAACTTATGTGGATCATTGTGATATTTTCAAGATCTTGAAGATCTCTTTTATTTGTAAGTTAGTGTGTTGATCAAGTGGATCAAGTATAGATCGTGGTGATCTAGTAGTTTATGTGATTAGCAAGGATCAGGTAGATCGTGAGTGAGATTTGTTAATACAAATAAGCCGTAAAAACGTTTATTTATATCTTACGATCTTCTAATGTTTTATCGATAACAAACGTAAAATCATTTTAACGAAACAAATAAAATACGTAAATGGTTTGAGCCAATAGTTTACTAACACACATACGTTTTCACATAAAACACTAAACAAGTAAAAGTGGTTTTATGATTTAGTAATACATATGTACAACAACTAGTGTTTACATATTGGGTAGATATATACATAATGAGTATGTATTATAATGGGTAATAAAATGGGTAGAAGTTTAAGTATTTGACCCATTGAATGTTGTTGGGTAAAACCAAAAGTCCATGACCCATACCCATGGAGCATAACGCATAACCCATTACATGACATCATGCATAAGTCATATATGGATATTATCCATGACCCATGGACTTGATGCATTGCATCTTGTAGATACATTGTATCTACTTGGATACCCATGGTCCAAAGTCAAGGACCCATGACCCATAACACATGACCCATGACCCAAAACCCATGGGCAAAGGGGAGCGTCCCACGGATCCCCAGTAATACACTGGACGGATCACTCAAGTGAGGGATCCGTGGAACAGTAGCATTTTCTCCTCTGTAAATAGTGAGCCATTTCTTCATTGTAACTCACCACTTTCATATATATTTTCCCTTTGAGTTATAAACTCTCTAATCTCATATCCAAGTGATCTATATATGTAGTTTTGTTTTTGTGTGATTCTCTAGGTTCCTCTTAAAGGCGAGATCACCACCTTTTGAAGTCAAGCAAGCTCAAGTCGATGAGTTGCCATGCTTCGTTATCATCAAGACTACTGAGGTTCTCTTGTTGATAGTTCTCTTCTTTCTCATTAGAAGTGTAGTGTCGAAGACATAAGTAAAAGATGTCTAAAGGGTCAAGATGAAGACATTATTGAAAGGTGTCGAACGTCCGTATTGAAAGCACTAGTGAAGGGTGCTTAGAATTCAAGGCTAAAAGCATTAGTGAAGGGTACCTACAGATCGAGTCAAAGGCATTAGTGAAAGGTGCCTAAGGTGTACATTCGATATGGTGTGTTCGATGTACAAGATAGATTAGTATTGGGTCTAAGGATATTGATATCCTTGTTGATGTTGTTATAAGGAGTGGATCTCCTTTGGGATAGGATTTGTATAGTGTTGGGTGGTAGTTCCTCTATTGTAATGGAACTCGGTATTTAGCCTAGTACCGGATAAAGGGTAGGTGACGTTGTGATAGGTTTGGTTCTACCTCGTGGAAGAACCCGGTATCTAGCCTTGTACCGGATAAAGAGTAGGCAACGTTGTGAAGGCTTCTCCGCCATAAGGAGATTGGTGTCGTGTAGTGTTTACAAACTCTCGAGTAGGTGACTCGGGGAGTGGAGTAGGGCAAGGAAGGTGTCCTTGTAGCCGAACCACTATAAATACTCGCATTGTGGTTTTGTGCTTCTTACTCCTTATATTTTCATTACATATTCATATATGCTTAACTATCAACATCCAACACACATGTTTAAATAGATTGACATAAGTCGATCTAAATAGTTTAAAACCAAGTTTTAATCGGTAAAACTATTCAAACCCCTTTCTAGTTTTCCACAATTGGCATCAGAGATTCGTTACCAAGTTTCTTAGAGTATGTTGTACTTTAAAAACTTGATACGATCCATGTTTAATTGAAAACTACAAAGAAGGTCTTTTACCAAAACAAAGACCATGTTTTTAAAACACTTTTGTAGGATGTTGATTAGATGACAACATTTTGTTTTCTTACTAAATTGCACTAACCTTCCTTGTCATTTTGCTTAGTTAAAGCTCATACTTATCAAGCCATAGGAATTTCTTGGTAACAAGAATACCTTCCCTAAGAATGTATCTTATACACGAAGGAACCGGAGTTGTCTACTGACATTTGTTTTGTCATTAGATTAGTAAAGACACTCTTAAGTGCATTAGAGGTATGTTTTTCTACTTATCTCTAGATAAAATTAGATTAGAAAATAAGTATGCTTACATAGAAACTTATGTATTTAATTTTTTTTATACTCATATATTACTCGTAGCTTCGTTAGGAAACGTCTATTGCATACGTGTTACTCTTCCGTTTATAATCTAGGTTTATAAAATTTGTGTTATTTTACCTTATCCAAAAATCAAATCTCTCTAATAATAAAACAAAACACAAATCTCAAAAATTCCTTCTTCCCAATAAATATCCCTTCCGATCGTCTTCACTCCACCAAACCCTCACTTTTCAAATCTTCCACTTTCAAAAATTACCTCTCATTCAAAACTTCATCTTCCTTCTCATCTCATCTCATCTCAAACCGAAACCAAGAAAGATCCTCATCATCATGGTTTACATCACCTTCATACTCATCGTCTTGACACTCATTGCTCTCGTGTTCCCCATGATTAAGTTTTTTTATGGAGACATGTACTTTGTGTTGTTAATCTACATTGGTGTTATATACCCAATCCTTTGTATCGTTCTTAGCATTGAAATGAAATATTACTAATGTTCTAGTTTATCTAGTTTATTTTTCATAATGTGTTTGTCATTTCTTTTACTATATATCTTTCGTATTTTTTTGTCTTGAGATATGTTAGAAACCGATAATGCATGCTAAAAGTAAATGTTGGCTAATATACATACCTTGGTATAAAACTATAAGATGTAAAAACCTATGTTTTTATCAAAACCCTTTTTCTGTCACTACAGATCCACGGATCCCTGTAGTTCTACTAGCCGGATCCCTCATGGAAGGGAGCCGTGAGAACCGTCATTCTGGAAAACAGTTTCTCATGCAATATAAAAACTGCTCTCATCCTAAAAAGAAATACTTCACTAGATTGTTAAAATAAGTGAGTTAATTGTCATTGTTAATAAATATCTAGTAAAAACATTAGGTGATCATCCTTTGTGCTTTAACGAGTATCATCATTTCTTTTTTACTTCCATAGGTTTTGTCATGTCTCATGAGTATGAGTTCGACTTTTCACTCACTTGCATCGACACCCCTAACATCTCTATTGAGCCCAACACACCTGGCAATCATGTTCGTGGGTTCAATAATCTCGAAACCCGTCATTTCCATGAAGGACGTATTGTCGACACTCCTCTACAATACGAAGAAGGTATCAATACCTCCTTCCGAACCATAGGATTGAAATGTCTTCTCGAAATGCGAGAAAATATGTCGAGGTTTGTATTGGAATTCTTCCGTCAAGTTGAACTCGTTCGTAACGAGGATCGCTCTCTATCTCTTTGTTTTTGGATCAAAAACCAAAAGTTTGTTCTAACCCTTGGGCAATTTGCTCACATCCTCCGAATTCCAAATCTTGGAAAATGTGCCTTCACTGAAGATTGGTCTCTTGATTCTCTCTTCAACCATCGTGAAGAAAATAGTCCATATTGTTCACACATACCTTCTCCTCAAGACTTGACTCGCATGTTGTGCAAACCTCTACCCTATTACTCTGATCCAAACATTATCTATACACGGGATATCCGAGATGAGTACAAGCCTCTCGAACTCATCCTACGTGAAAATGTTTGGAGTCTTAGGGGAAATCGAGAAATTCTTCCGGCTTGTTGTGCTCACATAATGTATTGTTTGCTAACACAACAACCATACCATCTCGCCTATTTCTTCGCAAGACCAATTGTAAATCTTCAAGGCTCCAAGAACAAACTAATCCCTTATGGAATGTTCTTGACACGCCTTTATCATCACATCATGTACTTCCACCCTCAATTTCAAAGTCCGTTGTACGTACTTGTGAACAAGATGATGGAACCTCTAAACACATCTCTCATGAAGACTTTCTTCATCCCTGAATCGGCAAATACTCATCAACCATTTGATGATCCATCTAGCGAAAACGCTCAAGAAACTTAGTTTCTTTTCAAAATAGGGTCAATCCTTAGTACTCATGCTCTATCAATGTAATGAAATTTCTTTCATGAAATAAAACATTTAACATTTGATATCTCTACTATACTAGTGTTCAAACCTCTTAGAAAACACTAGCTTTAAAATATGATGCTTTGTGCAACCCTTGCATACCTTTTGTAAAGGTACTGTTTAGCAGGAGACGGATCCCTCAGTTTGTGCTAGACGGATCCCTTCTCTTAGGGAACTGTGGGATCTGGGCAAACAAAAATGCAGTTACAATCTTTATACTTCAAACCATGTCTTTAGATCACTTCACACTAGCTAAACATAGTGCCTTAGGACCAATTAAGTCCTTCTCAAAATTGAGTAAAGTTTCATACTCACTCATAACTCACTTAGATCACACTCAAGGTGCTTTTCGATCTATTGTTTCACCAAAACTCATTACTCTTCCGCTCTTATACTCACACATCATCCCTCACATGCTCATACATCTAGCTTTAGAAATCTTTCAATTTTAGCAAATTGATTTTAATCATCCTTATCTCAAAATGGGTCAAATTATAGCTTTTCCATTTTCTATAACTTTTAAGATATCTTCCAAAATATTATCTTAAGTTACTCTCTGGTCTCTAGGATCATTTAGCTCCATTTGACACTCTCAAATTTTTAGTGTCATCTTTGGTCATTCATTGGTACTCATAAAAGTTCCATTTCCTTCCATAAAAGGCAATCATTAGCTACATCACTCATTGCCCTTGAAAATTTAAGTACCCTTTCATTTAAGTTACTTAGGAGGACTGAAACACTCAAAAAGGTATAGGCATTAGACCTTACAAACATCATTATTCTCTTTTCCTAGTTCTTGTGAGAGCCGACTCCCGAGGATTAGCCTAGACGGATCCGTCATTGGAGGGAACCGTGGGATCCGGGAGACAGATTCATGTAACAATCATTTCAAGCTCATCTTGCTAACTTGAGCACTCCATCTCATCTTAATTAAGTCCCTAGATCAGTACAACTTTGAAGTTGACTCTTGTGCATGCTAATCATCACATTCCAAAGGATCTTAGTGGCTTAAGTCTTGAATGCACTTGCCAAATCCTTTTCGTTATAAACCACCTTGTTAAGACTCCTTAAGTCATCATCTACATCCTCATTTCCAGCACTTAGAAACTTTTACAAACCTCTTTTAATCATCTCATCATGAGGAAAGCTCCTAGTGGTAACTCATCCACCAAAGAACCACCCAAAAAAATTGCTCGTGTTGTACACGAAATTTCCTCAACCGAATCATCTCCCGTCAAATCCACAAATGGTAGGATCTCCCCTCCACCTATCAAACCAATCCCCAAAAGGATTGTTCCCACAAAACTACCAATGCCAAACACCACCATACCTCCTAAACCAAACAACCCCATTTCCACTAAACCATCACCCTTGGTGCCTAGAGCCCTATCATTCACCACCCCACTCTCATCACCACACCTATACAATCTAGAGGATTTACCTCTTAGGCCATCCCATCCTCCACCACCGCCAACATTCTCCTCTTTAGGAGGAATAGTGGAACAAAATCAAGGTGTTGAGTCAACACTAGCTCCGGCTTCTTTTTCTCCGTCACCATCAAATAATCCCTTTTGGATTATGAGAAATCATCAAAGTCAACCACCCGACCACATGGAAGTTGACACTTCTCTACCACCACCATCATTCTTAGTTGAGCCATCCTCGAATGCGCCTCAGCCAATCCCTCCTTCTTTTGAGGCTCCTCAACCCTCTTCACTTGATCCTTCACATCAAGTAATTTCCTTTCTACCACCACCACTACCGAGCCATGACAAATATTGTTATCATTATCAACATGTTGAAAGTTTGATACATGAAGTACGTGAAGATCAACGTTTCATGTTTTATCACCTCCTCGAACGTTTTGACGAGATCAAACTTAAACAAACTTGAGCTAGAAGATTCAAGTGGTGTCCTAGTATCAAGCGCGACTTAGATAGTCTAGTAATCCAAAGTCATGTATTATTCATTTTCTTAGTTTTTAGAGTCATGTATATCATATCTCTAGTTTTATTAAATGAAATTACATGATATTTGCTATATTGTTCTGAGTATATGCTTATTGTTCTAATACATATCTCACTTTGATGCTAACATCATTTGTTACATCACCTCTGCTGTATTTTGTTTACAGTCAGACGGATCCCTACGTTTTGCCTAGACGGATCCCTCCAAGGAGGGAACCGTGGGATCCGTGCAATAGAAGACTAGTTTTCTACTAACTTGAGTCTTATTTGCAGGAAATTATGCATTATATACATGTTTTCTAACCATTGTTTTGTAGATTTTCAATTTACACATAAAGACTTTGAAACGTCAAGCTAGGGGGAGCTTTGTGTCAAAGCAATACATTGCAAAATCACTTGCAATATTAGCATTGCATTTCATGATGTCCCTTTGCAAAGTTGCAATCATCAAGGGGGAGCATATTCGTCACATAGACGAAATCCTTTGCAAACTTAGTTGCAAATGAACTAGCTTAGTATTTTTTTCTTCTCGCTTGACGCCCTCACAAAGGGATGGACTCGTCAAGGGGGAGTTAAGACAAGAACACTTCTCGTCACTTGCTCTCTATGTTTTCACATTATTTTTTTCCTTTACATGTTTTTTCTTAAAACAATGTGTTAGTTTCTTTTCAAAGCTCTTTTTGTTTCGACAAAAAGGGGGAGAAGAAAGTAAAAACTACTATTCAAACTTTTACGAATTTTAGTTTTTCCTTAAAATAATTTCATGTTTTGTCATCAACAAAAAGGGGGAGATTTTTAATACAAATAAGCCGTAAAACGTTTATTTATATCTTACGATCTTCTAATGTTTTGTCGAAAACAAACGTAAAATCATTTTAACGAAACAAATAAAATACGTAAATGGTTTGAGCCAATAGTTTACTAACACACATGCGTTTTCACATAAAACACTAAACAAGTAAAAGTGGTTTTATGATTTAGTAATACATATGTACAACAACTAGTGTTTACATATTGGGTAATATATACATAATTATTATGTATTATAATGGGTAATATAATGGGTAGAAGTTTAAGTATTTGACCCATTGAATGTTGTTGGGTAAAACCCAAAGTCCCTGACCCATACCCATGGAGCATAACACATAACCCATTGCATGACATCATGCATAAGTCATATATGGATATTATTCATGACCCATGGTTTTAACCCATGAACCATGGACTAGATGCATTGCATCTTGTAGATACATTGTATCTACTTGGATACCCATGGTCCAAAGTCTAGGACCCATGACCCATGACCCATAACCCATAACCCATGACCCATGACCCAAAACCCATGGGCAAAGGGGAGCGTCCCACGGATCCCTAGTAATACACTGGACGGATCCCTCAAGTGAGGGATCCGTGGGATCCGTGGAACAGTAGCATTTTCTCCTCTACAAATAGTGAGCCATTTCTTCATTGTAACTCACCCCTTTCATATATATTTTCCCTTTGAGTTATAAACTCTCTAACCTCAGATCCTAGTGATCTATGTATGTAGTTTTGTTTTTGTGTGATTCTCTAGGTTCCTCTTAAAGACGAGATCACCACATTTTGAAGTCAAGCAAGCTCAAGTCGATGAGTTGCCATGCTTCGTTATCATCAAGACTACTGAGGTTCTCTTGTTGATAGTTCTCTTCTTTCTCATTAGAAGTGTAGTGTCGAAGACATAAGTGAAAGATGTCTAAAGGGTCAAGACAAAGACATTAGTGAAAGGTGTCGAACGTCCATATTGAAAGCACTAGTGAAGGGTGCTTAGAAGTCAAGGCTAAAGGCATTAGTGATGGGTGTCTAGAAGTTAAGTCACAAGGTATTAGTGAAGGGTTCCTAGAGGTCGAGTCAAAGGAATTAGTGAAAGGTGCCTAAGGTGTACATTCGATATGGTGTGTTCGATGTACAAGATAGATTAGTATTGGGTCAAAGGATGTTGATATCCTTGTTGATGTTGTTATAAGGAGTGGATCTCCTTTGGGATAGGATTTGTGTAGTGTTGGGTGGTAGTTCCTCCATTGTAATGGAACTCGGTATTTAGCCTAGTACCGGATAAAGGGTAGGCGACGTTGTGATAGGTTTGGTTCTACCTCGTGGAAGAACCCGGTATCTAGCCTTGTACCGGATAAAGAGTAGGAAACGTTGTGAAGGCTTCTCCGCCATAAGGAGATTGGTGTCGTGTAGTGTTTACAAACTCTCGAGTAGGTGACTCGGGGAGTGGAGTAGGGCAAGGAAGGTATCCTTGTAGCCAAACCACTATAAATACTCGCGTTGTGGTTTTGTGCTTCTTACTCCTTATCTTTTCATTACATATTCATATATGCTTATCTATCAACATCCAACACACATGTTTAAATAGATTGACATAAGTCGATCTAAATAGTTTAAAACCAAGTTTTAATCGGTAAAACTATTCAACCCCCCTTCTAGTTTTGCACAAGATTGGTACTAGCTAGATTAGTACTCGACATTTAGCTTAGTGTCGGAAATTGTGATAAGCAGCGTTGTACGGTTTTCTTCGCCTCAAGGGAGTTTGTTGACATAGTGCTTAGAACTCTTGAGTTGGTTACTCGGGGAGTGGAGTAGGGCGAAGAAGAGTTTCGTGACCGAACCACTATAAATCTAGTTGTATCGGTTTGATCTTTCCATCTCTTATTCTTTACTTTCATTACTTACTTTCTATTATTGTAGTGTATTTATTGTAGTCTTATTAAGTAAGATTCATTTTATTGTGGTTTGATTTCACAAAGGACTCAATCTAAGTTTTTCACAAGTAAACTTTGATAACTAAATTAAAAAGCGGTAAACTATTCAAACCCCCCCCCCCCCTTCTAGATTCCCACAGTTCTTATCATTGTCATTTTTGCAACTGGAGAAAATATCTATTCATAATCCATAACATACTCTTAAGCATAACCTTTGGCAACAAGACGAGCCTCATATCTTTCAATGGACCCATCAGATTTGATTTAATCTTGTAGACCCAACGAGAGCCACTAGCACGCTTGTCAACTGGAAGTGGTACTAAATCCCACGTCTGAGTCTGATGCAATGCAGCAAGTTCCTCAGCCATAGCAACTTGCCAAAGTGGATCACAAAGAACCTCTTTATACGACTTAGGATCATGAAGACGATGTACAAAAGCAATAAATGAACTATAACAAAATGAATAATTATAATCAACGTTTTTTGTAGACTTACAATTACGCTTTGGTCGACCACTTAGAGGAGGACCAGCAACAAGTTTAGTAGATGATTGTGTAGTCGTGGGAGGAGGTTGTGTAAAGGTTGGTGTAGCCTCGGAAACTGTAACTGGTGGTATTTCGGTAGTGGTGGTGGTGGTTTCTAGAGGTCTATCTAATACTTGTGGTGTTTCAGTAGTGGTGGGTTTCGAGATTGGTTGCGGTGTTATGGGTGACAAAATAGTTGTAGGTTCTTCAAAGGGATCAATTTTTTATGAGTTCAGATTGTGTTAAATTAAGTAAACTAGTAGGAATAGAATAGTACGAAATATACTCTAAAAAGTCAACATGGCGAGATGTATACACCTTTTGATTGACCGTATCATAACAACGATATCCCTTTTGACTAACACCATAACTCAAAAACACAAATAAAGTGAATTTCAGAGAAAATTTCGTACTCTTAACATTTGGTTTTAGGGAAAAACAAGTAGCGAAGACATGCAATGAGAAATAATCAGGCAAAGTTCCATACAACTTCTCAAAAGGAGATACATCAGAATTATGTGCAGTTGGGATTCTATTAATCACATATGTGGCTGTAAGAACCGCTTTCCCCGAAATACGCTTGGAACATCAGCAGACAACAAAAAAGATCTAGATGTCTCAATAAGATGACGATGCTTTCTTTCAGCAACACCATTTTGTTGAGGAGTGTCAATAAAAGAGATCTGATATATAGTCTCATCCGATCTAAGTAAACCAACGAAATCATTAGAAGTGTATTCACCCCCTCCCCCAAATCACAACGAAAGCATTTTTATGACTGTCGAGTGTTGAGTTTTCACAAGAGCTCTAAATTCTTTGAAAACAGTAAGAAAATCGGACCTACGTTTCATCATATAAACCCAAGTATATCGAGTGAAGTCATCGATAAATGAAACATAATATCTGGAACCTCCTTTTGTGGATAGAGGAGAAGGTTCCCACACATCAAAATGTACTATATCAAATGGATCATTAGAAGAGGAAACACTCTTACTGAACGTTAACGCTGAGAACTTGGCAAGTTTACAACCACTACAATCAGAATTATCATGAGCGTCTAGCTTTCTCAACGCTCCTATAGATGCTAAAAATCGTAAACGAGAGCTGGAGATATGACCTAACCGAGAATGCCATAAATAAAATGCTGAAGAAGAACGGCTAACCAAAGAGAATACAAATCCACAGTAGATGATGCGGAATCATGAATGTCTCTAAAGTGATCTAAAACATAACAATCCCCTTGCATGTGACATGTCCCAACCACCTCTTGTGTTTTCAGATCATATATGGAACAATCGGAAACAGAGAATTTGACATCACATCAAGAATCACAAATTTTATTGACGGAAACAAGATTCATAGTAAGGCTCAATGTGTGTAAACATCTGATAAAGAAACAGATGATGTATCAACTGAACCAATTCCTGCTAATGGCATAGAATCACCATTAGCGGTCACATTTGATTTTTAAGAATTAATATTCAATGAAATGAGTTGTGACAAAAGATGCGAAATGTGATTAGTGTCACCTAAATCTAATATCCATTTAGAAAATGATGATGCCAAACATTTATCGGATGAAGTTGACATAGCACGAGGGTGAGATGCTATAAATTTTTTAAATTTCTCAAACATGTCTAAAAGTATATGAAACTTATCTTACAAAATTAATAATTTTTGAAATTGCTCAAATAATTGTGAATCTAACGTTGAGTCTAGCTTAAACGTATCCGTAAGAGCATGAGGTATGACAACGAGCTTGGCTCGCCGGTCCGAAGTGGCACCTCCGCCGTTTTCCGTCGAAGCTCGCCACCACACCACAACCCTTCGCCACTTTTCCCTTCGTCGCTCCCACGAAATGAAAACGACAAAAAAAATTAGATAAGTCGCCGTTGTATCCAACGGTTGGATTTATAAAAAAGTAAAATTAAAATTTTTTACCCCCTTTATAAATAATACCCCATTTTTATAAAATCGTTCACACACTTCTCTTTCAAACCTACATCTTAAGCAATAAAAACATGAGTGATTCAAATACGGATTCCTTACGATTCGATCTTGATGATATAGAAGATATTGAGATGATTCTCAAAGTTGCTGATTATGAGCAATCGTTGCGAGAACAAGAAGCTGAAAGTTCACACAGCCGTAATTTCATCTACCGTGAGCGTGACATTGCTGAAGAACGACTGATGTCCGACTATTTTGGTAATAATCCAAAATATCCGGATTACTATTTTAGACGTCGATTTCGTATGAGCCGTAAACTATTTTTAGAAATAGTACAAGGTATTGAAAATCATATTCAAACTGTTGATCCTCTTCCACTGCATTTTGATTTCTTTAGAGTCCGACCCGATGCTACGGGTGTAATGAGTATGAGTGTTATTATGAAATGCACATCCGCCATACGCCAATTGGCATACGGCACTACACCTGATGCATTTGATGAATATTTGCAAATGGGTTCACACACGGCACGAGATTATCTATATTTTTTTTTACTATGTGTGTGATTGAATTGTTTATGCCCGAGTTTTTAAGAAAACCTAATTTGAATGACATTCAAAATTTATACAACGCACATAACACGGTCCACGGGTTTCTGGGAATGATTGGAAACATTGATTGTATGCACTGGGAATGGAAAAACTGTCCCGTTGAGTGGCAGGGGCAATTTCATAGAGGTGATAAAAAATCCAAGTATTATGCTTGAAGTCGTTGCGTCATACGATTTATGGATTTGGCATGCATTTTTTGCGGTAGCTGGTGCGAATAATGATCTAATTGTTTTGTATAATTCACCGTTTCGGCGACCTTCTTGATGACATCGCCCCCAAGGTTCCGTTTCAACTAAACGGAGTTACATTTCAAAACGGGTATTACCTAGCTGACGGGATTTACCCAACTTGGTCATCTTTTGTCAAATAATTCTCGACTGCATATTCGGCGAAAAATGCCTTATTTAAACAAAAACAAGAAAGTGCTCGCAAAGACATTGAAAGAGCTTTCGGGGTCCTCCAAGGACGTTGGCATATTATAAGCCAACCGGCGCGTGCTTGGACTATCAACAAGCTACGAAGAGTCATGTACACGTGCATCATATTGCATAACATGATTTTGAAAAATCAAAAGTTTGCGATATCCGAAATGAACGAAATTTATGTTTGTCCGCGAGCAAATATATTACGGACATTACTTCAACGAATATTATTGAGCATGTTTGGCAACTACATCAGCAACAACAACATTTGTTTAAATTTCGTATATTTTTTTATTTCGCAATGTATTTTAAATTTCGTATGTTTTTTTATTTTTACTATTGTATTTTGTATTTTTATTTAAATAAAATGAATTTTATTATGTTTGAAGAATATGAAAAAGAAATAAAATGATGGTGGGTTGGGTTCAAGTGAAGATGTTTGGGTTAGTTGTGAATGAGAGGTATTTTTAAATGGATGTGTTGAAGTGATATATCACATGTGAAACCCAAGTGAAGAAAAGTGGCTAAGCCACCATACCTCATACTCTAAGGGCCCGTTTGGTAGGGGTGTCATATATCTCGACCCGACCCGGACCCGAACCCGAATAAGGATAATCGGGTCGGGTTAGTCGGGTCCAAAATCTAACTCGGGTCAATCGGATCAACCCGATTAACCCGAGTACAAACTAGGGTCGGGTATCGGGTCAAAATATTTTGCTTATTCGGGTTCGGGTCAACCCGACTGACCCGGGTTAGTTTTTTTTTTTTTTTTTTTTTTTTGTTATTATTATTATTATTATTATTATTATTATTATTATTATTATTATTATTATTTATTTTTTTAACTTTGCCACTAAAGTTGATAAAACTTTAAAAACATAGTACATATAATTTACGAAACTTAATGTTGCGCATGCAAATGACGGAGCAGTGTATCAAATGCATATACTGATTTACTTGGGCATTCAATATTTATGATATAGTGATTTGCTTTCTTTTCGTTTATTTCCATTCACTAAACAAATTAAGCCTATGAGTTAATGACTAAATGCAAATGCGTATTGTGTTGCATGCAGGAAACAAATATTACTACAATTATTACTTATTAGGAGATAAAGATGGCATCTAAAGCGTAACAACGGTTCCAAATATTACTACAAAATTCTATGACTATGCAAAAATCAAATTTTGTGATTTGGTAAATGGCCCGGAACCGAAACCCGACTTGACTCGACCCGATTTGACCCGAACCCCGACTAACCCGACCTCAAATAGGGTCGGGTTCGGGTATATTATTTTTAGTCTCGACCCGACTTAGACCCGACCCGTATGACCCGAACCCGACTAACCCGACCCGATTAACACCCCTACCGTTTGGTATGCCTATTTTGGATTTGAAATGGGGACTTAAAGCCAAAAGTCTTGTTCGGTGTCATTTTGTCACATTTAACTTTGGGATTAAATCAGGATAAATGGCCATCTAGAATTTCCGAGTGCATATGCTGGCTTTCTGACAATAGTACTATTTTTGTAGGCCTTTTATAATCTTCCTCTCTCTTTATTTCTATTTTATTCTTTTATATGATAAATTTTAATTTTAAAATTCATATTATAATTTATAATATATATATATATATATATATATATATATATATATAAATAATATTTTCTCCTCTACATCATCCAAATCCAAATCCTAAACCAAATTCAAATCCAAATCCAAATCATAATCCTAAATCCATCTACAAACCAAACGGGCCCTAAATCAATCCAATAAACCCAAAGCAAAATGTATGCAAGAAACCAAACCAATGAACGCGATGGTTACGAAACCCGAGTTGACAAATGAAATCGAACTGAACAGTCAAACAATCAAAAACGAAATCGAAGCAAATTCCAACGCATCTAAATATCTAATATCTCTTCCAAAAATAATTATCAAATTCCAGGCAAACAAATATTCTACCAAACAAATTCAAACAGCTTGTTCAATTCTGTTAAGAAACGAATTGCAAATAACCAAAATTATGTTACACCGGCCCACTAACAAGTGATGCAAATCAAATGTCCAATCAAAAAGTGACAGCAACTAAGATGTAATTAATACAGTAGCTGCATGCAAGTAGGATGTAGCAATGGATAAATACAGTACGGCAAACTAAACAATTTAAATTGCTTAATTCAAAGAGCTGAGCCACCACGCGAGTACGTACATATAACTTCAAACGAACAACACCAAACTAGAGACAAGAAACGGAACCGTCATGGCTCTTGATACCATGTAGAAGCTAAAAAACTGAATAATCTAAATTGCTTGATGATTAAACTAGAAAGGTACAATAAGTATTCATAAGATAGTAAAAGGGTAAAAACCTACAGTAATAGTTAAATAGATAATGAGTTATTTGTGGGCTAATATGCTTATAATTTGTACACTCTATTAATTGATACTTCACCCGTTTCAAATTATAAGTTCATATTGCTATTTTTAATTGTTCCTAAATATTTGTTCACTTTTATATTCTAACCAATCAAAAGAGACTTTAGTAGAGGGAGATGATATTTGATTGGTTAATAAAGTAGTTAGTAAAAATTTCTTAAACTTTATATAAAATGAAAATGGACTTATAATTTAGATATATATTTTCAAAATTATTGTGTTTTAAAGGTGAAAATGAGTAACAGTGATGTAAATGTGTAAATGTTAAGTTATAATAAATGAGAAATGACAAAAAAAATGCATCGAACTTGACACTTTTTATGATTGTGTGTAGCCAACTATTTTTTTTCTTATTGTGTGTACTGAACTTTCAAAATTCGATTATTGTGTGTATTTTGTAACCATTTTACCCTTAAATTTTTCAAATTTCGAAGGGTAAAATGGTCATTTTGCATGGCAGAATAGTCACAAAATACACATATTGATCGAAATTTGAAAGTAGTTATCAATAGAAAAACAAACACTATCAAAAATGTATCAAGTTCGATGCATTTTTTTGTCATTTGCCCTATAATAAATTATGATGTGCATATCAATTAGTTAAGTGAGCAAATGACCTCCTAATAAAACTAATTACTCCCTCTGTCCCAAAATATAAATCCACATTAGTGTTTTTGATTGTCTCAAATTTAATGTCCATTTTTATTTACAACCAATTAAAATGCTTCAAAGTGGATGAGAATGAATTTTTATTTGTTAACATTGTAAGGGGTTCACTTTTCTTAAACTTTGTGAAATATGAAAGTGGACATATAATTTGGGACGGAGGGAGTATATTATAGTACTATCATGCTCATCACTAGTCAAATCAAACTATTAAATGTAGCATACGTTTATATAAGGAGGTGATTTGTACACTTTTATAAATGTTTGAGACACTCAAATTTAGATTATTTTGACATATATATTTACTTTTAGTCATATTCATCATGTAAGAGTATAAATGTCTAAACACTCTAAATATGAATGTCTCAATTATTTATGGGAGAGTGCAAATCAACTCTCGTTCATATGATAATCGAATACTATTTTTGTCTCAGAATTATTATCAGAAGATAAAAATTACAAAATTTAATAAAAATGACCGCAATAATTTTCAACAACTCAAATAAAATATTCATCAATTAAATTATATTTTTATTATTTAAAAAAAAGTAAGCAATTATTTTGAAACATTTTAAAAAAGAAATGTGAACATATTTTGAGACTGAGGGAGCAAGTGTTTACACAATTATTTATTTTTAAGGGAATGTGGATTTGACGGGTCTGAGAAGTTGTGATGATTAACTAGGACAAGAACACTTTTATTTTCGAGTTTGTGTTTGATAAAAGCAAATTATTGTACTTATTAAAGAAAAATCAGAATTTAAAAATAAAATAAAGGTAGAAGATGCACCATTTGGTTTAGATCAAGTGACTATCGGGGTAACTTTGAGGGGTTGTTTTTTTTTAGGTCTCGGGTTCGAGGCTTGTCAATGTAAATTTTTTTAGGTGAAACAAAAAAAAAAGAATAAGGTTTATTCCTCTAAGACGAAGGTTCGACTATGGCATACTGCCCACTTTGATGTCGCTGCACGACTCGAATAAATAACTACTAACTAGCCGTTAAAAAAATAAAGGTAGAAGATGAAAATGAAAATGGTAAAAGACAAAAATGAAATGACTAATACCCTCGTGTCAAGTATGTGCTTGAGATAACGAGCTAATATAATGATCGTTACAATTTTAAATTAGCAGCGTGCAATAATTCAGACGTTAAAGAAGACTGCATTAATCTCTTCGCTTTTTGAACTAAGCGTGAAATCTACCAAAATATGGGACCAACGGTGTAACTTATCTTTTATTTAAATAGTTGTGTGTTGAGAATAGGGGTGAGCAAAACCGACTGAATCCCGAATCCCGTCCCGATCCCGAGTCTCGAATCATGTTAGTCGGGCTTGTCGGGGTCGGGAGTCGGTTTCTGTTTTTTGGTTAGTCGGGTTTCGGGCTTGTCGGGATCGGGTCGGGACGGGCCGAAAACCAAAAAGCAACAAACAAAACCGATCAAATCCCGAATCCGTCCGATCGAGTCGAATCATGTTAGTCGGGCTTTAAGAGTCGGAGTCGGTTGTGTTTTGCGGCTTGTCGGGATTGGGCTTGTCGAGACGGGTCGGGTCGGGTGGGATCGGCCGATCTCAGCCCTAGTTGAGAATGGCACCAATTAAAATATTACCAGTCAAACTTATTTTACGTAAGGCGAATTACGACTTTATTCAATTCACATTTTCTGCTTAGTAACTTATATTACTTTAAAGTTCATCTTTTTTTTGGAAATGCAAAGCTTTTATAAAAAGGCCTAAGCAAAAACAAAGGCAAAAATACACCCGAAAACGGACTCCAAAAAAGAAGCCTAAGAAAGGAAGCCAAAACTACACACCAAACAAAGCAAAACACCTAAACGGCCACACAAAAAACGCCCCGAAACACCTAGAGAAACAACACAAACTACACATAGCCCTGGGCCGACTCAAAAGAAGCACCAGGAAACGAGACCCATCTAGACCAATCAAATTCAATTCTCCGACATCTATTGGATATCCAAAGAAGAGAGAGAGATTGAATGCTCGGAAACACGTCAACATCCTGAATCTTTGGTCTTTGTTCCGCATAAGCACGAACGATGTTGTTTCGCCATCTCCAAATAGCCCACATAACAACCAAGCACACACTATGGAAAATCTTATTTCTTCTCTTGTTGTTTAAGAACGTTTTTGAACCTACAACCATGTCTTTAATCGATATAGATGGAGACTGCCATGGAATTTGCCACCACGCAAAGGTTTTTTTCCAAACACCTACTACTTTCCGACAGTTAACAAGCACATGAGAGAGGTCCTCAATCTCGTCTTCACATATTGGACACAAGAGCGAGGGCACATCCAAGCCTCGATTATTGAGATTAGACAAATGAGGCAGTCGATCGCGAGTTATCCTCCACCCTAACACATTCACCTTCCTCGGCACCCAAGAATTCCACCTAAATACGGGCTCATGATTGTTTGGAATTAAGATCAAAGGGTCTATAAGCTTTGACAACCTATTAACTGAAAAACAACCCATAGCGTCTAAATCCCACTTCCAACAGTCTGGTAACTCATAATTGAGTTGAAGGTTCTGAAGAATAGAATATAGATCACTTAACTTATCCGTACATCTTCCACGAGGAGAACAACGCAAATCCCAAACACCATCCCAATGACCAGCAACAAACTTCCATCTATCCGCAAGCTTACAATCTTTATTATTTGCTAAAGCAAATAAGCGTGGGAAATCAATCATAAAACAGCGTCCCGAGCTATGCCATGTATCTTTCCAAAAGAGAATATTTTCCCCATTTCCCACGGATTTGGAAAAGGAATTCCGGAATTGAATCCCAGCCTTTTCAATATCAAGAACGACTTTTAAAATGTCTCACTTAGGGCCTCCATGTAAGCTTGCGAGAGATTGAATATTAAAACCACCATTTGATCCGTAAATAGCTTTAACGACCTTGCACCAGGGGGCATCTCCTTCATTTAAGAGTCTCTAATGCCACTTTCCTATAAGACTAAGGTTTTTAGCCCGAATACTACCGATTCCAATGCCACCTTGGTCTTTACTAGAAAGGATATCAGACCATTTTATCCAAGATATGCCTGTAGTATCTTCCTTAGATCCCCAAAAAAATCGCCTACGAATCCTCTCGGGAATGTCAGTAACACCAATGGGTGCACGAAAGATTGATAGAAAGTATGTTGGAAGGTTTCCAAGAACAACCTTTATAACAGTTAGACGTCCTCCTATAGAAAGATTTTTTGCCTTCCAAGAAGTCAATCGTTTTTTGAAACGCTCAATAATTCCCATCCATGAATCGAGATTGATAACTTGTAATCTATTACGAATCAATTTTATCAAATCTTTAAAAGAAAAAGAAAATGTGTAAAACGTAAGGTTAAAATAAAAAAATAAATTCATAAGAAGCGTAAAAAGATTAAAATAAAGTACAAAGTTTTTTAAAAAAGTTTCAAAAAAAATCCAAAAATATAGGGGGTTTTTATAAAAGTTTTGAGGCAAAAAAATTGTTAAAAAACTTTAGCGTATTAAAATTTTGTAAATCGACATGTTGTGCATTAAAATTCGTCTTTGAAACCAACTTCTTTTTAGGAGGGTGTGAATAACTCAACCCATAATAAAATGTAAGTGAGAGATAGAGAGAGATATGTGGGCCCAATTTAAAAGATAGTAAAAACCCACCTATTTTATTTAGGAATTGATACTCACACCATAAAAATTGATGCACACACCAAAATATCACATCAATAATGCATAAATTACAACATATATGTGCATTAATTGTGGTGTGTGTGATCGATCCCGAACCGTCAAGTTTTATCACACAAGCTAACCACTTGTGAATGGTCAACCGTAATAAACTTCAAACAGCTCAGACACCAATGCAATGAAGATCTAGAGGAGTTTAGTGTTTCCCCAGGTCGTTAAGTCCCAACGAGCTGTGCGACTGAATAATCAAACGTATAGTGATCGGGTGAATTTGAACGGGAAAAAGGTTATGATTGATACTAGATGACAAAGGAAAAATGAAAGAAAATTAAAAAGCTAATTATATTAAATAAACGCTATCACTATTTTTTAAATTGATTTTCTTGATTTTTCTTTTATAAATTTGAATTAAAACTACGTAGCGTACAAAGAAAATGTGAAATTGAAACAGTATTAATCCTAAAAATATAAAAATGAAATTTTTACAAACCTAATGATAAAAGAAAATTTTGAGAAAAAGAAAATTATTTTTATGACTATTTATTTAATTATTATTAATTAAAACTATTTTTACCTATTTAATAATACCCTAAAATATAAGAAAATATGAAATAATACCTAGAAAAGTGAAATTATGACTTGGAAAAATCTAAAATAACTAAAGAGAATTTTCAAAACTAATTTTGTATTTTTCTGATTTATATTCTAATTTCTATGAATTAAAAACTATTTAAAACTAATTAAATGGCTAAAAATTACAAATTTAACTAAGAAAATTATGGAAAAATATTTTTTTTGCTTTTTATATTTATCTTAATCTATTAAAATTGAAAACTTATTTTTTTGAAACTTTTCTGATTTATTTGGAACAAAAGCTAATTTAAAAGTCCTAAAAACTGATTTAAATGAGGAAAAATATCAAACAGTGCTGGAAAAATATGAAAAATTCAGGAAAAGTCTAAATTAATATTCTAATTCTAAGAAAAATATAAAAACAATGGCTTATGTGAAGGATTATGAAGCTGCAGTGCAAACTGCTTATGAATAAGCACTAAAAATAAACAAATAAGCACTAAAGACCACCAAATGAAAGCAGAAGCTAGATTAAGCTATAACTAAGTGAAAACAACTTGTTCAGCTACTGGAACCTCAAGCTAACCAGCTATAAGCTTATGAGTCCAAAATCAAACAAGTAAAAATCAGTTTTGGGGTGCTTACTTCAAGCTCATGCAACTGCTTATTAATAAGCTGAATCAGAAAACTAGAAGTTGGAACCTAAAGTAGACCTGGCTAGCTACTTAAAACAAAAATGAGCCGAGATAAGCTCAAATGAGCTTTTGACAAGCTCTGCACAAAACCTGTGCACACTCAGTTATCACTGAGTCAGTGCACAGGGCACTTTTGACCCAATTGACAAGCTAATTTGAAGCTTTTACAAAATTACTAAAAATATACAAAAATCATATTTCAATTCTTGACCAATTCAAGTTGTTAAGCCCAAAGTTTTAATGATATTGACCCAGAACTGAACACATGAAAATTACACAAAGTTTTGCGCAAACCTGTTTTTTCAATTTTTTGACTTTAGAAACAGAAATTGATCTTTGACTTTTGTGAGTTTTGATTTCAATTTATGAACTGAATGTGATGTTTTAAGCTAAAATGAAACTAAAATAAGCTACTTTACTGAATTCTAAACACAAATCAAGCTCTTGATCTTTAAAAAATTCCAACAGATATGCAATTAGGACAGATTATTTGTGATTTTGACTTTGAGCTATTAGAGATGCAAAATGAAGGCTAAACTGGTTATATTACCACTATATGGGACTATAGCAACATATCTTAACCAATGATTAATCCTAAAACACAGATTTAACCTATGATCCAAACACTAGATTATCTAAGTTGTTTTGCAATAAACTCTATCAAACTACTGAACTAGCTTATGCTATCACTTAAACTGAATCAATATACCCTAATAACAGTTAAATGAACAAATAAAAACTAATTCTACCCACATATTCAAACTCAAATAGATTATGCAAACTATACTAGTAATGGAAATAGGATAAAAACTCATAAGTGATCCGACTTATGAAGCTTAATCCAGAACCAAAACTACACTAGACTACTAAATTCCATCCCAATCCAAGCTCTGCATCAACCCAATATTGTAACCATTTCCAAATGAGCTTCAATTTGACTTTAGTTGACCAAATTGAGAATTAGCTTAAAACTGGATTATAAGCTTACTAAGAGCTATGAGTAGCTTTAGTAAGCTTATTAGAGTTATAATAAGGCTTATTGAAACATGGTTTTTAGATTATTTAAACTGCATAAGTAAAAGAAAACTTAAAAACTAGAAACTTGGATAAACTTTGAATTAATACTGAAAATGAGTTACAATAGACTTAATAACTTTGGTTCAGTACAAGGAAGATTAGAATTACAAATTAGAACTTAATTGAAACATAAAAATTAAAAACGACACATATGAAAAATTAAAACTAAAAACTACTCTCTTCTCTTGCTCCTCTCTCTTCTATTTATATGCGAAAGCCCTCCCACTTGACCTCTGAGCAAATCCCACTTGTATTTTGAGCCATTGGATTACTTGAGTGGTTTATAGCCATTTAATGAATTTTGGCGCCAAAAAGATAATGCAACTGGGGGGGTTGAGTGCAAGGAAGGGGAGGCATTAAATGCATTTTGTTGTTTGGTGTTGAGGTGGAGTGATAAGGGTGTGGGAGTTGAGCTGGAGGTGAGGGGGTGTCTGGGTTTTGCAGAGCAGGTGAAGAAGAAAAGAGGGAAAAAGGGCGGGATTTGACTTATTGTTTGACCGGGGTTTAATATTAGACATGGGCTTCAAAACAGGGGGTTCACGGTCATGGCAGGGTTCAGGTTCAAAAGGGTTCATGGGTCATAGTTTGGTTTATTAATACATAAGGACCATTTTTGCAATTCCATAAAAACCAAGGACCAAATCTGCCATTTTCCAAAGTTATGCCAAGGGACCAATTATGACAAGTTTCAATAGTACAAGGACCATTAAAGATATTTTCAAACTTCCAAGGACTATTTTGCCAATTTTGAAACTTGAAGGACCAAACTTGTAAATTCTCAAAACTTTTGAACTTTTACCAAAGGACTAATTATGACAACTTATGATTTCAAAAGGACCTTTGGTGACTTTTCTTTTAAAATAAGTGCTCGGGGACTATTTTTGACAAGATTTGAAAGTCGGGGACTGAAAGCGCCAATTATGCAAACTTAGCTCAATTTTCATCTGATTTTAAACATTTTGCATCTGAAACATATAAAATGCAATTTTGAGATATTTTCATATTTTGATGAATTCGAGCATTTTTAAATGTTTTGCAGATTCAGTTGACCAAAATGATGAGTATTTACACACTCATCAATCCCCCACACTAAACTATTGCTAGTCCTAGCAATCTTTTGAGAAAAACTTAATGGATTTGAATCTCTTTACCAAAATCCATTACGAGTAGCCAAATGTTTTGAGTTCAAGTAAGAACCTTGGTACACGATAACCAAATGATTTTGAGCAAATCACCGAGCTTCCAGCGGATTTGATTTGTCTTTACAAGCCGTTTATACGGACTAGCCAACTCTTAGATAAAATATCTTTGGTGAGCGATTACCAATTATGGTTTTCAACTGCCTTTACCACAAGCCATAAACTTGCGGGCTAGCCAACTCTTCACTAATTAAAGATATGGTGAGCTGAATACCATACAATTTTGGGAAAATTGCAAGCCGTCAACGGATTTGAGATATCTTTACCAAGAGCCGTTTGCTCCTGGATTAGCCAATCCTTTTGTTTATTAGACATGGCGGAATGATAACCGTAAGCTGAGTAAGTGCAAAACACTTACTCCAAAAAAAAAAAAAAAATTGGCCAAAAAAATGTGGGAATTGGGTGTTATAATTACATGATAAAATTCGTGAGAATTCCCCCCCACGCTAGAAATGAATATTGCCCTCAATATTCAAAGTACCGGCGGTTATGCCGAAACATAGAACGTAAAAGGGGAATACTATGGCCATTATTTGAAAATTTAATTTTTTTTTTTTTTTTGAAAACTTATATACAACAGCGGGGGGCAACTCCCCCACACTAGGGTGGTAGAAAGTAGAAAGAAGTCAGAAATATGGGTGAAAACCCATATGGTGTGCTACTGTTTTTGATTCCCGAGTCGCTAGCTTGACTCGATCCCCGCATTCATTGGTTCATGGGGAAAGTTAGTAGATCCGGGACAACCACAGGAGGAATGTCCTCTCCAAAATAGTGCTTTAATCGATGACCATTCACTTTAAAATTTAGACCATCGGGTTGAGATAACTCAATGGTTCCATAAGGAAATACTTTAGTGATGGTGAATGGTCCAGACCAGCGGGATTTTAATTTTCCCGAGAAAATCTTCAATCTTGAGTTGAAAAGAAGGACTCGATCACCGGCGTTGAAAACACGGTTTTTGATTTTGAGTCATGAATCTTCTTTGTCTTTTCTTTGTAGATCAAAGAGTTCTCGTATGCTTGATCACGGAGTTCATTTAGTTTATTCATTTGAACTTTCGGTGATCACCGGTGTCTGAATATCGAAGTTTGCATGTTTCAAGGCCCAGTATGCCTTGTGCTCAAGCTCAATCGGCAGATGACATGCCTTCCCGTACACAAGCTTGTATGGAGTACACCCGATGGGTGTTTAATAAGCTGTACGGAAGGCCCAGAGTGCGTCATCTAGCTTATCCGACCAAGAGGCATGATTTTAGCCTCTGTCCTTTCGAATTCTTTTAATCCTCGGTTGGAAACTTCCACTTGCCCACTTGTTTGGGGGTGTACGCAGATAGAGAGACGGTGAGTTACACCATACTTTGCATGACTCTATCAAACTGGTCATTGCAGAAATGCGTACCACGATCACCGATTATAGCTCGTGGAGTTCCAAACCTAGCAAAAAGAGATTTTAAGAATTTCACAACAACTCGGGCATCGTTGGTAGGCAAAGCTTTTGCTTCAACTCATTTTGACAAATAGTCAACGGCCACGAGTATGTATTTATTTCCTCGAGATGATGGAAATGGCCCCATAAAGTCAATGCCCCGGATGTCAAAAATCTCACACACTTGAATGGCGTTTGGCGGCATTTCATTTCTTTGTGAGATATTTCCGTGACGTTGACAAGCGTCCGCGGTTTTGACAAATTCATGGGCATCCTTGTAAATAGTGGGCTAATAAAATCCAGAATCAAACACCTTCTTGGCGGTGTAGTTGGGGCTATGATGTCCCCAGTAGGTCCAGAATGGCAAGCCTTGAGAATGTCATTGGCTTCCTGACCATACACACATCGCTGATGACTTGATCGCGCAAATTTTGAATAAGTAGGGGTCGTCCCAGAAGTAATGTTTTACATCTTTAAAGAATTTGTTTTTCTGTTGGGGCGACATCCCTTTCACCACAAAGTTACCCGCATGGTAATTTGCAAAGTCAGCAAACCATGGGGTAGAAGAGTCTCCACGAAAGAAACCACATTGAGTGTTTCGAGAGGAAATGTTTCGTTTATTTCCTTGTTCTCGAACACATCCACTGGTGAGGGTTTTCTAGACGGGACAGATGATCAGCAGCCAGGTTCTCAACTCCTTTTTTATCACGTATAATGATATCAAATTCTTGTAGGAGGAGAACCCCACGGAGCAATCTCGGCTTTGCATCTTGTTTTGCAAAGAGATATTTGAGAGCCGAGTGATCCGTATAGCAAAATCACTTGCATCGCACATGAGTCAAAGGGTAAATCCGGTCGTGGGGCAACTAGAATGGGTGCTTCGTAAGCTTTTTCTTTAACGTTTCAAAAGCTTGATGCACTCAGTGAGAAGATAAAAGGAGCATCTTTTCAAGAAGATGGGTCATAGGCCGAGCGATTTTAGAAAAATCTTGTATGAATCTACGATAAAACCCGACATGACCTAGAAAACTCCTAATACCTTTGACGGTAGTAGGATGAGGCAATTTGGCAATAACATCGACTTTTGCTCTATCAACCTCAATCCCATTTTTGGAAATCTTATGGCCAAGGACTATGCCTTCTTTGACCATAAAATGGCTCTTCTCCCAATTTAGACAAAGATTGGTGTCTTCACACCGTTTTAGCATTTTATCTAAATGGGAGAGACATGTTTGAAATGAGTCCCCAATGACCGAGAAGTCATCCATAAACACCTCCATTGTTTCCCGATCATGTCGTGGAAAATGGCCATCATACATCGTTGGAGCGTGCGGGGCGTTACATAGGCCAAAAGGCATACGTCTGTAGGCAAAAGTTTCGTATGGGCAGGTGAATGTGGTCTTTTCTTGATCCTGCGGATCAATGGGGATCTGAAAATAACCCGAGAAACCATCAAGGAAACAATAGTATTCGTTCCCCGCTAATCTCTCAAGCATCTGATCCATGAAGGGTAGAGGAAAATGGTCTTTACGGTTGGCTTCGTTTAACTACGATAGTCAATACACACACGCCATCCCGTAACCAATCGAGTTGGAATTAACTCGTTTTCTTCATTCGTGACAACAATTATGCCACCCTTTTTAGGAACACAGTGGATGGGCTGACCAAGGACTATCGAGATAGGGTAAATTAAAATGGCATCAAGAAGTTTGAGAACCTCTTGTTTGATAACCTCGTGAATCATAGGATTCACCCTTCTCTCGATGTTGGGCTGGCGGTTTGAAGTCTTCCTCCATCAAGATTTTGTGAGTACAAAACTCAGGGTTGATACCCTTAATGTCGGAGAGTTTCCAAGCAATTGCTTGCTTGTGTGTCTTTAAGACCTTTATGAGGCGTCTTCTCTCCTCGTTAAGTCTTTAGCAATTATGACGGGTAATTTATCATCACCCTCCAAGAATGCATACTCGAGATGAGGAGGTAGGTCCTTAAGTTCAACCTCGGGAAATTCTTGAGTAGATGTTTGTACTGATTTGATTTCCTCAATCGTGATCTCTTTTGGAGGGAGTGAAGGTAATGGATCTTCATTTAACAATTGCTCAAGATAAAGGATATCCCCCTCCGAATCATAAACACCATCAATTACTGGCGGAATCGATTCATCATTAGCAAGAAACTCATCGATCTCTTCTAGAAAGAAGTCACCTCCCTCAAATGGAGTGAGAGAGGGGAAAATTCGGCAATAATTGGTTGAGAAGATGTGGTGGGATCCCACTCACAGAATTATGAAAATAACCAAGAAACTCTTGAGAGTACTCCTTTGAAGCAATATCAATTACATCGACTCGATTAAGCGATTCATATCATAATTTTAGGAGTACCTCGAAGTTTGATCAAGGTTAAATGTGACGGCTTCATTACCCACACGTAACGTGATTTCTTGCTCAAATACATCAATGAGAGCACGGCCCGTTCTCGGGAATCCTCGTCCAACAATGAGGGGAACCCGATGATCGGCATCGAAATCAACAACCACAAAGTCAGCTGGAAAATGGAACTTTCCTACTTTCACGAATACATCCTCGGCGATGCCAAGAGGACGCGATATAGAACGATCTGCAAGCTCAAGAGTCAATCAGGTAGGAATAAGTTCTCGGAAGAAAGCTTCTTCCATACTGAATAAGGCATCAGATTGATGCTTGCACCAAGATCGACGAGGGCAAAGCATTCAATCATTCCTGGAAAAACACAAGGAAGAAGAAATTTTCCGGGATCTCCAAGCTTCTCGGGAAGCTTCTTTAACGTGAAGCTGGCTGAGCGGTTCTCGTTGAAGGAGTTTTAGCCATTTCAAACAGCTTTTCCTTGTTGCTTAACATGTGTTTGAGAGTTGATGCAAACTTGGGCATCAGCATGATGGCATCCGTAAAGCTTATGTCAAAATGTAATTCTTGGAAAATTTGAAAAAATTTCTCCATTTGATGGTACAGCTTTTCGCGGAGCTTTGCTCATTTAAGCGTGATGGGTAAGGAATAGAAGTTTTGGATTTGGGGTTGTGTTGGAGGTTCAAAAACAACTCGGAGGTTTGGTTTGGGTTTCGGGACAACTTGAGGATGGACATGTGCTGTACTTTGTGAGCTAGTAGGTTGCACTTGGTCCTTAGTCGCCTCAGGTTCACTTTCCACTACCTTCGAGAGAGAAGAAGAGGTAGTAGGAATAGCGGGTCCATCATATGAAGCACCACTACGGTTGTGATCGCCTTTGCATCGCCCCTCGGATTAGCGATCGTGTTGCTAGGTAAAGTACCTGAGCCCGAGGTTCGATCATTTAAAGACTTCTTAATGTCGAAATCGGCTAACCAACAACCTGTTCATTTCCTCTTGGGATTTCATGAATTGCTTCAATAACTCATCAGATGATGGTCCAGTTGGAACAATGGCTTGATTTTGTGTAGGAAAATTTTGGCCTCTATTGTTTGGATTAGGGCCTTGATTTTGGAAATTTCCTTGATTATGGCCATGAAAATACCCAGGTTGAAATTTCCCGACCGGGTTTCTATTAAAATTTCCTTGGTGTTGGAAGTTTTGACTTTGATTTTGAAAACCGTTATTTTGACTAAAATTACCTTAGTTTTGAAAACCTTGGTTCGTTCTATTCGATTTTGATTACGGTTTTGGTTTTGGTTGAAACCGGGTGGTCCAGGGTAGTGGTTAGGACGGTGGTTCGGGTCTATAGGAGCACGGTATTGGTTGCCTCCTGAATTGGAAGTCCCGCCCACAACGTTTGCTTCAAAAGGGTTACCATCGGTGGCCATACAGTTGTAATAGGCATGGGGCCACCGCAAGTAACACATACTTCCACTTTCTTAACTTCAGCAGGAGGTGAAGTTTGTGGAAAAAAACTTTCTTTTGGTTGGAGAGAACCAAAGCTTGAATTGCTTCTGTGAGTTTGTCAATCTTAGCATCGGTGCTAGATTGACTCACGAATGATGAAGAAGAAGGACCAACGACTTGGGAAACAACGGTTTGCTTCGTGCAGTGCGGACTTTAGACTTGTTTTCAATTATCGTTAAAGCTTCTTTTACAGTTTTGCTCAAGAAATTTCCGCCAGCGGAGGAATTGAAGAATCTTGATCAGATTGACTTACTCCATTATAGAAAGTATCGAGTTGCATCAACTCGGAGAAACCGTGGTGAGGACATTTGTGGAGCAACTCCTTAAAACGATCTCACGATTCACTGAAGGATTCATCAAACTTTTGTGTAAACTTGATGATTTCGTTTTTAAGACTCGTGGTTTTAGAAGGTGGATAGAACTCATTCACAAATTTCTTTACCAGGTCTTCCCATGTTTCGATTGATTGAGGGGGTTGTTTTTCAAGCCAAATCCGGGCTTGTCCCTCAAGGGAAAATGGGAACAGAAGAAGCTTGACAGCATCTGTAGGGACATTCTTGTATTTGATGGTAGATGCAATCTTGTTAAACCATCGAATATGAGCATGAGGATCATCCCTCTCAAAACCATAGAATTGACTTGAGGTTACAAGATTCAGTAACCCGGTTTTGAGTTCAAAATTTTCAGCCACAATGGCTGGGATAACAATAGCATCTCCATACCCGTCGATGGGTGCCTGGAGAAGCTCACACATAGGACGTTCTTCCTCCATGATAACGAGTAGTGTGGCGTATCCGGATCTCAATCCGACCGATGGGGCGAGCGTCTGGACCGCGCCTTCTTGGAATCCTGACAAGCTCACGAAATGGGCTTACAGATCTAGAAGAGAGAGTGCGCATACACTAGAGTTAACTCTAAGAAATCTCAGAGTTAAGGAAGGGAATTATGAAAATGGGAAAAGAAGAATCTTTTTGAGTTTTATGGTTTTATATATATGTAGAAACAAAAAGAAAAATATTTTTGTGTTTTATATGTTTTAAGATGTTTTTGGGTTTTTGGATTTTTTATAAGAAAATATATATAGATATAGATGGTATAAACAAGGAGTGAATATTCAAATCACTAATCTGCTAAGAGTAAGATAATTAGCACAGCTCCCGGCCGGCGCCAAAATTTGATCGATCCCGAACCGTCAAGTTTTATCACACAAGCTAACCACTTGTGAATGGTCAACCGTAATAAACTTCAAACAGCTCAGACACCAATGCAATGAAGATCTAGAGGAGTTTAGTGTTTCCCCGGGTCGTTAAGTCCCAACGGCGTGACTGAATAATCAAACATATAGTGATCGGGTGAATTTGAACGGGAAAAAGGTTATGATTGATACTAGATGACAAAGGAAAAATGAAAGAAAATTAAAAAGCTAATTATATTAAATAAACGCTATCACTATTTTTTAAATTGATTTTCTTGATTTTTCTTTTATAAATTTGAATTAAAAACTACGTAACGTACAAAAGAAAATGTGAAATTGAAACAGTATTAATCTTAAAAATATAAAAATGAAATTTTTACAAACCTAATGATAAGAGAAAATTTTGAGAAAAAGAAAATTATTTTTATGACTATTTATTTAATTATTATTAATTAAAAACTATTTTTACCTATTTAATAATACCCTAAAATATAAGAAAATATGAAATAATAACTAGAAAAGTGAAATTATGACTTGGAAAAATCTAAAATAACTAAAGAGAATTTTCAAAACTAATTTTGTATTTTTCTGATTTATATTCTAATTTCTATGAATTAAAAACTATTTAAAACTAATTAAATGGCTAAAAATTACAAATTTAACTAAGAAAATTATGGAAAAATATTTTTTTTGCTTTTTATATTTATCTTAATCTATGAAAATTGAAAACTTATTTTTTTGAAACTTTTCTGATTTTTTTGGAACAAAAGCTAATTTAAAAGTCCTAAAAACTGATTTAAATGAGGAAAAATATCAAACAGTCTTTGGAAAAATATGAAAAATTCAGGAAAAGTCTAAATTAATATTCTAATTCTAAGAAAAACATAAAAACAAAGGCTTATGTGAAGGATTATGAAGCTGCAGTGCAAACTGCTTATGAATAAGCACTAAAAATAAGCAAATAAGCACTAAAGACCACCAAATGAAAGCAGAAGCTAGATTAAGCTATAACTATGTGAAAACAACTTGTTCCGGCTACCGAGAACCTCAAGCTAACCAACTATAAGCTTATGAGTCCAAAATCAAACAAGTAAAAATCAGTTTTGGGGTGCTTACTTCAAGCTCATGCAACTGCTTATTAATAAGTGAATCAAAACTAGAAGTTGGAACCTAAGTAGACCTGGCTAGCTACTTAAAAATCAAAAATGAGCCTGAGATAAGCTCAAATGAGCTTTTGACAAGCTCTGCACAAAACTGTGCACACTCAGTTATCAGCGAGTCAGTTGCAGAGTGGCACTTTGACCCAATTGACAAGCTAATTTGAAGCTTTTACAAAATTACTAAAAATATACAAAAATCATATTTCAATTCTTGACCAATTCAAGTTGTTAAGCCCAAAGTTTTAATGATATTGACCCAGAACTGAACACATGAAAATTACACAAAGTTTTGTGCAAACCTGTTTTTTCAATTTTTTGACTTTAAAAACAGAAATTGATCTTTGACTTTTGTGAGTTTTGATTTCAATTTATGAACTGAATGTGATGTTTTAAGCTAAAATGAAACTAAAATAAGCTACTTTACTGAATTCTAAACACAAATCAAGCTCTTGATCTTTAAAAAATTCCAACAGATATGCAATTAGGACAGATTATTTGTGATTTTGACTTTGAGCTATTAGAGATGCAAAATGAAGGCTAAACTGGTTATATTACCACTATATGGGACTATAGCAACAGATCTTAACCAATGATTAATCCTAAAACACAGATTTAACCTATGATCCAAACACTAGATTATCTAAGCTGTTTTGCAATAAACTCTATCAAACTACTGAACTAGCTTATGCTATCACTTAAACTGAATCAATATACCCTAATAACAGTTAAATGAACAAATAAAAACTAATTCTACCCACAGATTCAAACTCAAATAGATTATGCAAACTATACTAGTAATGGAAATAGGATAAAAACTCACAAGTGATCCAGCTTATGTGAAGCTTAATCCAGAACCAAAACTACACTAAACTACTAAATTCCATCCCAATCCAAGCTCTGCATCAACCCAATATTGTAACCATTTCCAAATGAGCTTCAGTTTGACTTTAGTTGACCAAATTGAGAATTAGCTTAAAACTGGATTATAAGCTTACTAAGAGCTATGAGTAGCTTTAGTAAGCTTATTAGAGTTATAATAAGGCTTATTGAAACCGGTTTTAGATTATTTAAACTGCATAAGTAAAAGAAAACTTAAAAACTAGAAACTTGGATAAACTTTGAATTAATACTGAAAATGAGTTACAATAGACTTAATAACTTTGGTTCAGTACAAGGAAGATTAGAATTACAAATTAGAACTTAATTGAAACATAAAACTAAAACGCGACACATATGAAAAATTAAAACTAAAACTATCTCTCTTCTAACAACCTCTTTAACATATTTATATGCGAAAGAAAAACCCTCCCACTGACCTCTGAGCAAATCCCACTTGTATTTTGAGCCATTGGATTACTTGAGTGGTTTATAGCCATTTGATGAATTTTGAAGCCAAAAAGATAATGCAACTGGGGTTGAGTGCAAGGAAGGGGAGGCATTAAATGCATTTGTTTTGTTGTTTGGTGTTGAGGTGGAGTATTGATAAGGGTGTGGGAGTTGAGCTGGAGGTGAGGGATGTCTGGGTTTTTGAGCAGGTGGAAGAAGAAAGGAGGGAAAAAGGGCGGGATTTGACTTATTGTTGGACCGGGGGTTTATATTAGACATTGGGGTTCAAAACGGGGGTTCACAGGTCATGGCAAGGTTCAAGGTTTCAAAAGGGTTCAAGGGTCATAGTTTGGTTTATTAATACATAAGGACCATTTTTGCAATTCCATAAAAACCAAGGACCAAATCTGCCATTTTCTAAAGTTATGCCAAGGGACCAATATGACAAGTCAATAGTACAAGGACCATTAAAGAATTTCAAACTTCCCAAGGACTATTTTTGCCAATTTTGAAACTTGAGGGACTAAACTTGTAATTTCTCAAAACTTTTGAATTTTTCACCAAAGGACTAATTATGACAACTTATGATTTCAAAAGGCCTTTGTTGACCTTTTTTTAAAATAAGTGCTCAGGGACTATTTTTGACAAGATTTGAAAGTCGGGGGACTGAAACTGCCAATTATGCAAACGTAGCTCATTTTTCATTCTGATTTTTAAAACATTTTGCATCTGGAAAATATAAAATGCAAATTTTGAGATATTTTCAGTATTTTGATGCATTTTGAGCGTTTTTAAATGTTTTGCAGTTCAGATTTGACCAAAAATGATGAGTATTTACACACTCATCAGTGTGCATCAATTTATGTGGTGTGAGTATCACTCCCCATTTTATTAACTTTCAAATCAATGGGTGTGACTTGTGAGTCAATAACGTATAATATCTAAGTAATTAAATTTAGGGTGAAGTCAATAAATACGTAGCGTATTACATTCAAGTAACCAATGTAGTTAAAGCACCTCAAATTGTTTCATGGTATGCAAATAACTTTCAAATTTAGTGTGAAGTCAATAAATACGTAACGTATTATATCCAAGTAACCAATGTAGGTAACGCACCTCAAATTGTTCCATTGTAAGCAAATAACTTTTAAAATAATTGACAAGTATGTAATTTGTTAACCTTAGATTTCTAAGCATGATATAAAAATTGTATCAATAGTCCTCAATAGATAATGTCAGTTAAAAAATTTGCGCCGTTGGTCCTTAAAACATAACCTCAGTTAACTTACCACCACCACTACCACCAATCACCATCACCACCGCCGCCCACTGCAACCACCACCACCAATCAGCACCGCCACTCACCACCATCACCACCCACCTCTACCACCGTCACCACTTACCACCACCAATCACCGCCACCACTCACCACCACCACCCACTTACCCACCACCACCACCACCACCACTTACCACTACCACCAATCACCACCGCCACACACCACCACCCACCACTGCCATCACCAATCACCACCACCACTCACCGTCGCCACCCACTTCCACCACCACTACTACCACCCACCACCACCCACCTCCCATCACCACCACCCACCATCGCCACTCACTCACCACCACCAATCACCACCGCCGCCACCTACTGCCACCACCACCACCACCACTCACCACCGCCACTCACCACCACTTACCACCACCACCACTTACCACCACCACCCGCTGCCACCACCATCACTTACTACCACTAACACCAATTATCACAACCACTTACCAACGCCACTCATTGCTACCACCACCACTCACCACCGTCACCCTCAAGTTGTGGCAGTGGTGAGTGGTTGTTGTGATTCGTGTTGGTGATGGTAACTGGTGGTAGGTGGTGGTGGTGGAAGTGGGTAGCGGCGGTGAGTGGTGGTGGTGGTGGTGGAAGTGGGTGGCGGCAGTGAGTGGTGGTGGTGATTAGTGATGGCAGAAGTGTGGCGGTGGTGATTGGTGGTAGTGGTGGTGGTGGTGGGTAGGTGGTGGTGGTGGAAGTGGGTGGCGACGGTGAGTGGTGGTGGTGGTAAGTGGTGGCGGTGGTGGAGGTGGTGGTGGTGGTAAGTGGCAGTAGTGGTGGTGGTAAGTTAACTGAGGTTATGTATTAATGACCAACAATGCAAAGTTTTTAACAGACATTATCTATTGAGGACTAACGGTGTGATTTTTTTTTTTACCATGGTTAGAAATCTAAGGTTAACAAATTACATATTTGTGAATTATTTTGAAAGTTATTTGCTTGCAATGGAACAATATGAGGTGCGTTACCTACATTGGTAACTTAGATATAGTACGTTACGTATTTATGGACTTCACCCTTAAATTTAGTATCGCATCCATTTCATACACTCAAAACCCACCAACCAACTGCCCCAAGGCTTAGGAGTTTAGCGATTATAAGCTTATCAAAGGTTCCACAGTCCTAACATCATTCTCGTGATACAAATAAGATATAATCCCCAGTTCACGGACCAACTTAGTTTATCCTATATCACATGTTGAATCACGTTAAATCTTTGTGTTCTTTCGTTATAAAATTTAATTTTAGAAAATATATAGTGGCAAGTATGATGTTTTTTTGTGTTTAGCCATTGTTTATTTGTCGTATCTTCAAATATATTTGACAAGTGTTCTATTTCTTATTATCAATGTAAATCATATGAATTGCATATAACATATGGGAAGTGATTTGCACACTCCACAACTTGATATACACACTCCAATTTAATGTATATTGCCATTTATACCCTTACATCACTTGTACTCCTCTTCACCCTTATAAGAATATAAATGACAATACACATTAAATTATAATGTGTCAATCAAATTGTAAAGTATGCAAATTATCTCCCATAACATATAATCATATAGCATATAAAAGCGTCATTTCATTAGAAAATATTTATTTAAAACGAGTTATTCTAAACCACTCATCTCAAACCTAAGGGGATCATTATGTTAAACTTTTAGAAAGATTTATAGTTTAATTATGTCATTAAGTTATAAACCTTTTGGTTGTATAAACCTATTTCATTACACATAAACTTCTTAAAACTTAATAAGCATCACATAAAGCTCAAATGCATTAAATTGTGAAAAGATTCAAGATATTAGATATTTTAATGCTATGTAAACATGAAATAGATTTTCACTACGATAGACAAAAGTTTAGACCTCTTCATATTTTTATAATTTTTTTTGTAAACTAACATAGTAAATGCTCTACCAATGATGCTTTAGTCCATTGGTAAGAGCTTTGGGTTTGGGTCAATAGACCCGGGTTCAAATCTCTTCCATGGCACTAAAGATCATTTGGTACCATCCCCCACCGCAAATGCTCAGATTGATGGTCACCGAGGCTATTTGGAAAATGGCCAGTTCAAAGTCCAAGTCCTCCTCCGATAAGATACAATGGGACAGTGCTCATTGCCTAGGGCCGGGTTCTTGGGGGAGTGTCCGGTTGGCATCCTTAAGATGCATGAGACCAGGGTGATCCCACCGATCTTCATCTTTTGGAGAAACATAGTAAATGCTCTAAAATCTAATGTATTATGTACTACGTATATATATGAAGTTAAATGCAAAAACTTGTGAAAAAGAAAACGATAAACTAGTTTTATTTCCTGCATGCAAGGCTATCCTATTAATAATAGGCTATTATATATAGGAATTGATACTCATATCATATTTTTTGATGCATGCTTTACAATTTGTGCATTACAGTTTGTACCATACAATACTGTAATGAACAAATTATGATGCATGCATCAAAAAAATATGATGTGACCATCACTTCCCATTATATATACTCCACATAGTCCATAACACTTTCACACCCTGGCATCTCGATCGTTACGTTATATTTCTCATAACCAAACGTTAGAAGGTGGGTGGGTGTGTAACTGTGTATTGGATGGATATTGTATATATCAACCGTCAAAAACTTATTTGCTACCCATATTATCATTCCAATCACTAGCTACTACCTTGATTACTGCCTTTTTGTTGCTAACACTGGTTTAAATAAATTTTTGTACAGGAACGTCGTTATAACAAGATGTCAAAAACGAGAGTTGGAGTTGTTGGTTCGGGCATTGGTGGGTTGATGTCAGCTTATGTCTTGACAAAAGCAGGGGCGGATGTGGTCTTATATGACACGGAGAACAGTCATGCCAAAAATTTCACTGTCGATGGCGTTGATTTGGACCTTGATTTAATGGCCTTCAACCGAGTAATTAACTTGTCTTCAATATTTTCCGCAAGTAATACTAATTGATCGTCCCTGTATATATACTCCTGATCTGGGGGTAAACATCAATTTAATAAACCATATACTCATCCGTATGACATCATTTTTTGTTGGTGGGACGTGGTAGTATCTAATCTACTGTGAAAGAACTGTTTTGTTTTGGCCCATTAATTAAGAATTTACGACAAGTCGACAATAAGTATAAGTTCCAACTTTCAGAACTTCATAGGTTCCATGACATTTAATCTGAACATTCACGGAAGGAGCTAGCTAGGGATACATTCTCACACTAACTATTCATCTATATCTCAGCCTTATAAAAATGCAGGTTACATGTCCCAACATAGTCAAGTTCATGGAGACACTAGGACTTGATATGGATATCTCCGATATGTCGTTCTCAGTGAGCTTAGATGAAGGCAATGGCTATGAATGGGGCAGTCGAAATGGCTTATTAAGTTTGTTTGCACAAAAAGGAAATTTGATAAATCTTTGCTTTTTGAAGATGTTCAAGGAATTAACCAATTTTAAGGATGACGTTTTAAGGTACACAATTAATACACGCGAAAGACAATGTATTCCTCTCAACACATGCATTTCTATTCGTTGTAACTTGTAAGTACATTAATTTCAAAGTGTCTTCTCGGACTCCCGTTATGGACTATTTCTAAACTATTTTTTTTTTTCTTTCCCAAAATTAACTACCCTATTTGCTAATAAATGCTAGCACGTATTAACGTGTTAATAAAACGAATATTTTGATTCATTCAAATAAAAATTATGTTCAAATATAGCAATTTATCATTTTATTTAATGTGTATTGAATGCATTTTTTTGTTAAATTAGAAGGTTTGTGTTTATTAATTACACGCTAACTAGTACCCAGTGGACACTTATTAGCAAAACCCTTGCGTAATAAAGATATACACTACTTTCATTATTACTCCAAACATAATTTAGTCGTATTTAACTTTCAAACTCGTGTACGCATGGGTTAAATTAAACTTATAAAAAAAAATAACATGAGTCCTTATTGAACATAAATAGTAAATTAAAAAATTAAAAATCAAATATCCTTACTTAAACTCATAAAGAGGAATAACATAAGTTGTTTGTATACGTACAACCTCGTGTATTTTTTTACATACACAATAACTTGTGATTTTATTTTTGATATTTATAATTACGTGCATATACATGTTGTATTTTTAAAACAAAATATATGTTGTAAACTTAATATATAAAGTCTAGGGGGTACAAAGTCTAAGGGGAGTATTTGTTTATTTTTTTAAGTTATTAAAAAACATGAAAAGTTATAAGTTTACATTACTTATAACTTATTTAAAATTAAAGCACTAATGTTTTATTAATTACCTCTTCTTTTTTTAAGTTTTTATTTTCACAATTTTGATACTTATATTTTTATGTTTTTTTGTCATCACTAAATTTATCAAAGTTTGACAAAAAAATTTCAATTTTAACTTTCAATTAGCCAATAAGAATGCACTATTTTGCCACGTGTCAAAATAAGAAGAGCTCGATTGGCGCATTTTTTTTTAATAAGATTGTTTTAGCAAATTACTTCCGAAATTATGTAATTCTTTCATTTTATAAAAGAAGTTAGACATTATTCACGTTTAAACTCAAAACTATATCAAGAAATATTATCTTAAATTTAATTATATGAATTTAACTCTAAAATAATAAGTGTCAATAACTTGCATATGTAGGCATGACTTTGACTTTGTGAACATATCCTGGGGATGGTGGTAAAAATCATAAGATCAAGTATGACAGAATCCTGAAAAATCTGAATACGGAGGGTTTTCATCATCTTACATGTGTAGCTTGGGCGTGTCTTGCTTTCAGTTAGGCGTGGCTTAAATAGTAAAGGCATGACTTAATGTGAAGGAGTAGTTTAGGTTTACAAATAGGCATGGTTTGAACAACTAGGCGTAGCTTAGAGTGACAAATAAGCGTGGCTTTGAACAACTTAAGCGTGGCTCAAACTCAACCTAGGCGTGGCTTATATTTTGCACAAGCGTAGTTTAACTAAAACTAGAGGCGTAACTCAGTTAACACACATGCACAATCTTCATCTTCATCATTTGTTCAAGCGTACAATCTTCAAACTCACTTTTCACGAATTTAAACCGAAAATTTTCACTTTTTATCCGTTAATCATTTAAAATATGTTTTATCAGTTTTTATTAACCTAATAAGCAACACATTAAGCACTAAAACATCAAAACCCAGTCCGATTAAGCGTAAATAAACAATTTGTGCTCCTTTATAATATTTCCTGACAAAAAACTCAAATCACTCAGAATCTTCTGCAAAACTCAATCTAATCAAAATCTAACATCTAATAATCCACTAAAGTCTTCATCAAAAACACTATCAAATTTCATCAAATAAACTCAAATCTTGATTCTTTTTAAAGGTACGTTACATCATTTTTATTCCTAACAGTAGGGGTGAATATTGTGTGGTTTGATGCGATTTTTGGTAAAAAACCAACCCGAAACCGCATTGCGGTTTTTACAAAATGAGAATCTACAACCGTGCAATTTTTGCGGTTTTGGTTTTGGTTTTCTCGGTTTGGTTTTCGTGATTTTTGCGGTTTTTGCAGTTTTTTCGTTTTTAAAGTTTATTTTTTCCAAATTATATTTTAGTATGTACTTAACATAGGATAAATATATCACAAGGTTACATGATGTATTGAAAACATCTATACAAAATGTTGCCTGTTAGTATGAAATTATAAATTATAATAATAAAAGTCATTTGCTATAGAGAATTTCAAAACTTCGATAATCACTTGAAAGCAAAAAATAAAATAAAATAAATAAATTTTGATATGACCTAAAAACTTACACAATAAAAAGCTAATAAAATGTGTTTGAAATGATTAATTAGGAACGTATAAAAGAAAAACATATTATCACACAAAAGTTGTGAAATTTAATAGGTTTATTTTAAAAAATATGAATATGACAGAGTGGTTCGGTGCGGTCATTATTGTATGGTTTCAGCGTAAATCGAAACCGTACCACAAAACGCGGTTTTTCTATTTTCTGAAACCAAATCATTGGTTTTTGTTGTGGATTGGTTTTTTTGATTTGGCTTTTTCGGGATTTTCGGTTTCTGCGATTTGCAGTTCGATTTCTGCTCACCCTTACCTAATAGGTTGCAACTAGATGAGTAACTTGTAATTACTTATTACCTTTTTTAGTGCAATTTCGATTATATGATTTCTCTAACAATGCTTTTACTAATGACGATAACTTTAGGTTGAAGTTTAAGAAACAGAAAACAACATCATATAAAAATATAAACTCGGTAGTCGGTAATATTATAATGATAAAAGGTAAAAGAGGTTGGTAATGAATATTAATCGCAAGTAGATAGAAGATGGTGTGATAACTTCATTACCTTAAAATTTTTACCCATTCTTATAAAAAAGTGATATTTTATTTTAAAAGTACTTGCATCATATGAAATAATAGAAAGTCTCTCTCTCTCTCTCTCTCTCTCTCTCTCCTCTTAAAAAAAAAAAAAAAAACCTTGCTTGTATTATTACCAATTTTGTTTATTATATTTGTCTCAAATTGATGCGAAATATATTGTAAATGCAAAGATGGTTCAAATATATGCTCAAATCATCATGTGGAGCTTATTTTATTTATTTATTTTTTTTTTCTTTTTTTTTTAAATTTTTTTGTAAGGCAAATATTTTTAATAAAAAAAAAGAAAAAATTACAAAAAACACACTCGCTCATATATAAGCCATCCTGGAACAAACGGCTTACACTATACAAAAAACAAATTACTCTATATAAGACTATTGAAAACAATACAACCAACACCTCTAAAATAACTATGACACTTAAAATGACCACATAAATCAATTAGACGACCTTGCACTTGACCGCGTCCTCAGTAGTCTTTATACTATCTTTTTCAAGTTTGTGAGGGATTTGTACACCACTCCAACCACGACGATATCGATCTTTTTGCTCTATTTGATACCCAAAAAAATGAACTAAGTTGAACTTCGTCACAAATGGTTGTTAAATTGGATACTTTGTTTTCAAAGACTCTTTTATTACGAGCACCCCATATATGATATAACGTTGACCAGCATACTGCTTGCCAAATGATCTTTTGTTTTTTGTTGAAGTTGCTTAGGCCCTTATGATCTAGGATATCTTCAAGAGAGTTGATAGTGAACGGACCCATATTCCACCACTTGAATTTTTTTCCCACCCCTTTATTACTCTATGACACCTTAAAAAACAATGCTCCATCGTTTCAATCTTGTTTCCACAATACGAACAAAGTATAGAGTTAAGATCAATACAAAGATGGTTAAGCCAATCGAACACCGGGACTCTTTTTTGTTGAAGACGCCAAATAAAAATTCAAACTTTTCTAGGGATTGTCTTGTTCCATTTCGTCTTTTGTACCACGTTCGGTTGAGTTTACGGTAAAGCAACCATCTTTGTCAACAATCCACTTCCAAGAATCTGAAATTAAAACATTTGGAATAAAAAAAGTTATCAAGTTCGTCAATTCTATAGACTCACCTAAGCCCCTTCCTCGAGGACTCCTCACCCACCTCCAAATCCAACCCCAAGTTTCACCATTCCACAACCTCATCTCACCCACTGAAACACTCTCATTTATTTCCAATCTAAATAATCTAGGAAACTTTTCCTTTAGCACAACTCCATCTCCGATCCACGGATCTAGCCAAAACCGAGTGCTTAAACCGTTACCCATTTTTTTTCACGAATGATGAGTAATAATTAATGTCCGAAGCTTCAATGTCTCTACCGATCTTCACTATGTCGTTCCATTTCCCGCTTCCACATCGAGTATCACTACCTGTATCCTTCAAACCCCCGTCATCACCGTATATACTTTTAATAATCATAACCCAAAGTCTATTTTCTTCAACTCGGAATCTCCACCACCACTTTTCAAGTAAAGCCCAATTAGATGCTTTAAGGCTACCAATATTTAAACCCCCCAATTTTGCTTTTTTAGAGGACCGTTTCCCACTTAATCCAAGCCATTTTTCAGATCTCATGGTTGCCTCCCCAATAGAATTGTTGTCTTAAACTTTCTAATTTTTTAAGAACAAACATTGGAGCACGGAATAAAGAAAAGTAATAAAGGGCCAAACTTCCAAGAACCGAGTTTATCAAAGTTAATCTACCGCCAAACGACACCTATCTAGCTTTCCAACTACTTAACTCTTCCAATTAGCACTTTTTCTCATTGATATACCTATAGGGATACCAAGTAAAAGGTAATTGTTCAGCTGAACACCCCATACGACTAGCAAAGTGAACGACTTCATCATTACTTACCCCAATACCTTACACTTTGGTTTTGTTCTTGTTAATCTTCAACCCCGACGCTTGTTGGATGCACTCCATTATACTCATTAAGTTCCTTGCATTAGCCAAACGCCACTCCCCAAAAATTAAATATCATCCGCATATTGTAAGTGAGAGATAGGAACCCCCATTTCACCTACTTTAACCCCAACAAAATAGTTTCTTGAAACTGCTTCTCTTAGAACAACATTTAGCCCTTCCGCTGCTATAAGATTAGGGGTGAAAACGAGCCGAGCCGAGCCCGAGCCTGCCAGAGCTCGAGCTCGGCTCGTTTATATTTTAGAAAGCTCGAGCTCGAGCTCGGCTCATTCCGAGCCTTAATATTTGAGCTCGAGCTCGGCTCGAGGCTCGGCTCGTTTGTCTAAAGCTCGTTTATCTGGAGCTCGTTTATTTGGTTTTGAGCTCGTTAATGAGCTCATTTACTGAAGCCAAATTAAAAAGTAAAGAAATATAAACACATGGAATTTAAACCAAACCAAAACAGTACATACGAAATATAGCAAATTAGTATCCATTGTTGATTAGTGATTACAAAAAAGATGTCATGTGTCATATGCATCAAAAGATCTAACAAAAGTTCTAGTAGACCAACAAAATATTAACTTGATCATATGAGACATTTGCATCTACATCAGATTCTTCTTGATTACAAGGATAAGATACCACAAAACAACCCATGAAAATGACACCACCCTACAAGTTAAAATGTAAAACTGTTAGTGATGTTCAAATGGTTTAGACATTATATATGTATATTTAAGGTTATGAACTGAAGCTTAGTCGCGCCAGTATCTTCATCAAGATTAATGTACTCATGTTCAGATTGTGATGATTGATCATCAACTCCTGCTTGCAATGGATTTACCGAATTCGACGTGGAACCATGCCTTGGACTAACTGGATTTGTTACACCTCCGTGTTGCATTTGTATATATCTTGCGAACCAAAATGTACCTAAACAAAGTGATGTCGTATAATTAGATCTTAACTAATTAAATGAAAGCGCATATACAATTCATCATAAAGTGCTTGCATCACTTACTTAAATGAACCAAACTATTAAGAAAATACAGTGATACTCAATATTCTAGATGAATAGATAGTAGTATATACATTTTTTAAACATCAATGAACAATTTTATGAGCAAATAAATATATAGTAGTTATAGCCATATTATAAAAAAAAGTGAAAAGCCAACAAACTAAATCAATGGAACAATATCAATATGTGCATACCGCTGCAACAAAGATCAATATGTGCACACATTACTAAACAATATAGAATTTTTCAATAGCTTAAGGGAATTATTCAATAGCTAAAGTAGTGTCATTAATTGGTTGTGAAAAAGTGAAAAACCAACAAACTAAACCATTAAAAAAAAGAAAGAAAAAAAAGTTACCTGTTGTATGATATAGATCGACGGCAATCGGAAAAGGAGAAAAGAAAAGGAGTTACTCGGTGGTTGTGTGGTTGATGAAAATATTGATATCAAATGGGAAGGATCATTTGTTCAAAATATCATTGTTGTTTAATTTTATTTTAATAGATTATAAAAATTAAATATGTGATAAATGAAAAGATTGATATGATGATATCCAACAAGAAGTACCAAGGAACTGAGGGAAGTACCAATGTCAGGCTCGAGAAACTCATAAAAGTAAGTATAAAGAAGTTAATTGTTTTGGAATTATATATACATAGAAATTCGTATCTTAAATGTAGAATTACATGAAATATATGTAGAATTACATGAAATATACTAAAGCTCGAGCTCGAGCTCGATTATTAAATGAGCCTCAGTTTAGGCTCGAGCTCGGGCTCGAGCTCGTTTAAGCTCGGCTCGTTTGAGCTTTTTACCGATCTGATCTCGAGCTTTTTACGAGCGGCTCGGCTCGTTTCCACCCCTATATAAGATATAAAAAAGGAGAAAGTCGGTCACCTTGTCTAACCCCCTTTTTCCATTTTAAATTCCATTGTTGGTGATCCATTAACGAGAATAGATATTTGAGCCGACTTTTGACATGCTTCAATCCATTTGCATCATTTTTCACCAAATTCCATTTGAAGTAAAGTATGATGAACGAAATTCCAATTAACACTATCATAAGCCTTTTCGAAATTAATTTTAAGTAAAAAAGTTTTCTTTTTTGTCTTCTTCAAATAATCAAACGTCTCATTTGCAATCAAACACCCGTCAAGAATGTACCTTCGTTGTATGAAAGCATTTTGTTCTCCACCTACCACCTTTCCAATAATCTTCTTCATTCTTTCGGCAAGGACTTTTGATAATCTTGTAGTAACAACCAATCAAACTTATTGGTCTATAGTCAGAGAGCCCTAACGGATCTTGTACTTTAGGAACAAGAGTAATAAAAGAGGAGTTACAACCTCTTGAAATCTCTCCCGTAGTCCAAAACCATTTCATTGCCAAAAGAAGATCCTACTTGATAATTTCCCAACGAGTTTTTATAAAATAAAAATTGAAACCATTGGGCCCAAGCGCTTTACTACTTCCACAAATATATAATACTCCGTAAATCATACACTTCACATTTTGCAACTTTGCATCACTTTCCATTAAAAATTATCTCAATTTTTTTAAATAACAGGTTTTTGTTTTTGTGCTTTATTTTTGGTACGAAACCAAAAGTTTTTTTGGTGGTTTGAGCTTGTAGTTTAGTATGCACTTAGCAATCATTCGTGTATTTTTGCATTTACAATTCTACTAATTTAAAAATGTAATTAATGAAGTATGAAAATTTTGTGAAAAATAAATTATAAACCATTTGTAGGATGTACGTTGTACATTAATACTTGTATCCACTTTAAAAAGCTCATTATTACTTCTTTAAAAATTAAGATGAAAGAAGGTGCAACATGTTTTATAAGTAGAAATGTAGAATAGATACATAAATCAAGTGTTCGCGCACAAAAATAGTCCAGCATTATAACATGTAGTGTTATAACGGCATAGGTACCTTGAAGAGCATGATCATAACCAAAACATTGGTCACAAAGAAACACTTGGGAATTTCATCAAGAAACATGGTTATTCTGAGCTATTTCAAATGTCTTATCTTGTAAGAAAACTTTAATAACTATACCATTTTAACAATTTTAAGCTTATAACATGCATTCGAATTATGTCAAAATGTCAGGTTCCAATATGCTCTTCATTTTGGTCATGCCCTGCGGAAGGAGTCATGAGATTATCCGCTTTTTCTGTCCTATCGTATTTCTGCAATCACCATCTATTTCAGGTACATTTTTATATATCCATTCACATGGAAATGATATGAATTTATTATAATGTTGTTATTTCTTGTGTCTTATTGTTCGTCGATCTTCTTTTAGCTTCTCCGTGGACCTCAATGGTTTACTGTTAAGAACGGTTCACATACCTACATTAGAAAGGTGATTTTTTTTACTATCTAGACTAGTATTGTATATCTAATAAATTTAACGACGTTTCAAGTTTAGATAACCATTAAAAAAAAAAAAACACCAAATATATGCTGGAATGAATTGCAGGTCAAAGAAGAACTGGAGTCTGTAGGCTGTCAAATAAGAACCTGTTGTGCAGTTCAATCTGTCTTAAACGATGAGGATGGTATATTTTTTTCCTTGTTTTAAACTTACATTTACGTATGTGTATAGATATTTTGTCAATAGATTTGTGCTGTCAGTAAAAGATGAAAACATGAAGGAAAAAACTGTCACACACTCGCTCGCTACGTTGAGTTGTATCTTATTACATATATACTAATTTACGGATCCACCATAATTAGAGTATCTCTTATTTAAGGATCCACGATAATGAGAGTATTTGATATCGAATGTTATGTATGGAGTACGAGCAGGTTGCTTAGTATCCTGTGAAGATGGGTCTCAAGAAAAGTACTCTGGATGCATACTAGACACTGATGCCCCAGATAGTCTCAGAATATTAGGAGAACAAGCTACATATGAGGAGAAAAGAATTTTTGGGGTTTTTAATTACGTTTACAAGTATGGTCATTTTCTACTACGTTCTTTAATATATATATATATATATATATATATATATATATATATATATATATATATATATATATATATATATATATATATATATATATATATATATATATATATTGATTGATGTATTCATCTGTTAACTGTATTTCTTGTCAATAGACCTTCCCTTTACTCATGAGTTCCATTGCATAATTTCTGTTTTTTGGCAGTGATATTTTCCTACATCACGACAGAAATCTAATGCCCCGAAATCAGACAGCATGGAGTGCACTGAATTTTGTTGGAACCAAAGATAACAAACTATGCTTGACACATTGGTTAAATGTGATGCAGGTATGCATATCAAGTTATTGCATCTGATAGGTTGAGCAGAGTAGTTTTTTTTTTTCCTTCAAAAATTAGAGATAAACTTTCACTTCTTCTCAATTCTTCAACACAAACCCTATCTATTTCTCTTTCATTCTTTTCTTTCAAAAGCACAAAAAACAAAAGGTCTTCTTCCTTGCAGATGAAGACTTCAGATGTACCTCTTCTTCTGCATACGTGGTTTGCAGATGAAGACATAAAACCTCTGAAAAAACAAACGACACCTTAAACTTCATGCATAGATCTTGAGTGAATAGAAATTCAATGAAAGAAAATGAGATTTTGCAAATACCTGGTTCTGCATTTTTGGCAGTCTAACACTTTTCCTGTAAGTAAAACAAACCTAATTTCCGAAACAACATTTAGCTCTTTAAGTCAGAGATCTTGTAACATTGAAGCATAAGTGAAAATAAGGAGTTTTCAAAGCCAAAAAAAAGATTTTTGATGAAATATTTTGGTTGATATGTAAAAGGCTAAATGTGGTGCATAGGACCTCCAAACTGTGGGTGTACCATGAGTAGCTATGAAACCAGATCTTTTATCCATTCATCGATGATTAGAAAATGGTATGATTAGCAACTATAACAAACCATCCGTAAAAGGCAAGTAGAAAGTAGCTAGAGCACTTTATTCATGTCCAACTTACGCTTTATATGACAACTGGACTTCCTTCCGGTTACAAATATTTGACAAATTAATAATATTGGTATGCAGAACATAAAAGCCAATGAGCCACCTTTACTGGTTGCTATTAATCCATCACGAACACCAAAAAATACATTGCTTAAGTGGTCGACAGGACGAGCAATTCCATCAGTTGAAGCATCAAAGGCTTTAGTTGAACTTCATAACATTCAAGGAAAGAGAGGGATTTGGTTCTGTGGATCATATCAAGGTAGTTATCTTTGAATGCATATTGGTGTCATGATAATAACTTCCACTTGGTTCACATCCTCACTTGAATTACTATAAAAACTAATCTATCACATCATAATTAGTTTACAAAGATTTTTACTTTATATCCAAAGTTAATACCATTACAACTTATCCTCCCTCAAAACGCTGAAATATATATTCCCCAAGTTTAAAAGTATACTGATCAACGCCTTGAGTCTTATGACTTTTGTGCATATTCTTTATTGTAAGTGGAGTAATAAGTTAGTTTGACAACACATATAATTATATAAACTCATATCCTTTTGAACTTGAAACGCAAAATGCATTACATAATTCAGCGTCAAATATGAGGACACTTTTTTACAAAATGACGGTAGTACCATGACACGATTCAACTGCAAACTGAAGCGGTATTCCTTAATAGAACATAAAAGCGTGTATATAATGTATTTTAACTGCATACCCTGCATAAACTCTTTAGGATTAAACATAGATGACTAAAGTCTCAACCAGTTCACCTGCACATATTAATGTCTTTTAATTGATTTAAGACTATACGAGCAATCATTGTGTAAATTACAAGTACTTTTCACTATCTTCTTGCTCTAATTACTAATAAAGTTTACAATTAATCTATTTTACAGGTTATGGATTCCATGAGGATGAAATGAAGGTAACTTATTTGTATATCACCTCACATTTAGAACTCCTGCTTAATAGCATGTGCTAAATACTCATAGATAAATTTGATTGAACGCCACCCACATATACGTGACTCACAAGGTTTTTCACTGTATTGAAGGCTGGTATGGTAGCAGCAAATGGCATGCTTAATAAAAGTTCTGATATTCTCAACAACCCTAAACAAATGGTACCCACTTTGATGGAAGCTGGTGCACGGTTGTTTCTTGTTAGGTTCCTTCAAGATCATATTGCTACAGGCACTTTGATGTTAGTGAACTTTTTATATATAGTCACCTTTGTACTCCTAGGGGGTCAATTTCAGACACAAGTCATATTTCTACTTATCTCTTACAGTTTATTGGAAGACGGTGGCACAACGTTCACCTTTGAAGGAACAAGAAAGAAGAACCCTTTGAGAGTCTGTGTGAGAGCTCACAGTCCCCAATTTTATTTAAAGGTCAATGCTTTCTTACTTGGCACATTTCATTTGTGTGGTTATCAAATAATTTAAAATTTATCTTCACTATCCACATCAGCTGAGCATCCATGTACATATATGATCCTTTTTGTTAAAAGAGTTGTCAAGCTAATTCCTTTATACAGATCGTTACAAAAGCTGATTTAGGCCTTGGTGAAGCATACGTAAATGGAGATTTTTCCTTAACTGATAATACGGAAGGCCTTTTTAATCTAATTATGGTAAATTCATGGTTTTTGGTTGAGATTCAAGTAGCTACGTACTCTTCATGCTTCCGTACTGAAGTATGTCCATTTTGCAGATTCTCATTGTTAACAATGATTTAAAGGATCATAAACAAAAGTCTAGCAAAAGGTATTTTAGCTTACGTGCAAGTGTCACGTGTTACAAAGTTTTTAATTCCCCGATATCTTAATAGAATGTATTGTGTGTGGGTAGAGGTTGGTGGACACCATTGTTTTCAACAGCTATACTAACATCTGCAAAGTACTTCTATCATCATGTTTCAAGACAAAACTCTCTTACTCAAGCACGCCGGAACATATGATCAGGCATGTGGCATCTTCTTTTAAATTAACTTTTTCGACTTGTACTAAGTATCATATTTTCATTGTAATAATACATTCATTTTTGTGTGGTTTTAGAGTAACGAAGTATTTTCTCTCTTCCTGGATGAGACCATGACCTATTCATGTGCACTATTCAAGGTATTTAAGAATTTTAAACTGTCAATTGTTTTGTTTCTTGTTTTATATTCAAATATAAATCTTTCATCATGTAACTTTTTCCAACAGAGTGAGGATGAAGACTTGAAAGTAGCACAAATGAGAAAGATTTCTTGATTGATTGAAAAGGTATTCCTTTGCATAAAATAATTTCATGTTTTGTGTATGCATATGTCATGGTGAAATCTATCTTCAAAGATCTCTAAATAAACCTATATATGTAGGCAAGAGTTGATAAAAACCATGAAGTTCTTGACATAGGATGTGGTTGGGGGGCTTTCGCTATAGAAATTGTTAAACAAACTGGATGTAAATACACTGGCATCACCCTTTCAAAGGAGCAAATCGTATATGCAGAAAATGAAGTGAAGGAAGCTGGCCTACAGGTATGTTAAGAATGTGATTCTTAAGAATTATAGAAAGCAAAAACATAAGATTTTTCAGTATTAGTTATAGATCAGTAATGCACGTATTTGTCTTCCTTGTTTTGAGTTCCTTAATGCATTTGATATTCAGGGTTCAATCAGATTTTTACTATGTGACTATAGGCAATTGCCTAACACTTTCAAATATGATAGAATAATATCCTGGTAAGTTCTATCATTCCGTGTCTCTAAAATTGGTTCATGACAAATTTAAAGCAAAGATGTTATTGTAAGCGATGTATATTTTCAGTAAAGCGATAGAGCATGTTGGACACGAATACTATGAAGAGTTTTTTCGCAGCTGTGAGTCTGTATTGACTGAGGATGGGATTTTTGTCCTACAGGTATCATCAACATATAGGACTCGATATTTGAATTCACTGTATAAGGTCCTTCTTAATTCGCCAAATTTCATTCTAGTTAATTGTAAGGCGTTTGTTAAGTTCCTTTAAAGAAAAAGTTGGTTCTAGTAGATCATCTAAAAGTATAACTTGACAACACTGAACAACCTAAGCAGAATGCTAACGCTATTTGACAATTGAAATCCTTGGAATATCCTTAGTTCATATCAGTTCCAGATGGAAGGTATGATGAGTACCGTCGATCACCAGGCTTTGTTAGAGAATACATATTTCCGGGAGGCTGCCTACCTTCACTAAGCAGATTAACATCAGCCATGGCTACATCATCCAGATTATGGTCAGTTCTAAAAAGACAAACTGAGGGTTCTTGTTTTGAATTTCATGATCACCTAAGATCTCACCCCATATACTTAAAATTGCAGTGTGGAACATGTGGAAAAGATAGGAACACATTATGACAAGACACTCAGATGTTGGAGGGCAAACCTGCTGAGAAACCAAAGGTAATGACAGATACAATCCTTTAATAATGTATCATTTCCATTCATGAATTATATCGTTTAATGCTTGGGTTGTTGGTTTATATTACTCGTAGCAAAATCCTTGCTTTGGGATTCAACCAAGAATTTATCCGTACTTTTGAGTATTATTTTGATTCTACTGCTGCTGGATTCAAGACAGAGACACTTGGGGACTATCAGGTATTTTATCTTTTTCTTGATCAGATAACTTAACTAGCACCAACAACTATTTCACTTATCATCATCCTTACAAGACACAGAAACATAATAATAGTTTATATATTGTTGACTGAAGGTTGTGTTCTCGCGGCCTGGAAATGTTGCCACAATTGAAGATCCTTACAAGGGTACTGTAGTCAGAGCTAGCTGAACACATGCGTATGTATTTGATGCATTCAGCCAGTGACCTTTTAAAGTTTAATAACTTTCTTGCATCTTTTTAAAATAAACAAGTCATTATGCATTGAGTCTACTCATTGACATGAATACTTGGGAAATAACAAAACACTGCTGGTTACTTTCATGAAACTATATCGATATCTATAGTCAGACTATGGGATACATATGGAATATGAGTGGATTCCAGTGGATAAATAAAAATGTACGTTTCGTATACACCATGCATGGTCTCATAAATTGTTAAAAACTTTGTATTGATTTGTGGCGATGGAATATTACGAGTATTAAATATGTATATTTTTACTGATAGAGAGAAATAATATACATGTGTGAATCGCAATTAAATTGGGAAATGTTGTTGTTACTATCCAGTAGGGTATCTCTCGAAACCCAATGGATGTTCTTAATCGACTTCCGCCACTGATAAAACTGCTCTTCCGCGATAACTTCCCTGGTTGTACACCTGACACCGCTCGTGAATCACCAACACAGAAACGTAAAAGGTTCCATTGAAAATTACACCAACCAAACAACACGTTTCAACAGCAGCCACTTGAGGTTTCACTGTCCACTGCTTGGCAACTATCGATAAAACCCCTCTTCTGTCGCCTGAAATTCTTTTCGAATCATATCCACTTACCACTATTTAGAAAAAAAGGTACATATTCTTGGAAGAAATCCAACAAACCGGTTTTTAGAGTAGAACCAAGAATCAATAACAACTCCAACAAGAACTAAACAAAGGGCTATGATCCCTTAATGTCAACGAAACCAACATACGAGATATGCGTGTGATGAACCAAGTGCTCAGGCCTTTTATTGGGGAGTTTGTGGCTGTTTTTTTTTATGATATTCTCATTTATAGTGCTTCTTTCAGTGAGCATGTCATCCATGTGAGGCAGGCAGGTTTTGACCTTACTTCGTAGGGATAGTTTCTATGCAGCCACGAAAAATGTGTGTTCACGACCCCTAAGGCTTTGTTCTTGGGGTATGTTGTTTCTGGTGACGGAATACAGGTGGACGAGTCTAAAGTAGCAGTTGCTCAAGAGTGGCCAACTCCAACTACCTTTACTGAAGTTCGTAGTTTTCATGGGCTTGCTTCTTTTTATAGGCGGTTCATCCCACATTTTAGTTCCATTATGGCCCCAATAACAGATTGCATGAAGGGAAAAGCATTTGTGTGGACGGAGGAGGCAAAGTCGGCTTTTCAAGTTATCAAAGCGAAGCTTACTACAACACCAATTCTGGTATTGCCCGACTTTTCTTAATTTTTTGAGCTTCATACAGATGCCTCGAATGTTGCAATTGGCGGGGTTCTCAGTCAAGGTGGCCGACCTGTTGCCTATTTTAATGAGAAATTGGCGGCACCGAAATCTAGGTATACTACTTATGACCTGAAGTTTTATGCGATCGCCCAAGCTGTAAAGCATTTGCGCCGCTATCTGTTTCATAAGGAGTTTGTTTTGTTCACTGATCATGATTCTTTAAGGCATATTCACACTCAAGATAAAATATCACATAAGCATGAGCGTTGGTTGGCATTATTGACAAGTTTACTTTTGTGGTCAAATACAAGGGTGGTATTTCGAATTGAGTCGTTGATGCCTTAAGCAGGAGAAGTAATATTCTTGTATCTATGTGAGTTGATGTGCCGGGGTTGGATGTCATTCGTGAGCAGTTAACTATTGACCCATATTTTTTTGTTGTTCTGCAGGGTGTGCAATCTGGGTAGAAAACAAATTTTCTGCCACACGATGGTTTTCTTCTCAAAGGGAATCAACTATGTATTCCTGGTTCCAATATTCGCTTGCGAGTTATTAAGGAGTTACATGGTGAGGGGCTTGGTCGTGATCGCACTTTACAATTGGAGCAAGCTTCTTATTTCTGGCCCACTACGAGGAAAGAAGTGGATCATTATGTAAAGCGGTGTAGTATTTGCAAAGTTTCAAAAGGCACAACTACGAATTTGGGACTCTATATGCCTTTGCCCGTTCCTTTGCAACCATGGGTTGATCAACATGTATTTTGTGTTGGGGTTACCTCGTACTCAAAGGTGTAATGATTCAATATTTGTTGTTGTTGATCATTTCTCTAAGATGGTGCATTTTATTCCTTGCAAGAAGACAACATATGCAATGAATGTGGCCCAACTTTTCATTCGAGATGCATATCGTTTGCATGGTTTGCCTTCTTCTATTGTTTGTGTATGGGATACTCGGTTTTTGAGTCATTTTTGGCATCGTTTATGGAGGATGTTGAATACTTAGCTTAGTTTCATTAGTGCTTATCATCTTTAAACTGATGGGAAAACTGAAGTTGTTAACCGATCACATGGCAATTTGTTGAGGTGTTTAGTGGGTGATCATGTGAAGCATGAGATCATAAGTTATGTCAAACTGAGTTTGATCATAATCATGCTGTTTATGGAACTGGGTTTAGTCCATTTCAGGTGGTTTATTCTGCTCAACCACGTGGACCTCTCGATTTAATGTCTCTTACTGTTTCTGGTTCTGTTCCCAAGAAAGTGCAGGATTTTGTTAAAGGGTTACAAGAAGTTCATAAAGCTGTTCGTGACAACTTAGTTCGAGCCAACTCATGCGGATCAAAAGTAGAGGCATGTGGATTTTGAAGTGGTTGACTTTGTGTGAGATATTTTAACTAAGGGTCGTTTCTCGGTTGGTGAATATAATAAGTTATCAGTAAGAAGATTGGCCTAGTGGAAATTATATAGAAAATTAACTCCAATGCTTACCGTTTGAAGTTACTAAGCCATATTCGATTTTCTGATATGTTTAATGTGAAACACTTTTTGCCTTATCATGGTGATTCTTCTGACGATTATCCTACTATGCATTTGAAAACGAAGTTTGTCTACCCAAGGGGGAATGATGCAAGACCAAGCGTGGAGAAACGAACCCTTTTGTTTTTCGAAGCCCAAGATCGTGTGAGAAAATGAGCTTCACTAAAATGAGCATAACTTGGGCTATCGGGGCTCTATTTCAGAACCGTGACCAGTTAAATTGAAGCTTGCAATGAGGAGAAGTCGCTGTAAACAACCTATGGCGGTTTATGGAACTTCTAGGCTCCAACTCGCTCTATTTTATGAGTTATTTGCATTATTGTGTTTTTTAGTTTGTTGGCCTTTGTTTGTGGGCTAATGCTCGACCTGTTTATCTTGTAGACCCATTTCAAATTTCTAACGTCTATTTAAATTTGTATTTGTTGAATCAACGATAGTTAGAAGAATTGTTCTCTCATTTCTCCACCTGAGTAGGAAATCACCCTGATTATTGGTATTCGTTGAATCAATGATAGTTAGAAGAATTGTTCTTAGTATTCGTGTAAATCAACAGGTTCAATTTGTGTTTATCACGATTTAGGATACATCACTACGCCTAGAAGACAATATCATCTCCAGAATACTCGTGTCGTGGAGCCTAACTCAGTTAGTATAAATAGAGTCGTTCACCCAGTTGAATGACACACTCTCTCTAGTACTCTGATACAGACTATCTCTCTCTCCATATATTATATACCAAGGAAGTACTTGTTCTCACATTGGGGGTTGGTCTAGGATTAACACCCTGAGGCAAGATAACAGTGTTATGTCTTATTTTAGCTAAGGAAATGAAAGAGTTAGCACTAACCTCTGAAGTTGAAAGGGCTAAAGAAGTGGTTAAGGAAAATTGCTTCAACATTTGGCACCATCCGACCCTTATACCAATATATTAATCCTAAGTGATGGACGGTTGTATGAGGACATCTCATCTAGAGGAGGGTACAAACCAGAACAACGGGGAACAAGGGACTTCGAGAACTCCTCTAGAAGGACCCTCCAATCCCACCAGACCTGTTCAGGAAGGATGTAGGATCGAAATAATCAATCTTAATCTAATGGTAATCTAGAGAGAGATAATGATAAAACTAGAGAGATAGAGAGACTAGAGTGAAAAACACTTTATTTCACACACTAGAATATTTAGTGTGCGTGGCTAACTCTCTTAACTTTTGAGGTTGAGAGGGGTATTTATACCCACATACATAAGTTCCTAGCCTCTCAACTATACAATAGTTGAGAGATCTCTAAACTTATTGTTCCTACCCTCTCAACTATACAATTGTTGAGAGGGTTCTTAACTAACATAAACCTGCATCTAAACCATTAACTATTAAATTTAGTACAAATAAGACCATACACTATGATCTACACTTTTTGTGCTCTAATAATCTCCCCTAAGGGTAGATTGTAGAGGTCTTATATAAATCTTCACTGGTTTGTATGTTCTCTTAAACACTTGCAAGTTTTGATGTAGCTCTTCATGTTTTTATTGAATTCTCCCATAAAAAATCTTCATTTTTCTTGAAATCGAAGCTTGTTTATGTAGTAGACTTGTTTTCTTTGTTCCATACATGCTTTGTGATCATTAGTGTTAGGAATTGGAAATTCCATGTTAAAGTGTCGGTCACCCCAATTATAGTCTAGCATATGTTAGCGCGTAGACTTGTAGTTATTTACGTTATTTGGTAGTTTATTAGTTAGTTAATTAGTTATTAGTTTAGCTTAGTGCAACATCATGGATGACGGACGGGTCTTTACCCACTATATTCCTGATCTACAGTCCGAAGGAGGACGTGTATTATGTAACTATAAATACCCTCTACCTCCCAAGGTAGGGGGTTGGAACTTTCATTCTAATCTAACTTTCCATGTTTTCTTTCACTTTCTCTCTCTAGAAAGGCTCCCATCCTACTTTCTCTCTCTAAAACCTCTAAACTTTACGCCCCTTATTGTGATTGTGTATGTGTTTGTGAAATCCAATATTTAACAATTGGTATCAAGAGCCATGGTTTGATCATCTCTCTTACATATCCTTGGATTTCTAGTGGTTTTAGATGGTTTTTGAGTTTGAAAAAGTTTAGTGGTTTTTGCATCATTTGGATCATTTCTAGTGTTAAAGTTTGAATTTTGGGTGTAATTTTGTGTTTAAAATCATTGTAAGTGCTTGGGTTTTGATTTGGTAAGCTTGAATCACTGTGGTTGAGCTTGTTTCGGATTGAAAAGTGTGTTTTTGAAGTTTTTCTAGCTAGCGACTTGGTTCTCGTAGTGTTTTTCATTGTAGCGACTTGCTTCAGTATGCGTAGTAGGAGTTGTAGTGTTAATTGTTAGCGATTTGGTCCTAGTGACTTGTCTATTGAGACAAGACGACAAAAAGTACAACTTAGTGGATTCTCCACTACGGCTAGCGACTTGGTGAAGTTAGCGACTTGCTTTCAATTTTGTTAGCGACTTGTACTTAGTATTCTTAGCGACTTGTACTTAGCGACTTGGACCTTAGCGAGTTGCTCTTTAGCGACTTGACTGTGTAGCGACTTGGTGCTTTAGCGACTTGTGTCCAGCGACTTGGGTTTAGCGACTTGGTTCATAGCGACTTGTGTGTAGCGACTTGGTTCATAGCGAGTTGTCTCTAGCGACTTGTAACTAGCGAGTTGTCTTCATAGAGGATTGTTAGAAGCGGTTTGACCATTTCATCAGTGCGTTTTGTTGACTTTTCCCGACAAAACTTCAAACGGCTATAACTTTTGATCCGTAACTCCGTTTTCAGCGTTCTACCCATCAAAAGGACCGTGAGAACGAGGAGAATGGCACGCCGAATGAACTTTTTGGGTCAACCTTTGAGGCCTAAATCCGGTCCGAACAGAAGTTATTGAGGTTTTTATGATTTTAGACCTAAATTTCTCCGGAAAAACGAGCATAAACCAATCCAAATCTCAACCAAACAACATCTCTGCTATTCCTACAAACAATCCTAAGTCCTAACACACAATTGTATATCATTGTGACAATCCATCAGTCGTCTTAACACGTTCCTTTGGTCATTGCTTAACGGTTTGGTCTTGATTTTAGTAAAATCCCGCGAAAGATTCTATTTCTCGGTTTAAATCATAGACTTGTAAAATCCCGTCGATTCATCAACATCATGTCTTACACTTCTGATTCAGTGATTTCAGTAATTAAACCGTATGATGTCAGTAGACAACCATGAGAATATTAGCTATAATGAACGGTTACAGATGATGGAATCAATCAATGATGATTTGAGTTCTTCATGCTCCGAGTCCATAAGAAAAGATTTGCACCTGTTCAGCTACTGAATGCCATGCAAAGGAAAGCAGATTGAACCTTATCAACAACTTCACTCTCATCTCATGTTACTTCTACCCACATCAATGGAACGAACATGTATTGCCCTCTTCCGGGGACTTATCCATTAAGGGAACTTTGCTATTAAACCTAGAGCAATTGGAGCTACAACTTGACAAAGAGAAGGTTCAAAAGGATAGTTCGAGTCTGCACTTCAAGTGATCTACAAACACTTTCAGTCATTCATTAGAAAGGAATTCACATCAGATTATGATCAAGACATGACTGAAATGTCCTTCAAGAGACACACTGGAATGGAAATTAGCGTGTTCACAGAGACACTTATCCATCTCATGGATAATGTGGAGAAGTATATTGAGGAAGTTAATCAAAAAGATGAAAAAGTAGATGAGAGTCGGGTGCAATTGAGTGATAGTTGTGATGAGTCGGGTAATGTATCTGTTGAAAGATCGTGTTGTGAATGCGAAAATCAGAGACAAAATTAATGATGTAACCAGCCCTTCAGTTACTCCTAACACACAAGAAGTAGATGCTGTAATCATAAAGGGGAATGAATGTCGGGCACAATCAGAAGATTGTAGTGTTGAGTTGGATAATGCACCAGATGATGGATCAGATGACACTGAATACAAAGGCTCAGAGATAGATAAGCTTGACACGGCCGGTCCAGGTGACTCTTGTTACACATGATGTGGATGCAGATATTAGACCGACAATTGAATAGGTGTCATGTAATGAGGTACCCTTAACTGTTCAACATAGTGCATCTGCTAATGTACCTAAACAAACTAATCTTAATGCTGAACATGATTCTTGATGAGTGTGTAAATACTCATCATTTTTGGGTCAATCTGAACTGTAAAACGTCTAAAAATGCTCGAATGCATCAAAATACTGAAAATATTCCAAAATTGCATTTTATATGTTTCAGATGCAAAATGTTCAAAATCAGATAAAAAACGAGCAAAGTTTGCAAAATTGGCAGTTTCAGTCCCCCAACTTTCAAAAAATAGCAAAACAAGTCCTCGGGATTTTTAAAGATGGAAAATATTATTTATGGCCCTTGGTTAATAAAAGTTTATCATTTTTTTGTCCTTATAATAATTTTTGGAAAATTACAGTTTCAGTCCCTTTGAGTTTCGAAAATGACAAGTTTGGTCTTTGGAGTATTGGATATTGTCAAGTTTAGCCCTTGGACTCTAATTTCAGAATTTACATGATTCGTCCCTGGAATTTCAGAGTTTACACCTTTGGTCCCTTAAATGATTTATTCATCCAAATCCTATCCTAGGTCCAATTGCTAACAATTCCACATTAGCCTAACAAGTCCATAAAAAACTACCCAAGCCCGTTACCCATCCTAGTCCACCTTAAGCCCAACACCAAACCCGATCCAATTAACTCTCAAACTTGGTCAACCCAATACCCTAGTCAAGTGTTTACCAACTCTGTCTTTCTTCCTCACTTTTTTTTTCCCGCCCAAGCAATCCCAACACACAACACGAAACACAAAACATAAAAAAAAAAACCATTTTCACTCACCTGTTCCCTGACATCTCCCACCATCCCCAAGAACTTCTTTCCCAAAAACCCATGTTATCCCACCCCCCTGCGTCAGAAAAAGAAGACAAAAACACAAATAGAAAGCATGCCAAGAAAGCAGTGAGCACGTGGAGAGACAGAGAAAAAAAAAGAAGACTAGTTAAGTTTTTAGTATAAAAAAGTTTGTACGCCAATATATAAGGCAGTGAGTTGTTGGAGTCCTAGTTAGTTCTTAGTTAGTGTTTAGTTAGTTTTAGTTTTAATTTTTAGTTTCCTAGTTTTAAACTCCTTAGCTCTAGCTCCATTTGAATTTACATTGTAATCTTTAATTTGGAACGAAATATTATTTTCAGTTGTTAATTCCATTTTACTTTTCCATCCTTGGACTCTCTCTGTGGAGCTTATCAATAAGCTCAAACATGTCCCTCCAAGCCATATTTCAGCCTGCAACAAACAGCCAGACATCAGCTTTTAAATAAGCTTAAGTAAGCCACTTCAGCAGGTTGTTTTGATCCTGTAATGCACAGGTTACTTTTTTTTATATTATTCATTAGCTTAGTGGTAGTTTAGCTTAGTTTATTTAAGTGGTAGATGTTTAAGTAGTACATTTAGCTTAGTTTAAGCTCATTCACAGTTAGCTTTTGAGTGTTTATAAACAACCTTGGTGTTTAATTCTCACTTAGTAGTTTTAGGAATTCCTTAGTCACTTTTACTTTTGCCCACTGCTCATCTCCCATTAAGTTCATTGTTTTTATTGCTCTTCTAGCGTATTATGAATGTGTAGTTGAAGGGTTATTTTATTTCTATTTACCTGTAATTTTATTTACTTATTCGGTGCTTATAAGTGAGTTTTAGGGGTGTTTGTTTAGAGATCTCTCCTAAATCAGTGAAAAGGATAAGCTGTCATTAGCTTAGTGGTGGTGTTTTAAAAGGTAAAAGTCTTTTGAAAATTCACTTGTTTGATCCCTCCTTCAAGCTGCAAAGGAAAAAGAAAAAAAAAAATACTAAGTTTTCAAAAAGGAGACCAAGGGGATTTGAACCCTGGTCTCTCGGCTCAAGGCACACAGCCTCAACACAACACCGAAAGCCAACTGCTCTCTTGAACCTTTTGTTATCAACGTGCATCATTAAAGTTTTTAGAGGTTTTTTTATCCAAGTTTAAAAATCACAAGAACAAAAAGGCACTGCCCAGGATTCGAACCTGGGACAGTCGACTTCCCACGCTTCACAACTCAACACACAACTCCAGCACCAACATGCCCTTGGGTCTTTTGCGTTATCCTTTGCACCTTAATTCCTTTTATACCGTTTTTAGTACATAGAGCTTATGTTCCATTTAGCTTTTCACCAGCTTATTCCAATAAGCTGTGTGTCCCATTTTATTTTTCATAGGTCCGTTAGATCATCAAGTATTTTTACAAAAAGTTTCAGAATTTTCCAAAATGTTTTAGTATTTTTAATCATTTAATTAGAGTAAAATAGTTTTAATTCATAATAAATAAAATAAAACTCAAAAAAATATTCCGCTTTTTCCTAAAATTATTTTTGGTCATTTAGAATGTAGGAAAATTATTTTCGAACTTGTAGGACTTTTATTTTACAAATTTTACGTTTTTTCTTGCGCACTCGCGTAATTTTTATATATAACGCACGTTTTCATTCTAGGTCACGTTTTTAGATAATTTAGGTTTACGCTTTAATTAAAATAGTTAATTTAAGTTATTTTGTTTTATAAATCAAGTAAAAAAACAAAAACATCATTTTAAAAATAGTGATAGCGTTTATTTAATATATTTTATCTTTTTAATTTTCTTAATTTGCATTTAAGTCGCTTTTATTTATTTTCTTTTTCAGTAGTGTAATTATCCTATCCAAATCCTTTCTGATCGCTATCATTATTGATCATTCTACCGTTCTAATCAAATGTTGACACACCATTGAAGTTGGGACTTAACGAACGAGAATCCACATCAGATTCTCTCGATCTTCATTGAATTTGGTTCCAAGCTGTTTTAAGTCTGTTAGGACTTGACGGTTCGGACCAGATCAATTCTGATAAATGTTCATTGGTTGAGGCCGAGATTAATAATTTCAAAACAGCTAATATGGTTGATAAAAAGGCTTTTGTTGAACTTTCAAACAAATTCTCAAATCTTGAGAAACATTGCATTTCACTTGAAATTGCGATACAAAGTAAAGAAGAAAGTTTCCAAATTAACAGACCATGTAAAAATCCGAACTTCAATTACGTGAACTTTTGAAATAAACACTTTGAAAGCTCGACTTCAAGACAAAGACTCAACCATCAATATTTTGAAGAAACATATTTTTGGTATGCATGTGAAAAGTAATTTGGTTACAAGTAATTCTGATATTAATGCTATTTATGATATTCAAATGAGAAATGATGAATTAGCAGTTTTTGTGGCCAAATTACTAAAGGAAAATGAGTCTTTGAGAAAGAATCACATAGAACTAAGTGACTCAGTCAAAGAAGCTAGAACTAAGTCAATGGAAGCAAACTATTTGATATCAAAAATTGATGATCTCAAAGCTCAACTTTAGGAAAAGAGTTTCACTATTGTTGCTTTAAAAAATGAGCTTAGAAAAACAACAGGGAATAGTGTGAATACTAAGTTTTCAAAACCATCAAACTTGGGGAAACCTGTTATTAGACAACCGAATGCGTTTAGATCTGAACGACCAAAATTTTCAAAAACGCGGTTTGCCTCCCAAGTTGATGCGAAACAAGTTTTGACAAAACCAGTCACTTCACCTCACTTTCCTAGGAAAATTGATATGAATGACTTGTATAAGAAATCTTATCTAGAAATGGCTAGAAAGAAGGCACGAATTCCAAAGACGGAATTTTAGGTGTAAGACCTAGGATGATGAATTCTTCGAGATTTCAAGGCACTGCTAGTAGTTCTAAACTATTACATAGGAACAATAATCTAAAGACTAGGGATTGGCTTACATCTACGAAAGTAGTTGCCGATTAAAGTTAGCTATTCCTATAGCAGATCACTCTAAGAAATCTAGATCTATTTCAATCCAAACAAGTGTTTGCTCAAAGTGTCTGAAATGTATCTTTAATGCTAATCATGATAAATGTTTCACAAAATCCCTGAAGAAAGTAAATGCTCATGAAATGGTACAACCTGTTAAGTCTAGGATTTACACTAAGTCATCCACGCGTATATATGAAGCAAATGAAACCAAAAGCCTCACCTAGATGGTTTCCAACTGCTAAATCTTTGGAAACTTGAATAAGGATAAGTCTTCCACTATGCAAAGAAGCTAACAATCCTAGACCTTGCCATAAGTGGATACCATCTGTAGAATTTTTAAGGATGCCGACTTAGGTGGATACCTACAGAAAGATGTTTACCAATGGCAATCTCAAGGACCGAAACCAAAAGGGTTTGGATATGATGTCACTAACCAAAATATATGCAATCAAGTTTGTAATATTAGCTGCAGTAGTCCTTACTCGCAGTGCATATTTCCGATCCTTCAATACATGGAATGGCTTAAAGTATGGATTACAAATGGATTGATATCTCATAACTCACGGGTTCAAGTAACTCAATCTTGATATTCATTCGGCTATGACGTCTGTTCACTTCAGTTCAGGCCTCGTACTTCATCATTATGACGTTTGAACACATCAGTTCAAGCCTCGTTCTCTAAAGAAAAGAAATGTGTACGCTTCTGCCATGTATCTTCTAAGAGAAATCTTCTTATTTATGACCATTCTCGTCAACATGCTTCATGCTTTTTCCATGGGCTTTCGATTATCAAGTGAACCGGGCTATCATTGATTGTTTTCTTATTCCGCTTGCTAAACTATAATGACGATGGCGATATCATGTGCTAAATTTCATGGAGAATGTGAATAGAATACTTTTGGATGATATTCACTTGTTTAATCAAGAATGGCATCTTCGTATGCAATTCTTGAGGGGAAGAAGAAGTGTGAATGTTTTGCATAGTTGATTGATATTTGAGAATATATGGTCATACTGGGCCCTAACTCATGTAAGAATCGAGACTCTTCTTATCGGATCATCTTCACATGTAGTTTCTTCTAAGAGCCGTTGGTAGACATCTTCACACGGGCTGATATGATTAATGACAAAGTGCTTCCGGTTAATGCTTCACGACAACATCAACATGATGATTCGAACAATCTCTCTCGTTTTTGTTTGATGTGATTGGTAGTTGGTGTTACCATTTAGTGTGTTTGTTGGGCTAATTGCCGATTTCCTTGATAAATATCTTTCGTTCGGGTTTGATTGGGAGGGATTTTTAGTTAAGGGAATTGCAAGATGTAAGTTAATTGGGATACTTTTGGTGAGATGAAGATGTTAACTTTTTGATCCCCAACCGACAATCTTGAAGAAGGTCGTAGTCTACAAACCGTCTACATTGTCTCTACATCTTAGAAGACTAAAGACAAGTTGCATTTAACGATCTAAAGACTTCTTCTTAATCTGGGCATCTATCAAACAGATTGTCTTGGCTATGGGAGAGCACTAATTGGGAGATAGTGATAAGTCAGATTCAATCCCCGATTAGACTTGCTCATATTCTTTAGAAGTGATTCCTCGAAACCCAATCTCCGTTATTCCTCGAGGTTGTTATTGATTATTGTAATATTGCAGTTGCACTATTGAATAATAATCCGCTCTTTGGTATTCCTTTGCCAAATCTTCACGGATTATTGTTCATGAAAAATGATCCACTCGTTGGTATTCCTTTACCAAATCTTCATCGATTATTGTGCACTCTGTAAATCAACCACATGAACATTAAGGAATGTTGGATCGATATACTTTAATCAAACTATCTTAACTAGCTTGTTAAGGTTTAATAACCTCGGATAAATCCTAAGTTATTAACAAAGAAACACCGAAAATCTTTATTAAGCACGCTGAATTTACTTAACAAAGCTAAGAAGAACAATCTTTATTATAAACTCTAAATCTGCTATTATGCGATACTCTAATACAACTCTAAGATAATCGAACTTTTCTCTAAAAACTCTAATTCTAAAATCGTAAGTCATATCTCTAATGCCAATCTAGGAGTCCTTTTATAGGCTCAAGGATATCCTAGTCGCTTTACAATTGATAACCTTGTATGACAAGTAATCTAAACATAGAATACAATTCTTTCCATCAACGAATATAACAGTTCTTTTGTTCTTGCAAGACTTTGACTTCATATTGCAAGACTTTGACTTTGTCTTTAACAGACTTTTGAGTCTTTAACTTCTTCCAAGACTTTGCAACTTACAGATTACTTTGATATCTTCAAGACTTTGATATCTTCAAGACTTTCATATCCCAACAATCCTCCCTAACTTGAATTCTACTTGCTTGACTTCAAGTTCCTTTGTGAATATATCTTTAACAGCTTCATCTTTTAAAGACGGATTGTTTCTTAGTCTTTTAAGCTTTTATCTCGTAACATCCTGTCTTGTCAAAGTATCTCTAGAATTGTTCTCTTTACGTACAGATCCAAAGAAGCTCCATCTTTTCAAGAACACAAAGAACATATGACAATTTGTTCATTTAATTCAGTTTAAGTTGCATACTATTCTCATCACTTTTAAGTGAATCATTGAAAAATTAATGGATTTAGAACTCTTTACCAAAGCCATTATCTCCTGAGTAGCCAAATGTTTTGGTGTGTAAGACCATGGTACATTGATAACCATATGATTTTTAGCAAACCACCAGCTATCAACCGATTTGTTTTGTCTTTACCAAAAGTCGTACCTTTCGGACTAGTTAGTTCTTCTATCTAATGGTGAACTAATTACCAATAATGGTTTTTCCACCGCCTTTACCACAAGCCATTTTCTTGTGGGCTAGCCAACTCTTCACATTACCGATATGGTGAGTTGAATACCATCCAACTTATTAGCAAGTTGTCAACTAAAAACGATTTGATATATCTTTACCAGAGCCGTTTGCTCATGGATTAGTCAATCCTTTTGTAACCATGGTGGATTGATAACCTATTGATGTTATCATCACAAAACCATTTACTAAACCTTTATTTCAAAATATTTATTACTTAGCAACAAGGTTTCTTCTAAAATTTATTTAACTAGTTTAGTTCAAAGAAACAATACTTTGATGAAAGTATTGTTCGATCAAGAAGACTTTAAATAAAAGTCTGATATATCAAAAGTATTTATTCAAATAAAATTCATACCGTTATTAATCATTCTCTCACAATGGTAGTCCAGGTTTATAAACAAGTTGATAACCATGCAAGCAGCCATTATCCTCTTCCACTTCCAATCCATGCTCTAGCATTCTTCTCATGAGCTCAACTGTGAGAGGATATCTTCTTTCTGCAAACATGTGTATCATTGTTCCATTTTCCAGCTCCAAAACATGAACTCTAGATTCTTCAAAGAATCTCCAAGAAACTATTTCCCAAGCTTTCTAGATTCTTCCAGATATCATCAGTGTCTCTTCATCGCTTTCCCATATAGTTATGAGATCACCATGTAAAACCAAACCAATCCCTTCCAATGGATTATTTTCAAAGTAAGCCTTCACAACATGATATAAGTAGAATAAGTCTACTCTATCTATAATATGCAATAAATCCCATAGCCTTTTGAAAACTTTGAAGCTTTCATATTCTTTATGAAAAATCATGTAATCTCCATTCTTGGATTTTACAACTTTAAAAACACTGATCTTTGATCTATTCATCTTCATGTCATTATCTTATTTTGAATAATCAAAATCTACCACTCTGAGATAATTCTTCAATTCATCACTAGTCTTAGATCTTAATTCTACCTTTTCTTTCTTTGAAAACTAACATCTGAACTTCAGTTTTTCTTTTTCTCTTTAAACTCTTCTTCTTTTCGCCAGCCAGTGTAGCTTCTTCTAAAAATCTTTGATGCTCGCAACATTCTTCTTATAATCCTCCTCTAAAGATCATATAATCTTTTCATCTCAAGATAATTAAACTTCTGTAATCCTTTATACCCTTGACTTTTCAGATAAGCCATCATAGCATTCCTGTCCTTAGCTAAATTAGGTCTTCCTTGCATAAATCTAACAGTGTAGGGACTCAGTAAAGGTTCAGAGTTTCAAAGATCTAATTCATCTTGCACCTTTTGAGTCGCTTATTCGTGAGCTTCTTGAGCTTCTGTTATTTTCTATCTTTAGCATCTAACTCTTCTTGAACTTTTCCGGCTCTTCATTCCTAGCAACTTCAATTGCTCTAAGTTCTGCCAAAGTGAGTTTCTTTTCTTTGTTTCAACCAGAATACCTTTCCCTTTGTCTTTAGGATCAATGGCTGGTTGAGAAGCTCTTGGTTGTTCTTCTTCTTGTACATCTCTAATAGTAACCCCTCCTCTTGGTTGTGATAAATCTAATATTGTAGCAATTACTTCATCATCACTAGCAGAATGAATAGGTATGAATGTGGCTTCGTCTTCTTCTTCTATAACAACAAATGTAAGGACCGACTTTTCTTCAAAATTCAATACCCTTGGAGTTATTACTTCTTGCCTAGATGTTCCTAGAAAATTAGTACTTTGAACATCGTACCTTGAACATCGGTACTTTGATGTTCAAGACCTTGATGTTCAAGACTTTGAATATCAGACTTTGAACTTGCACTTCCTCGAATCCGAAATAATCTTTTTCTCAAGTACATTTCATTCTTTCTTCTTTGTAACATCTTCTTTCAAATTTTCCTTTTCTAAATTCCTCCCAAGTTGACAGAAGATGATTTAGGAACCGCTCTTCGCTTGAATTCCTTCGAAGTTGTTTACGACGGTTGTTTTCCTCTTTAACCCATAAATTGAAACCTTGAATATAGGGTTTAATAAAATTCCTCAACCAGATATACCTACGCCTCAATCGCCTAAGTGCTTTAGCTTGAGACTCAACAGTTTTATTCAACCTAACTAGCTCCCTTGTCAAAGCATAATTATCTAAAGTCAAACCTTCACGAGGAATAGTATGATCATCACCTTGAAGATGTGAATGTTCTTCTGAAACAGGAACAAAATGTTGTGGAGATGGAGTAGGTGTTCTGTCAATCGCTTGAACCTCGTGGCTTGGAGAAACAAGACTGTAAAGATGCAAGACCTTCAATAGAAGCAAGATTTCTGCATGCAAGTACTTTGAGGCAAAGCACTTTGTGAAGCGTGATCTTGGAGAAACAGAATCGGGACCTTCACTTCTTCATCCTCTCCAAGCTTCATTACGCATACTTGAACAACTTCCATCATTGTAGAAGTTAATGGAATATCTCCACCTCTCAACAAAGCACTTCCTAGCCATAAATGTAAAGATTTTGGCTTGTTGCACACAATGTAACAAAGCGCAGGTTTTGGAACATCAACCAATTGCTTGTTTAAGAAAACCTGTACAAACCTTGGGTACATCAGCCATTTTGACCCGTGAGGATATATGTGATAGCATCCCATCCAAAATAAGCTTTGAAAAACACTCACAAGAGGCTAGTCCAACCACTAGATGCTATATTAGACCCAAACTGCTCCCAAGAAGTACTTTTAGAACTTATGCAATGGCAAGACATGAATCAAAAACTTCCATTGAGGACGTAATAATGCTTTCTTGAATGTTTGTTCTAAAGATCCTTCATAACCAAGATTCCTAAAAGTATCCCAAATCAGTTGCTTGTCAAATCGAATAGCCCCATCTTTATCTCCAAATAATAAATCTTCTAATAGAGGCTTCGTAATTGATAGTCCGCCCAAAGAACTGTAGATCTAATATAATATTCATCCTCCTCCATGTTATCTCTAGCATTAGCCCAAAATTCTTGAATCCAATGTTCAATAACATCCGTTCAACTAAAAGAGCATAACTAATAGGCTACCCAAGAAGATAATCAACAATATCATAAAAAGCTATATTCGCCTCAGTCTTGTCCAAATTAGCCACCATATTGTGCTTTGAAACAGTTAAACGATTCGCCATTGTTGAATAAGTGAGCACAATAATGAATTTATCGAAGAATAAAGAGATGGTGATTGGGAGATAAGTATGGAAAAGATGGAAAGTAATAATATGAGAGGGAAAATCGGAAAGTAGTTATTTATAGGTAGGATTTGAAAATCACGTACCTATAATAACAAAGTTACAAGTATTATCAATTACCCAACAATATTACCGTTGGAACAAGACTTTAATACGACAAACAAGACTTTCCATATAAGCAAACTTTAAGCAAGACTTTCCAAGCAAGATTTCTAAGCAAGACTTTCCAAGCAAGACTTCGTGAAAACAAGATTTTGCCAAATTCCTTCATATAAACTAAGTATAAACAAGCATCCTCCCTCAAGAAATACAATGTGACTATACTAACACCTTATAGTCCTCTCCTCAAACATAGCTTACTAGCTAAATATACTCCAAAACATCCGACGAAACTCCTTGTCTCTGTCATGCTCACGAACAACCACTATCAACAATAAAATGATCTTTAAGCTCCTTTCCGGTTGCCCTGTCTAATAAGATGAAAAAGTTAGTGGCTTTGAGGAACCCAAGCCATTACTGACTTGTGTTCCCTTTGTGAGTGACATACTCACATTCTTTGAGTACATAATCTCCATTTTTCTAAAGCATGATCCAAGATATCTTGTTATTCAAAACATGTGGATTTTCAAAACTTTCTGGTGTTTCAACACAAATCTCTTTTTTTGTAGCATGTAAAACATCAGATTCACTTTTGGTTGAAAGTACATTCGTCTCCTCTCAGTACTTTCCTCTTAACCCATTCTGTTTTAACACTTGGTTCCTCCGATCTAAATCTCCTATGTGAATTGTAATACCTTCTAGGTTGATAGTGAGATTTCCTAGAATTTCTATACCAAGTATTGTGATCAAGCACCTTGTTTTATCCGAGCAAGACTTTGTGAAAGTATCGGGCAGAGTTAATAAAGAGATTTTGGAAAGTAATGGAGATATGAAGGTCTTCTCTCGTTGTGGGTATCTATGATTTGATTGAAGTTTGATTAACCCTATTTGAATTAGTCCAAACCTGGTTTGTACTCTCTAGGTTTCTCGTTGGCGTCTGTTCTTTGAAATTTTCTAAGGTATTTTGAGTGATGTTCACAATCCTTAATTAGATGAGAGGATCAAAACACACAAAACACGTCAATTCATATACCGCTGTAAAGTGACATTTTCTATGTCTATGCCCAAAATTATTTTGCCTTCTTGGTGAGTGATTAAACTTGTTTTGACCAAAATTATCCCAAAAAGGTTTAGCAGTACTGTTTTGAAAATGTTTTGAAGAAGGTATCTGCTTGGAGCAAGACTTTGATTTAAAGGTACCGCTTGATTTGAAGACCGCTTTCAACAGCTGGGTGTTTCTGCACCTAGATTTAGCAACTAGCTTTTTCCTAAACTCTAGACTGTCTATTCCAAAACGAAACATCAGCCTAAGGGGTTGATGAATGCCGTGAGGATGTGTCAAAGATGATAATCATTAGCTTATGCGCGTGAGGTGAGTCACTTAATGAACCATCATTACTAGATATATCTACATAATTAATGAGTTCTTCATCACTAGTGGTTATATCCTCATACTCACCTTCATCCCGATTACTAGATTGGTTTTCTTCTATCTTACTAAAATCCATACCAAAACCTAATCCAATTTTAAGATAAGCTCTTTGTCGCTTTTTGAACATAAGAAACATGTGACGCATCAGCCTTCACCCCAAGCAAAAACTTAGCTAACAAATCATCTCTTTCCTTAGTTAATTTGTCAATTTCAAAGAATTTACAGTTTAATTTCCATTCACTAAGCTTTAACTGGTAATCCTCATTGTATATTTTTCAGCCTAAGCTACTTCATTAGTTTCATGTGCTAAAATTTTGGCTTCCATAGATTCTAAGGTTATTTGATAACCTGCTACCTCACACCTAGCCTTAACACAATTATCTCTCTCAATCACATAATCACAAGTAATTTATGATAAAAATCATGACACTTAGAACATACCTCTGATAGGAGTTGATGCAAATTTTTAGTCACATCTTGAATATTGTTGTAGTAGGTTTCTTCCTAGTCGAGTTTCCACACAAGCTCCGATACCACTTGTGAAGATCGTTGAAAGTTTCTAGACGAGGTCTAATATTATATCTAGGAACACATAATAATAAAGGCGGAATATTCAAACATAGAATCAATATTATTATGAACAAGGTTTTTCATTCACCATCTCTAACTAAACATAGAATCTTCCAGATCAGTCTCTACATGAATAGCTTTAGGAAAAAGGCATTGATGTTGAGGAATCATTTGTTCCGGTTCATTCAATGGATCAATGTACATCCGATTGTATGTTTATTCATGTGTTGGGCATTTGACACAAGTTGATTACTTCAGAGTTAATCATTTATCACTTATTTGAGATTGAAGTTGACTTTCACAAAGGCGTGTTCTTATTTGATAACTTGCTCGGGCTTAAGAATTTGAGTTGAAGGCTTGGTCTATCTAGTTACGCTAGTCGGGGTGGATGGTTGAAGACAAGTTAACTATCACTATTGAAGTTACGTTATTTTACTCGTGACACACACACATGACGCTTGTGGATAACGCAAGAGGTGTTAATGTCTCATACTTTGATTGAGTAGTGAGTAATTAAGAGATTTGCTTTAGCAAATTCTCGACACCGTTCTTCCAACATTAGTGCAAGATTAAGATACAAATGTGGGATTTCTACTTCGTTTCAAGTTTGGTATATCGGGTTTTCATCGCTGGTCACTTCAAATTGTTTACATAAGGGTTGATAAAAATAGTCGAGAGAGTCTTAGCAAGTTAATTCTCACAAGAGTTCAAGTGTTCTTCTCATAAAGATTTCAAGTATTTGGGCTTATACTATGTTGCTGATTCTGAAGTGTCAAAACCAACAAGGGGGAAGGAGACATACATATAAAAGCATAACGAGTACACATGATGAACTTAATACTTCTAAGTGATTGAAGTTATCCCGGGAAGACAAATGTCATGACCGCAGAGAAACTTAGTGTATCTAGTGGCTTCTAGTGTTATTATTCCAACTACGTGGGGGAAGTGATGAAAGAGAACGTTTATGAAGATAAAAGAGGTACACAAGTATGACATATTCAGGGGAGATAAATGTGTAACATGAGGGAGGTGTTATCAGTTATTATCTCGTTGGGAATGTGTGTACTTAGGATTCTTGAGCTTCATACACGATCATCAGGGAAGAAAGATGTGAACATTGGGGAGGTGGTTTTCATTACCCTCATGATGTGTATTCGGGAGAGTTCTTGGATATTGGTGTACTTCGGGTTCTTGAGCTTCATACATGATCATCAGTGGACGAAAGATGTGAACATTGGGAGGTGTTTTCATTACCCTCATGATGTGTATTCGAGAGTTCTTGAGCATTATACAAAGATCTGATCATCAATTCATCTACTTGGAGGAATTGTTCTCTTGACACCTTTTGGAATGAATCGCTTCAGACATTAGTGGAAAAGAAATGTGAGAAGATTATTTAAATGGGATGATACGCTGTTTATGGATGATATAACCTCGAACGATGAATCACGATGATTATTCTTAAAAGGAGCATCAATTTCGATGATAATGGTGTGCTTCTTGTGCACTGCTAAGTGAAGCTTGTAAGAAAGCTTGAATCCGCCTAAAGGATTTACGGTTTGGGGGAAGTCCAAAGTCTCACTCTTCGGATGGTTCAATTTATTTCTTCGATTAAAGAGCCCTGGAAGCTTTGGTGGTGAATGTTTAAGAGTTGATGACTTCTATCTTCTACAACGGGACTGCTCGATATCCTTATCTCGTATCGATCATCATTTTCTTAAACTATATCATCTATTCTATCTTTGTATATATTTTTCAGAAAACCAAATACAAAAATATAAAACCAACAAAAGATAATAGAAAATATAAAATCCTAAAAAAAATCCATAAAAATCAAAATTTCAAAAATACCAAAAATATGTTTTCTAGACATGTCTTCTCGTATCGATAACATCCGGCGTCTTAGAAATGTCATTCAACAATGGCACGTGACCATAGATGAAGTTCGAGCAGGAGGTGTAAATATTCTTTTTCCAAAACATGTCTCAAACTATGGCTTACAGTTACTTCAAACTGTAACCCACGCTTAAACTATGGCTTGCTATTATTTCAGATAGCAACCCGCTCTTTTAAAGAAAGGAAAGTGCTACGCTTAAACAATTTTCACAAAATTCGCACTTATCCTAAAACAAAATGAGGAAAGTATGTCGAAGGACTGCTGTTCCCACACAAATGTTTTTCCGTCTAAAAATTCTTCAGAAAAATATTTGTTGTTTTTCAAAAATGGTGGTAAATGAGTTGCTTGAAAATCAATCTAATTCAGAGTTTTCAAAATAAATTGTAAACTCAATCAATGACTTCAGCGCTTTTAAACTTTTCAAAAATGAGTCATTGATTGAGGGGGATAATGTTTTCAAATCTATATCATCTAACGGCTTAATTTCCTTACGTGCTTAATTAAAAATGATATTTGCCTATGTCGAAGGACTAGGAATTTAGGATATGATTGTTAGGATTAGATGATTATAGTTTGATGAAACACATTATTCCTATGCCTTATATGAACTGATTGATATGTTGGATTGACTTTATTAGTCGATTGTTGTTTGGGTGTTGTCGACCACCATATATCTGTTTGTATGTTTTCTAACGCATGCATATATCATAGTTCATAAGAATGTTCCCGATCCGGATCCCACAAAATATGTTGATTGGATGCCAAAAGGAAAGGGTAACTATATCTTGGGTTGACAAATGAAGAAACGGAGCTTAATTGGACCTCTATGGAGAGTTGGCATAACAAATGCAACGTCGAAGTCTCATCAAGCATCACAGACGGTTTTCTTCCCTTACAAAGAACAACAACAAAAGCAGCTTAACCACCTAACGTATCTTTGTGCAAAGGATAGTGATGATACAATTTTTCTAAAAACTTTGAAAAATATTGTTTTGAAAATGGAAAAATATTGTTTTGAAAATAAATCGGATTCAAAGTTTTGAAATCAACCGGACTTTATTTTGTCAAATCTTTAGTGATTTCAAATTAAATATTTTCAAACGATATTTCATCAAAAAGTCCGCTTGTACGTTAAAATGTGGTGATCTAAAGATTTAATATTATGTCATGGTATGATTTTCTTTAAAAATCAAGGTCTTTCAAAATGAAATTTTTTCTGTTCTTGTTTGATTGTGAAATTGTTTTATTTTACTTAAAGATCTCTTAAAACAATCATACCTGACAGTAACAATCTTTAATGTCTTAAAATGGTCCTTATCTGTCACTTTTCAAAATCAAATCTTGCCACGTCTTTCCCCAAAATTTTCTAAATGATTTAAATCTTTTGGGATCACAAATCTCAAATGGTTTGAAATTTTGATCGCTGAGAGATTGTGATTTAAATCTCAAATCTGTTTTAACGGAATTGGTTTTAGTCCTTCAAAGGCACTCCTGCCTCCATGTGCCAAACGATTTCGATATATGATGAACATGATTGAGGATGAGCATTTACCTAAAAACAAGATAAGTATTTAATCAAGGCCACATTTTCTCCCATGTTTTCTAAACCTAATTAAATCACTTGAGATCCAAAATCTCAAAGGGTTTGATATTTTTGATCGGGGGAGAATTTGTGATTTAATAATGAAATTTGATAAAAGGTGATCGTTTTGATTCAATTGTGCAGGTCGCTCTCTCCTATGTGCTAAACACTTTCGAATCTCGATGCACGTATTGAGGGGGAGCATTTCAAAAGAAAATAAACTATCGAGGTGCAAATGCTTTTATGTTTTAACATAAAGTACCTTGATTGAGTTTTAAATTATTTCTTAATGGAATTTGTGATCGTGGATGTACTTCAAAAGAACTCTTTCCTCTACGTGATAAAATAATTTCAAATATCCTATGCACATATTGAGGGGGAGAATTTACCAAAGAAAATCAAATGGCTTTTTCCATGGAAATTGTGATCAAGAATTTATTTCAAAAGAACTCTTGCCTCCATGTGCTAAAAAATTTATAAAATCATATGCACATGTTGAGGGGGAGCATTTCTAAATGATCAAAACAATTAAGGTACAAAATGCTTTGATTTTATATCATAGGTACCTTGATTGATTTTTCCAAATGATTTTTCAATTGGTTTCAAGGAAGAATGAACTGTACCAAAAGACCGACCATTTTACTTTATGCATGGAGTTATAAGGATGGTCAGGTTAGGTATTAGTTCCCACGATCCGCCAGAACCGGATGGATCTACCCAGGGACAATCCACTAGATAGTGTAGAGTCCTTAGGTATGATGAAAAAGGAGAAAAGTGAGATATGGGAAGAGTGCGGATTGAGATAGAGCTAGAACTGGAATAAACCCAACAAGGTTATAGTTATGAAGTCTCGAAGACCAGGAGGGTGAAGAATGAAAAAGAAATGAATGTGAAAAGGGTGAAAAGAAATAGCCCTCCAATAATTCAACCTTAGGGCATAAACCGGGTTCAATACATATGCTACTGGTGGTTACTAAGGTAACACTGGTATTGAAGACAAGACGTCATGGTCCCAGTGATGCACTGCACCTAACTTCCCAAGCTACTTAAGTTCCTCTTAAAAGGGCTTGTTTCATTCTCACGGTGAACCGACATAATCTATCGACTTTCTCTTAGAGATTGTTGATATTGAAAAAGGAGACCCTCTCCCTAGTCTCCGGCATAGGAACCAAATGTGCACAATTGAGTCTAGAGCCAATAGATCATCCACTATATCTCTTTAGGACACAAAATTAATGAAGACTTGCTGTTTCACACAATGTGGAAAGTAAGAATATATTAAGAGTCCTACGCATTATCCTTGTGGTATTGCTAGAACATCCGAGTGATATGTGACAATATTCACGATGAAGATGGAAAGCCTTCTAGAGCCAACATCAAACAAGCTCTTGGTAGGTGGCATGTGAGATCTTTCATAAGATCAAGCTTGTGACAACTGGATAGAAATGATGGGTCGATTCATTTTTGAATCAACCTTGGTCCAGGAAATGAATTGACGAATACTTTTGGAAAACCGTTCGATGTACAAATCTTCTTTTCTCTAGCACATCGAATGTGTATTCATTTTCAAACAGAAAAAGTATCTCTGATTGAAAAATACTTTTGGAAAAACCGTTCGATGTGTAAAATTCTTCTTTTCTCTAGCACATCGAATGTGTACTTATCTTATAATACAAAAAGTATTTTGATTGAAAATTGATCTTTCTCATAAACCTTCGCCGTATTGCAAAACTCTTTCTTCAAACAATACATGATTGTTTTCAAATAAATTTTCATCAATCATGAATCTCAATTGGCCGGGTTCACTCACTCCTGTTGTCTTCTTTGAGACGTCCGGTTTGAGAACGGCTAACGTGCGAAATCCTGTCAAGGAGATTCTAGGAATCCTACCGATCACAGTAGTACTTGTAGTGATCAACGGGAACCGTGGCCGTGTACTTCAATTAAACAAAAGTGAACAAAGACACTGCACTTTATTGCTAATCGTCGATGTGTGTACACCCACGATTGCGGTGATCGAATTGAGGAGTCAATCTAAAGCCGCATGCTCACAACATCCACACTTAATTGAAGAAATCATGACTAGTGCATATCTACGTAACCTAGCTCGATATTTTTATACTATGCTTCACGCATTGCAAATATCTTGAACCATTAAAAGCTTCCGCTACTCTGATGAAAAGATGTCATGATCCAGAAAGTGTGAGCATGTCGGTCCGAAGGTCACAACATCACATGAAGGCAACACTACAAAGGGTGATCCAGAGATTTACTGTGGCTGATGATCTCAATGAAAGCTCGAAGATCATCAAAGATGTGGATCAGTTAAAGGCCTGCACTAAAAGTACAAGTCAATGCGGACTTTAAAGAATCACTACTAATGCACAAAGATTGCGGAACTTGAAGAATTGAAGTTACGAGCTCGAGAACTAAAGACATAAAAGAATGCTAGGATCCAAATGTATTTCATGGGGTGACCTCCCTTAGGGGAGATTGTTAGGAATTGGAAATTCCATGTTAAAGTGTCGGTCACCCAATTATAGTCTAGCATATGTTAGCTCGTAGACTTGTAGTTATTTACGTTATTTGGTAGTTTATTAGTTAGTTAATTAGTTATTAGTTTAGCTTAGTGCAACATCGTGGAGGACGTACGGGTCTTTACCCACTGTATGCTTGATCCATAGTCCGAAGGAGGACGTGTAGTATGTAACTATAAATACCCTCTACCTCCCAAGGTAGAGGGTTGGACCTTTCATTCTAATCTAACCTTCCATGTTTTCTTTCACTTTCTCTCTCTAGAAAGGCTCTCATCCTACTTTCTCTCTCTAAAACCTCTAAACTTTACGCCCCTTATTGTGATTGTGTATGTGTTTGTGAAATCCAATATGTAACTATTAGGTAAAATCTCTTTACTTTCTTGCCTTCGATCAACATCTTCAAGTATTTGTTCTTGCGTCCTCTCCAACATACTCATACGACTTGAAAATCTTTGGTCTTCATACTTATGTTTTCCTCGTATCTTTCTCGAACTTGTTCTTGATATACTTGATGTATTCTTGACTTTGATGTAACTCTTGGTCTTTTTCTTGATTTCTATGTCTTGAACTTACTTTATTTAAGCTTTTTGATGATTAAACATATAAGTATAAGTATGTGGAGGCGAAGATGTTGACAAGTATGGTGGTGGTGCATCCTTAACGGCTTACATCATTGGTACCTTCACATATATGATACATAATAATGATGGTAGGACAATTGATCATCGTGGACTCTTCTTAGAGAATTAATCCAATTCGATTATTTTCCTGATGAATTTCTTGATTCCATTCACGTTAGGCGGGTAGAATTAACCTCTTGATCCTGTTAAGGACCGATATCAACATATAGGATAAATCCAAGTGTAGACCTACATCATTAGGACTCGATTCATATAACCAATCTCCTTGGTAGGTTTCCCAGCTCAAAGTTTTTGGTAATTCCTTTTAAGAATTTCCCCACCTGCCGTTACCATGAATTGGATGCCCTCAAGAAAGCTAAAAACAATCTAGGTGAGCTGCTGAAGTACACATAAAGTATCAATCCACGAGTGTAGACCATTTGAAGTTAAGTAACAACCATGCTTAATCCATAAATGATTAACTAGGAGACCCACTATCAGGGCTGATTGATGTTAAAACTGGCAGGGGTTTTTATTCAATCATCGAGGATCACTAGGTGATTACCACTATGAATGTTCTAGAAAGATCACTAAGATTTGCGAAGGAATATTAAGTACAACTCGTGTTCTTATTGGTGAAAAACAAGTGTAAGTTAGCATGTGTCCTACGATATTTTTGAATCTCTTTTGGCTCTAGACTCAATTTGTACATTTTGGTTTTACTAAGAGAAGCCTGGAGCAGACTGCCACCTTTTCAGTATCAACACATCTCGGAGTGCGAGGTCAATACATTACGTGTTCAATATCCATGATAAATGAATCAAGAATATGGTGAGAGAAACTTGAGTGGCTGGGAAGGGTTGTGCATTGAATCAATGGGTTCATGATGTCTGTCTGCAACATCATTATCATCTTAGTGATAATTGATAGCATATGTATTGACCCAATTTCTACCCAAAGCGTATGGAGGGGTTTTCATTTCTTTTAGCCCTTTTATAACTTTACTTTTTTCCATTCTTCGACCATTTCAATACATATCACATCGTCCACACTATTACCATGTTGTCATTGTTCAGGTTGACAGCTCATAACAATGATAGCATTTTCCCTCTTGTCATTCATCTGCTCAACCTACGGACTTGTACTCTATCTAGTGGAATGTCTTGGGTAGGTCCCTTCGGCTCTAGCTGGACCATGGGATAATATGTTACACGCTGCTAAAGTGGAAACATGGGAATGCAACAGGTAAAGGCACAAGCACAAAGTTATAGAACAATATCATACATAATTTAATGAAAGTTTTACAACATTGTTAATACAATGTTATTCCACACCGGATAATAAAACATGAGTCTCAATTATAAAACACTATCATTGAAAATACACGTCCATAGTAACGGAAGAGGTCTTTAGCGTGGCACGAAAGATTACTTTATACAATGCCTTCATAAAAACTACTGATGATCACATGAAATGCATGAGAGAAAACGGTCAACTATAAAAATAGTTGGTGAGTACACGGTTAATGAATATAAGATGAAAGTCTTTATAAGTGAGTTAACATAGCAATTATCATATTAATCCTCCTATTACAAGTCCTGCTCATACAAGACTTGTAATACTTAGATTCACACATAATTCCATGTAAACAAAATATTTCCAAAAATAGAAGTCAAAACACTTGGTTGTAATAATTTGTCTCGAAGGTAATCGTAAATAAACTTCATGATGCAATGTGTTATATAGAAGGGAAAACTATTGAAAGTAAGTCCTCATGGCAAAAGTCATATCAATCTATCCTGTTACAAGTCCCACCCATACAAGACTTATGGAGTCCCGAACCTTAGATCTAGAACACTTAGCTTGTATTAAGTAGTTGCCTTGGATAGTTCCAAAACAACAAAGAGAAACTTTGTATGAATACACACAAGTATGCGGAATCTACTTGAGTATACTTAGAAGATTAAAGTAAAAAAATGAACACAGAATGTAACAACCAATGCTTCAATAGTATTAATCAATAATACGGATACTCTCAAAGTATCAGGGTTACACCTTGAAGCTTTACTTTGAACGGCTAGGGTTAAGGTAAATGCTAATGTGAATGTGAGATATATTCTGAACGGCTAGGGCTAGGGTAGAGAGTATTTAAAGTCTTACACAAATCGCCACCTACGGGCTGTGGATCAGGCATACAGTGGGTAAAGACCCATTCCGCTCTCCACGTGTTGCTTTTAGCTAAATACTACTTAACATTAAATAATCTACGACTACTTCTAGCTTAACGATTACATATACTTGAGGTAACCGACTCTTTAATGACTTGATTTACTAAATCCTAACAAGTACTAACTGTAATCATGAATTTCCCAAAAATCCTCCCCTAAACTTGTGATTGGGCTTCTGAATCACAAGTTTCTTCATGCTGAGAGGATTCTTCCAAACGCCACCGCCAGCCGCTAGGTCTTCCGACCTTGGTTGAATATCTTTAGCAGCAATCCTTGGCCATTTCCAATCGCATTACCCATTCTCAACTCAAGATTTAACATCTGTAAGAGTGTTCCAAGAGCAAGTGGATAAACTCTCTCAACAAGCATGTAAATATCTGTCCCATTGCAGGTAGTCACAAGATGCAAACCACAAGAATCTATCATTGTCCAACTAAGCTCTTCATCACCAGTCTGAAATCTCCATTGTTCTCCATTTGCATCTAGTTCAAAGATATTCTGAAGCGCATATAGCAGCTCCACATCCTTGTCATTTTCAGGATCCTTGTTCTTGAACCTATCTTTGACCTTCTCCCAAAGCTTGAGCAAATCTTCCATGTCAATGGCTGCAAACAAATCTATCAAGTAGAGATATGCACTTGTTCTTCCTCCAGTTCTCTAAATCCTCCAATACCTTTTACCCTCCTCAGTATAGATATCCCAATTGATGATTGGATACCTAGTGTTGATTGGCTCTGAGTACATTGCATCTTCAAGGGCTTCAATCAACATCATCCTATTAAGCTCTTCTTTAGTCAATCCACCTCATCTTGATCTCGTGGACTTTAGCCTTGGTAACAGTTGAGGAAGTACCTTCTTCACCGGGCCTCAATCTTCCTATAGGTCGTGACCTTCAATTGTATCATCCGTTGCATGGGAATGAACCCAAGAATTCTCCTTTGATTTTATCAAAGGTTCTTTTGAGAGTCTCCCAAGATAGCTAATTCAACTTTTAATGTCCTCCTATTCACCCCGACGATGCTTAATGTACTGACCATATACATCTTTTCTAACTCTTGTTGAGGTCCTGTCACTTCTTCAAGTTCCCTTTGCTGTCTGAATTGGCTTTGTCTCCTTGCAAGTGTTTCACTAAACAATAAAGTTGCTTTATTGATACCTGTTCCTTTTTCTTGCTGCAACTTCTATTGTACTTCTTTTGCATCATCTATTTTTGATCTAATTTCATCCCATGTCTACCAATCCTCTTCAAGCTAAGCAACCTTCAATTTTTCCTTAGTGCAAATGCTTCGTCTATCCCCACCACTTCTCTACAAGTTCCTTTGCAAAGATCTTCACTAATTTTATCCAACTCTGCTCTAGAAAATTTACTTTTCTTTGGTTCATCTTGTAGAATGCCCTTTCCTTTGTCTTTAGGATCAATTTTTGGAATTAAACTAGTTGGTTATGAGATAGCTCCTTCTTTGATTACATCACCTTTTTTTTGGCTTTGTTGCTGACTTTGACTTCTTCCTCAAGTATAGAACACGTGGTTTGGAATAGATAGGTTTGATAGGAACTGATCTCTTTAAACTCTTTAGCCCCAAAACAACATGCTTCTCTTTTTCTTCATTATCACTATCATCTGTATCATCATGTGGTGTGATAGTGGTGCTTGTAGCTTCTGTAGTGGTCATTTCTTGTAATTCTGCAGATATTTGAAATAGAAGAGTTAAAACTGATACTTGATACTCAGGAGTACTAACCATAGTACTAACAAAGACTAACTACAATACTAACAGTACTAATCGATAGTACTGATAGTGCTTGCAGGAGTACTAAGTACTTATTCGTCATTTTTCTTGGCCTCTGAGTCAACTTGAACTTCCTTTTCCTGATCTTCTTCATGATAGAAAGGACTTTCATGTGCCCCACCTTCTTGCCAATCACCAAATTCCTGTCTTCCTTGAATATTTGAAATCCTCCCCTGTTTGGGAGAATCCTCACTTGAAGTACTGGACACCATAAACTTGGTCTTTCTTTTCTTTGATGTAGTGCTTGCAAAGGGGAGAGGTCTCTGCAGTAGGTTGAATAGAAGGCCATGAAAGAACTTTGACTTGATGCTCCAGCTTTTTCATCTTGAGAAGCATCTTGGTATGGACTTTAGAGGCATTCTTCTTGGTCTCCTCCAAATCAATTTCCAGCTTTTTAAACTTCTGAGAGAGAAATATGTACAAATCCATCAAATCCTTGAGTGTCAATCTTCCCTCACCACTTCCAAACTGTGGTTACTGAAAGAGGGGGTCATGGGCATTGAGTTGCTTTCCCCAGCCCACCGGCGAAGCAACCCCCTTTAATGTGCAAGTAACATAGAAGAATACAAAGGCACTACGCCTTATGGTACCCCTTCACATCCCCTTGACATATTAGAGAAAACTTTGATGGAGGATTTGGGTGGGTAAATGTTATTGTGAGATCAGCAAGTTTTGTTTTGAAGATCCAAAAATAATTGAATAAACCGGGATACATCAAAACTTGTTTCATTAATGCGATTTTTAATAATACCTCAAAAATATAGTTAGAAAAATTGAATACCCCCGCCGTAGCAAGGCGTACCAAGGTCGTGGCTATGTTAGTAGGAAAGCATCCTTACCACTTTGTAACTCAAAGAATACAAAGAGGGTATGTATGAAAAGCCTCCATTGTGGGGAAAACTAGTTTTTCTTAAAACTGAAAGTATTATCATGCCCGTATCCCCATCAATGAAAGTTGGTCAAGAATTTCAGAGGTTGGCAAAAGTAATACCTGAGCATCTCTAAGATGAAGATGTTTCCAGAGTCTGCCAGTAGTAATAACAATGGAATGCCATCCACTGTATCCGTTAGTTGTTGACTCCTTCATTAGATGTTGTGACAATAGCAGCTTTGCCAAAACTTTCTAACAGAGTACATAAGATAGTAGGGTTAAAAAGTAAAGCAAACCTTATGTGGCTTCTGTTTAGAAAAGCTACTATCTCTGAAACTTTGTATTGCCTTCTGGTAATTTCAAGCACACCACCATATTGTGCTTATCAACAAAATCAATAGGAGCCATGAGCAATAAGAATTAGGGTTATGAATGTGGGTTTTGTACGCAAAAGACTTTAGAGAATTGTGGTTAACTGCAATTGAGAAGTTATGTATATATAGGATGAATCCTTGAATTTTGTTGAACCGCCGTGAATATATTTTTGGTAAAAAGTAAAGATTATTCAAAAAGGAAACCTTTATATAAAGAAGCCAGTGGTAACAACCCAATTTGCATAGGCAATTAATGCTGCAATACTTTTTAGCAAAAGTACTAATGGCTAGTCATCAAGATTTCAAATAAGCCTATCAGTACTAACTTATAACCATAAGTATTAAGTTTACCTGGCAGTATTATCTTATATTTTGAAATCATAACACTACAACCCTAATTTTGAAGGTATTAAGTGTAAAGACAAACACTTAATCAAGGCTCGGCCACATATGGCCTCTGGTTTGTGGAAACTAATGGTTTCAAAGTAAGCACTGCTCGGTGATGGATAGACCCATTCAAAGGCCTTCCCGAGAGGGTTTCCAAACCGTAGGTGTTGCCTCCAACACAAGTGTTGGATTCACTGTTGCTTGTTGTTCTCTATGCCAGAGCCCTTGGCCTAATCACACTATTTGAGAACAGATAGAATGGCAAAGAGTGAGTTAGTGCAGAATAAATCTGACTAACCGAAACCATCAATTCATGTTCTTTATACCAACCGTGATACATTATGCTTTGTCATCACAAAGTTCAATTGTGCAGCAATTTCCATCATGTGGTTACATCAGAATGTACAAGGGGAGTGAAACCACATTAGATGCATCATTCACCACAAAACACATCCATACTACTTGTGCTAGGCCTGCAAAGTTAGTTTAAAACCAAGAAAACACAATCCAAGCTATTTGCTTGTCAATCAAGATAACTTTACACTAGCAAGATAACCAGATAACTAATGTAGATTAACCAGCTTTTACAAACTCTTTACAAATTAGTGAGAGATTAAGACATATTATGGATGAAGCATTCTAATACTTGTGACCAAGTATCTAAACCTTCCCAATTCAAAAGCCTTTGTCAAAAGATCTCGCAACATTAAGCCTGATCAATCCTATCACTTGGATGAGCTCCTTTTATTACTCTTATAAAATGATGTCTTATCTCTATATGCTTAGTTTTAGAATGTGCAATCGATTTTAATAATGCAAAAGTAATCGTTGTTATCAATGTAAATGACGGTGCCCATAAAATTGTACCCATAATCAAGCATCTGATTCTGAATCCAGAGAACTTGACCACAACAACTTGCAACAGCTACATATTCAGCCTCACCTATAAAATTTTCCACAATGCTTTGTTTCTTGCACTGCTATGAAATCAACCTATCACCAAGAAACTGACATCCTCCTGTGGTTGACTTCCTATCAAGACATGCCCTAGCATAATCACTATCAGAGTAAGTTACCAGTCAAAAGGAGAGTCTTTAGGATACCAAAGACCTAGGTAAGCATGACCTTTCAGGTATCTAAAGATCCTTTTAACTGCATGCATGTGAGAGACCTTTGGAGAGACTTGAAATCTTGCACAGGCACACACTGAAAACATAATATCTAGTCTGGAGGTAGTCAAGTACATCAATGAACCAATCATTAACCTATAAAGGTGCTGATCAACCTCTTCACCATCAATATCTGGAAGTAATGGCTTATTATGCTCCATAGGAGTGCTTGCAATCTTTGTATTTTCATAGCCAAACTTCTTTAGATCTCCTTAACATATTTATCTTGACTAATAAATATGCCATCTGTCTTTTGCTTGACCTGCAGCCCAAGAAAGAAGGTGAATTCTCCCATAGAACTCATCTGAAACCTATCTTGCATCGGCTTCTCAAACTCTTTGCACAAATCCTGCTTGGTTGAGCCAAAAATGATTTCATCAACATAGATCTGAACCAAGAGGATATCATTCTTCACATTTTTGATGACCAAGGTCTAATCAATATTTCCTCTTCTAAAGCCATTTCCTAATAGATACTTGGCCAATGTTTCATACCAAGCTCTTGGTGCCTGGTGCAGACCATAGAGTGCCTTTTCAACTTGGTACACTTTGACAGGAAAGTTAGGGTATTCAAAGCCTGGAGGTTGACAAACATATATCTCCTCCTCAATCTTTCAATAGAGGAAAGCACTCTTCACATCCATCTAGTATACTGTGAAGTCTCTCAGATGATGCATAAGCCAAAAACAGCCTTATAGCTTCAATCCTTGCCAATGGAGCAAAGACTTCTTCATAATAAATACCTTCCTGCTGTGTATACCCTTGAGCCACCAGTCTAGCTTTATTCCTTATCACTTCTTTCATCCTTCTTATTTCTGAAAACCCACACTACAAGAATTCTGTTGATTAGCCACGGACCAAATTTCTGGGTAAAAGACTTATATTCGTGGGTAATTAGCTAATACCCATGAATTACCCACAAGCCTCTATACATGGGGAATACCTCTGAGGCTAATTTTATACCCACAAAATATTCAAACAGTGGGTAAGTTTACCCACAATATTATGGGTGGGTGATTGTTTTAAACCATGGGTAATCTTTTTGTGGGATTTCTTAAATTACCACAAGAATACCCATATACATTGTTGTGGGTTTTACATGGGTAAAATTTACCACCGAATACAATAATAATGTAATACAAATTATTTTTAAATCTATGAGAAATATGAAAACAAATACAGATATAATCCAAAAACTAAATATTTTATTAATACCACATTCGGTTACAATCAATTAGTTTGACCCACTTTTCATTTACACTAAAGAAAAACCATAAAAATCTGTAGCTACTCTTTGGAAATTCAGTAAGCAAAACTGTGACAACCCGTACTTTCAGGTCATTTCTCGACACAATTTATGCCTCACTATTTCAACATTTATCGTAAACTTGGTTTACTTGTTCCAAATTCGCGTAACCTTGGAGGTTTAGCGGCGAATTCATGATCATAACATCACGTACATTTCATATGGACTAAGATTAGTCTACATTTCATTGACATCATTTGCATCATGATAGTTCATTCACGATATTTCATTTCACATTCAACGCGTAATTTTTATATTAAATAGACGTTATCGCGTGAGTTATTATTTTAAATATTTAATCCGTTACTTTCAAAAATGATCCCGACATATTTTTATACTTACATTTAGTTTATAAAACTATATTTTTAGTTTTCCTAGTGTTTCAAATTTATTTGGTACATAAATTGTTAAAGTTAAATTATTACGACGCTTTTCTTAAAAACTACTCGATAATTTTTATATCACTCAATTTTCACAAGGAATGTATTTTTACAATTTTTATTATCTCAATACATTCTATTTTGATCTATTAAAAACTTACTTGTACCAAAAATCTACCATTTACCTTTTACTTATACCTTTTATCAATAATTGTTACAAGTATTTTACACAAGTACATAAGAAAGGAAAAAAAATATATATGAGACACAACCCCATAACCGCCTAATGGGGATGTATCTTAAATTTTGTTATAAAAAAATCTTACTTGTATATATTTACACACAATCTCACATTTACACTATTTTCAACCACATAATACAAGTGCAAGTCAATTGGTTCTTCTCTCTTGTTTCTTTCACTTCAAAACCGGCCTAGCATAAAGATCAAGAAGAGATTCATAAAATTTTCATGCTCAAGTTACAAACAATCTAGTTTATACTCTTTATAAGGTTTTGAAATAAAAACCAAGAGTGTTTAGGATTATCCTTGTTACTTACACCTCATCATATTCATTTGTAAGCATATTTCTTTCATTTTCATGTTTCCTTATCATTTCATATGTTCTTTTCATTTTTGGAGCAAGTATGCATGATATGTGATTTATACCATTTTATTTCATGATTTTAGAGTTATCTATATACTATGGTCATCCTATAAATATTCCCATGGTATTCATTGGTCTTGATGATGTCTAGGAACCCATGACACCCTAAGAAGGTGTATGGTAGGATTAGACTAGCTTTGGAGTTGATTTGAAGGGATTGGAATAGGTTTAGTACGAGAAAAACTATTTTCGACAAGTATTAAAAGTGGTCTGTCCTTATTTCATTTTTCTGGAAAATCCGACAGTTGGTACGAAACTTTGGCCTTGATATTTAGAAAATATACTTAAAAACAAATCCGCGGGCCGCTGAACGGATGAAAACGGACTTATAACGAAGAAGTTATGGATTTTACAAGTTTGACGACGAAATATATTATTTTCAGAATTTTCAGCAAACTGTTTTTACATTGTTTGGGTCAAAATGAGCCTTAAGCTTCACAAATTATTTCGACTTGTCAAAAATATATTAGTTTACTTCGATAACGGCTAAGGACGTACATATAACGTGAAAACGGATTTGAACGACAAAGATATGCACGCCATAAACTTGCCGTAAATATTATTTTTAGAAAAACTATATTATTTTTACGAGATAAGTGTTACGGTAACTAAAATCACCATATTTAACCCCTAATATCTTTATGTTAGAGACCTTTTGGACGAAAACTCCCGAATCGAAACTTTAGATATCGATACAAACTTTCCAAAACCGTTGAGTTCGTTTCTAACGATCGACGTACACCGCTTTTACTACCTAGTTTTCCAAAGCCATTTTTGTTAATTTCATGAAAATTCGACGACATTGTTTTGCGATTTAAAAGTGGAAATTTCACCAAAAATCATTATAAAACCATTGTAGGATGACATTTTGACGTAAAAACTTGAAAAGTGATGTTTGATTGGTCAAGACGCCAAACGAGTATTTTCACTCGATAAGTAATATTTTCAAAACTCGCAAATGGTATAAATAACATACTAAATGCATGCATAACATTACATTGCAACTCATTACATATCATATCATTCGCAATAGGTCAAGATTAGCGTATCACGCTACATTTCTCGTGTACTCACTTTGTCTTCGCATCATTCCACCAAGTGAGTTTTCATAGCCCCTACTTTTACTTGTTTTCATAACCGTTTTGGGGGAGATACATGCTCAATTAATTTCATTTACTTTCATAGTTACTATAAACATTTAAGGATTACTGTGAGTTCATGGCCCCTATTTTCAATTGTTTTGCACTATTTTTGGGGGAGATACATGCTTAATTATTTATATATTACTGTGAGTTTTCATAGCCCCTGCTTTTAATTGTTTTCATAACTCAAGTATACATGCTCAAACTATTTTCATTTACTTTCATAGTTACTTTAAACATTTAAGGATTACCGTGAGTTTCATGGCCCCTACTTTTACTTGCTTTCATAACTGTTTTGGGGGAGATACATGCTCAAACTGTTTTCATTTATTTTCACAAGTACTTTAACTTACATGAATTACCGTGAGTTCTCATAGCCCCACTTTCAATTGTTTTGTACTATTTTGGGGGAGATACATGCTCAATTATTTTTTTCACAAGTACTTTATATTTTTAAGGATAACTTCTATCATGATCACCATTGTTTCAAAACCGAATGTTGTACTATATTAAGTGCTATCGATTATGTGCTATTGTTCTACGTCGAGTTAAGTGCTATTGATTATGTGCTATTGTTCTACGTCGAGTTAAGTGCTATTGATTATGTGCTATTGTTCTACGTCGAGTTAAGTGCTATTGATTATGTGCTATTGTTCTACGCCGGTTAGTACTATGGTATATTCATTGAGCTAACGGTCTTGGTATATTCATTGAGCTAACGGTCTTGGTATATTCATTGAGCTAACGGTCTTGGTATATTCATTGGTCTAATGGACTTGGTATAATATTGATCTAACGGAATTGGTATATTCATTATGGACTAACGTCTTGAACCATTTGAACATACACTATATACATTCTCGGCAAGGGGTTGTGAACACACAAAGTTGCAAGTTTTGTATGGGCGCGACTTGGAACTGAGTGGATTCACAATGCCTTTGCTGCATAAACGATTTCGATACATTGAGCCATGCACTATTATGTGAATTCATTTGACATCATGCACTTGAACAGTAACTCTACATATTCGGCAAAGGTTGTGAACACACAGTTGCAAGTTTTGTATGGGGGACTTGGAACTCGAGTGGATTTACAATGCCTTTGCTACATAAACGATTATGAAAGTCTTTACATTTCAATGATTTACAATGCCTTTGCTGCATAAACGATTTTGAAAGGCTTTACATTTCAACTCAAACTCTATGAACTCACTCAACCTTTGTGTTGACACTTTTAGCATGTTTTATCTCAGGTATCTAAGGCATACACTTCATGGCATGCATTTGGACACCTCATGGAGTCGTGGTGACAACGCGTCTCACTTGGGTTTTACATACTTTAAAACATCGTTTGAATTGTAACAAACTTATTTCCGCACAAGTTGATTTTCATTTGGGACCTACTTTGTAAACTATGATTGTTTTATTAAATCAAACGAGGTTCTTTTCAAACGACACTTTAGGTCGTTCAATATAACTGTGATTGTGATGCTATGACACCAATCCCCGTGAATTCCATTTCCTGCAAAACAGTAACTTGGGGTGTGACAGATGGCATCGAGTTTGTTATAGAGAACTAGGTTGCATCATTGACCCTAGACTATAACTACATCATCATAGCATCTCATCATTTCATCACAAGTGCATGTTCACTTTGCATACGATTTATACGTATATTTTTCGAGTTATTTACTTTCATTTCAAATCGATTGTCACATGGATGCCCTGTCATTCCCTATCACAATTTTAACATCGGTTGACTCAACACCAAACAACATATGAGTCGATAGTCCAAGCATTGATAGTTACTCCTAAATTATACATAGCCTGATCAATGATTCTAAGAATCATGCAATGGGGAGTAGTAGGCTTATATGTGTAAGCAATTCCGTAATCGAGCCAAATTTTCAAAAGATTTTCATCAAACCACTTGTTTCCGTTTGATCCGCGCGGACAGTCTTGTTTGATGAGTTGCAAAGATCGGGCTAGAGACAAGTTGTTACCTAAACCGATTTAGCCTAATCGTATGACAGTTCTTGTTTGATGAGTGTGGGATTAAGTAAAAATCGGTTACCAAAAAGTCTTTTGAGGGTTTTGCTCGAGAATGGAAAGGCTTGCCTCATCAAACCCTAAACCCGAGAGACCAACACTAACTGAATTGTGGACTAATTCCTTTTGGATGGGCGAATGTGACAACCCGTACTTTCGGTCATTTCAACACAATTTATGCCTCACTATTTCAACATTTATCGTAAACTTGGTTTACTTGTTCCAAATTCGTAACCTGGAGGTTTAGCGCTAATTCATGATCATAACATCACGCACATTTCATATGGACTAAGATTAGTCTACATTTCATTGACATCATTTGCATCATGATAGTTCATTCACGACATTTCATTTCACATTCAACGTAATTTTATATTAAATAACGCTATCGCGTGAGTTATTATTTTAAATATTTAATCCGTTACTTTCAAAAATGATCCCGACATATTTTTATACTTACATTTAGTTTATAAAAACTATATTTTTAGTTTTCCTAGTGTTTCAAATTTATTTGGTACATAAATTGTTAAAGTTAAATTATTACGACGCTTTTCTTAAAAACTACTCGATAATTTTTATATCACTCAATTTTCACAAGGAATGTATTTTTACAATTTTTATTATCTCAATACATTCTATTTTGATCTATTAAAAACTTACTTGTACCAAAAATCTACCATTTACCTTTTACTTATACCTTTTATCAATAATTGTTACAAGTATTTTACACAAGTACATAAGAAAGGAAAAAAAATATATATGAGACACAATCCCCCCATAACCGGCCTATGGGGGGGGATGTATCTTAAATTTTGTTATAAAAAATCTTACTTGTATATATATTTACACACATCTCACATTTACACTCATTTTCAACCACAATAATACAAGTGCAAGTCAATTGGTTCTTCTCTCTTGTTTCTTTCACTTCAAAACCGGCCTAGCATAAAGATCAAGAAGAGATTCATAAAATTTTCATGCTCAAGTTACAAACAATCTAGTTTATACTCTTTATAAGGTTTTGAAATAAAAACCAAGAGTGTTTAGGATTATCCTTGTTACTTTCACCTCATCATATTCATTGTGTAGCATATTTCTTTCATTTTCATGTTTCCTTATTCATATATGTTCTTTTTCATTTTGGAGCAAGTATGCATGATATGTGATTTATACCATTTATTTCATGATTTTAGAGTTATCTATATACTATGGTCATCCTATAAATATTCCCTTGGTATTCTTTGGTCTTGATGATGTCTAGGAACCCATGACACCCTAAGAAGGTGTATGGTAGGATTAGATTAGCTTTGGAGTTGATTTGAAGGGATTGGAATAGGTTTAGTAGGAGAAAAACTATTTTCGACAAGTATTAAAAGTGGTCTGTCCTTATTTCATTTTTCTGGAAAATCCGACAGTTGGTACGAAACTTTGGCCTTGATATTTAGAAAATATACTTTAAAACGAATCCGTGGCCGCTTGAACGGATAAACACGGACTTATAACGAGAATATGGATTTTACAAGTTTGACGACGAAAATATTATTTTCAGAATTTTCAGAAACGCTTTACATTGTTTGGGTCAAAATGAGCCTTAAGCTTCACAAATTATTTCGACTTCTCAAAAATATATTAGTTACTTCGATACGTTTAAGGACGTATTATACGTAGAAAACGGATTTGAAACGACAAAGATATGCACGTTTTCATAAACTTGCCGTAACTATTATTTTTAGAAAACTATATTATTTTTACGAGATAAGTGTTACGGTAACTAAAATCACCATATTTAACCCTTAATATCTTTATGTTAGAGACCTTTTGGACTAAAAACTCCTGAATCAAACTTCTAGATATCGATACAAACTTTCCAAAACCGCCGAAGTTCGTTTCTAACGACGACGCATTATAACCGCTTTTACGGCTGGTTTTCCAAAGCCATTTTTGTTAATTTCATGAAAATTCCGACGACATTGTTTTACGACGAAAAGTGGAAATTTCACCACAAATCATTATTAAACCATTGTAGGATGACATTTTGACGTGAAAACTTGAAAAGTGATTTTTGATTGGTCAAGACGTCAAACGAGTATTTTTCGACGACGAGTAATATTTTCAAACTCGAAATGGTATATAATAACATACAAATGCATGCATAACATTACATTGCAACTCATTACATATCATATCATTCGCAATAGGTCAAGATTAACGTATCACGCTACATTTCGGTGTACTCACTTTTGTCTTCGCATCATTCCACCAAGTGAGTTTTCATAGCCCCTACTTTTACTTGTTTTCATAACCGTTTTGGGGGAGATACATGCTCAATTAATTTCATTTACTTTCATAGTTACTATAAACATTTAAGGATTACTGTGAGTTCATGGCCCCTATTTTCAATTGTTTTGCACTATTTTTGGGGGAGATACATGCTTAATTATTTATATATTACTGTGAGTTTTCATAGCCCCTGCTTTTAATTGTTTTCATAAATGTTTTGGGGGAGATACATGCTCAAACTATTTTCATTTACTTTCATAGTTACTTTAAACATTTAAGAATTACCGTGAGTTTCATGGCCCCTACTTTTACTTGCTTTCATAACTGTTTTGGGGGAGATACATGCTCAAACTGCTTTTCATTTATTTTCACAAGTACTTTAACTTACATGAATTAATCGGAGTTCTCATAGCCCCACTTTCAATTGTTTTGTACTATTTGGGAGATACATGCTCATTATTTTTTTCACAAGTACTTTATATTTTTAAGGATAACTTCTATCATGATCACCATTGTTTCAAACCAATGTTGTACTATATTAAGTGCTATCATTATGTGCTATTGTTCTACGCCGAAGTTATGCTATTGATTATGTGCTATTGTTCTACGTCGAGTTAAGTGCTATTGATTATGTGCTATTGTTCTACGCCGAGTTAAGTGCTATTGATTATGTGCTATTGTTCTACGCCGAAGTTAGGTACTATGGTATATTCATTGAGCTAACGGTCTTGGTATATTCATTGAGCTAACGGTCTTGGTATATTCATTGAGCTAACGGTCTTGGTATATTCATTGGTCTAACGGACTTGGTATAATATTGGTCTAACGGACTTGGTATACGATTATGGACTAACGGTCTTGGAAAGATTTGAACATACACTATATACATTCTCGGCAAGTGGGTTGTGAACACACAAGTTGCAAGTTTTGTATGGGCGGGACTTGGAACTGAGTGGATTCACAATGCCTTTGCCGCATAAACGATTTCGATACATTGAGCCATGCACTATTATGTGAATTCATTTGACATCATGCACTTGAACATAAACTCTACATATTCTCAAGTGCTGGGTTGTGAACACACAAAGTTGCAAGTTTTGTATGGGCGACTTGAACCGAGTGGATTTACAATGCCTTTGCTACATAAACGATTATGAAAGTCTTTACATTTCAATGATTTACAATGCCTTTGCTGCATAAACGATTTTGAAAGGCTTTACATTTCAACTCAAACTCTATGAACTCACTCAACCTTTGTGTTGACACTTTTAGCATGTTTTATCTCATGTATCTAAGGCATACACTTCATGGCATGCATTTGGACACCTCATGGAGTCGTGGTGACAACGCTGCCTCACTTGGGTTTTACATACTTTAAAACATCGTTTGAATTGTAACAAACTTATTTCCGCACAAGTTGATTTTCATTTGGGACCTACTTTGTAAACTATGATTGTTTTATTAAATCAAACGAGGTTCTTTTCAAACGACACTTTAGGTCGTTCAATATAACTGTGATTGTGATGCTATGACAGTCAATCCCCAGGAATTCCATTCCGCTGCAAAACAGGTAACTTGGGGGTGTGACAAAAACATAATCGAAAATCTTGTACATGTTACAACCCGAGGAACATTCAAGAGCCATCTATCAATCAGAACATCTTTCTTTTTCATTGGACTGCTCAAACATGATGCCAACTCTTTCTATGATTTGGTTTACTGATTAATAATGTTCATTAAACCCTACAAAATCAAATACATGTTTAAATATGATCAACCACCATGAATTTTCCGGACTAATATATTCAAATAGTTAATAATCTAACATGAATAATTTAAAATGGGAGCCAATAGAAGAGTGACTACCTACATGTTTAGTGATGAAGATCCTTAGGGAGTGATTAAACTTGTACAATATTCAATAAGACTATCATAACTTTCTACTTTTATTTACAACATTCTATGTGTGTGAGTGAGGGGCAGGCCAAGAACAATAAAAAGGTCAAAATGTACCAAAGATGATGTTCATGTTAACGGTTGAGCCATTTGTTCTACCAAGATATTATCGAAGCATCCATCATGGCACCCTTAAGCAAGGATGACTGTATACACAAACAATTAAACATCAAATTAGGCGTACTGATAAACTGCTAAAAAACAAAGATATGGAAACAAGAGTTGACCTGAACTAAAAGTTATGGTTATAGCTCTTAGAATGCTTGATTGTCCTTATAGTGAAGTAATCGAACAAAGTTTAATGTTTTTTCATGATAGAATTAACTTTGATTCAACAAAAGACAACAATGTATCCCTTGTAAAGTCAATAATCTACAAGAACAAGAACAATAGAGTTAGTTAGGAATCTAACTATTGCTAGGTGTCAAACTAATAATGGCCAAGTCCAAGTCCATGAGAACACTCTAACAATGGCCTTCATCCCAAGCACCAATGTTCTCTGTAATTGCCAAGTTTCATAACTAGTTTTAGTGAATTTAAATATAATGTACCTTAACCTGTTGAATAAAAATTAAGAAACATTATGACTGATTTCAAGAAACCGTATACTCAATACAGTATAAAACTCATCCAAAGTATTAATAAACTTGTTCTGCGGATGTAGTCTCCTCTACTATGCTTCCAGGTATATTGAAAACCTAAGACAGAATATGTCATGCATGTTCTCTTTTTCTTCTTTATTTACAAGGTGAGCAAATTTTCAAGAAATGAAAAACTGATATAGTTAACATATAAGAAATATTAGACCATACAGCCCCTTGTAATATCTCAGTTCCTGTTGTGTAGCCTCACTTGATATATCCATGCTAATGGTAATACTCTGAATCAACGTATATTATAAAAGAACAATACGTTAGCAGATAGAACATGTTAAAGGTCAAACATTTTAGTCTTCATTGTGAGGATATGGCAAATTAAACATTACCGTAATTCATTGAACATCATCTATATATATAATGCAGTTTTACTAGAGAACATAATTCAAACTTGGTTCAGGAATTACATCAAACACTTGTTGGGCATTATAGGTGCTTAGTTCACAAAGACATAGAACAAATGCACTAATGAGTTCTTAAAATTCTACTAGCCTACTCTTATAATTATCAAAACGATAAAAAAACTACATTCTAGGAATAATAAACTCAATAAACATAAAATGGTAACCTGTATAATGGTAAACGAAGCAAACCCCCATGTGTCTCAAGTAGTTCAGGTCATAGTGTGTACATAACATCAAATCGATCATTAATGACATCAAATATTAAATACAAAAGTATAACTTTAAAATAAGATGTACCAGAGAAGGACGATACCTCTTCATGAACACTATCTTGATATGATCTCGATGTTGAGGAATTAATAAGATAACTTGTTATGATCTACTTGATTGGCGAAGCAAAAATTGTTGTTGGAGTTTTGAATTATCTAGAGTCGTAGAATATTGAGATGTGAGTGGCCAGTTAAAGGGCGGTTGGTATCTAAAAGGTTTAACAAATGGAATTCAATTTTTTTGATGAAGAAGTGCGAGAATGTGAAACTGGTTTGGAGGTAAATGAAAAGGTGAAATACTTATTAAATTAATTATATATAATTATGTATTATATAAATATGATTAAAAAATAACATATATATAACATTAGAATATGTAGTATACAAGGTTTTAGATAGCGTGACGCGGGACGTGACGGCATAGTCAAGCTTCGCGTCTTTTGACACAATAGTATATTAAAAAAAAATCAATGTTATAATAATATAATTAATGTAAAATATTTTTCACATAATAATTTCGCCTGTTACGTTTAACTCAAATTCATTATCTCTTTTTTTTAGTTAGTTAGATATCAAATTAGATGGCAAATAATTACGTGAAAATTCTTTGGTAACAGTTATGTAATCTTATCATTCTTCTTGTTAGAAGTAGGAGCGTTAGTCGGGTTCAGATTCATTCGAGTTGGATCTAGTCAGGTAGTCGAAAATACACAAATGAATCCCTAATTATTAAGATTTTGGTTGGTCGGATTTAGGTCTACTCAGGTCTCGGTCTTGGTCGGTCCGGTCTGGACCACCAACCGACTATTTTGCGTTGTTATACCAGACCGACCACATACGGTCCAGTCCTTGGTCTCGGATTTTAGACTAATTCGGTCTCGGTCTTGGTCGGTCCGGTCCGGTCTGGGACTGATGCTCACCCCTATGGGTATATATTCACCCTCAAAACACCCACATTAACTCACCCACCACTAAAAAGGGATATTGTATTTCGTGGGTAAATAAAAGATACACACTAAATTACCCACAAATATAGCCACAATAACTAATGACGTGGGTAATCCGTGGGGAATGTTTTGGCGCCAATTATTTGCCCACACATTGCACACCAAATATATTTACATGGCTATTTGCGTGGGTAAATCCGTAGGAAATTCAAGGGAAAATAAAATCGCCTATAAAAGTCACTGATGGTGGGTAACAAGTGGGTATTAGGTGGGTAAATGCCCTCCAAAGGATGAGTGTGGGTAATTGTCGTGGGTATTCCATCAGATTCTTGTAGTGCCATTTAGTACCAATAGCTTTCTTGCCTTCAGGAAGATCTACCAGAACCCATACATTTTGAAGTTTGAACTGGAGAAGCTCTTCATGCATTACTTCTACCCATGCTTTATCTTCAAGGGCTTTGTAAACCTTCATTGGTTATGCCTGTGAAACAAAAAAAGCAAACAGACACTTTTGTGTTTCACCATGAACCCTTTCTTCATATATGGCACTAAAGAAACCAGTCTCGCTATGCTGAACATGAGATCTTGTTATTCTTTCAGCATGTACTTCCCCAATTACATTCTCCAAGGGATGATCCTGATTGATTCTTTTGTGTGGTGTAACAGGAACAAAATAGGATGAAGCAATATTTGTAATATCAATCTCATCTGCTTCATCATTAGGATCACTGGAATCAGAAACATCTGTATTGACTGATGGAATGATGTGAGATCCATCAGTATTATCATCAGGCCCATCAGTACTAACCTGTAGCCCATCAATGTTAACCACATTAGTACTGTTAGGAGTTTTAGCACCAGTTTCGACTGATGCATCACCTTCTTTGCTCACCACTCCTTCAACATATGTATCAATGTTCTTTAGAGGCTGATCACCAGCTTTGTTCGCCTCCCCAGAAGAAGTGCTTTCAAGTGAGCTGTCATTCAAAAGGGGCATATGATACAATCATTATCATCATTAGAATCTGCATCAGGACCTTTCTTTTCTCCTGAAACATTGTTAGAATCCACAGAAACAAGCACATAATTCATGGATTCAGTTAGCATATCAATATCAAAAAGCCTCTTTGGTCCTTGCCCCTTTACACTAGGTTTATCCTCAAGAAACTATATGTGCAGATTCTCCTCAATCCTTCTGGGTCTAGAGTTGTAAACCCTAAAGGCCTTACTATTCAAAGAGTAGCCTACCAGATATCCCTCATCGGACTTTCCGTCTAATTTTCCTAAGTGGTCAATGGTATTTAGAATAGTGACATGACACCCAAAAGGTCTAAAAAAAGTCTAGGGTAGGAGTCCTACCTAAGAATAACTCATAGGGAGTCTTGCCATGAGGCTTTACCATCAGTACCTCATTTTGAACATAACAAGCAGTATTAACTGCCTCAGACTAAAATGTTGTGGGTAATTTGGAATCTGCTAACATGGTCCTAGCAGCCTCTATCAATGTCCTATTTCTCCTTTCAGCAACCCCATTTTGTCGAGGAGTCCTAGCTACAATGTATTCTCTTTTAATACCCTTAAGTTGATAGAAATCATTCATCACTTGGTTTTTAAACTCAGTCCCATTATCACACCTAATGATCTTAAATTTCTTATCAGCAAGGTTTTCCACTGCAGTTATGTATGACTTAAGGATTTTACTAGTTTCATCCTTAGTATTCATGAAGAAAACCCAAGTAAATCTGCTAAAATCATCAGTTACAACCAAACAATATTTCTTATTATTCAAGCTGCTAATAGAGGTAGGGACAAATAAATCCATATGCAGCAAGTGCAGTGGTTGGGTGATAGAGTTAAAAACCTTGGGCTTACAAGAGGCTCTATGCTGCTTCCCTTTTAGGCATGCAATACTAGTCTGTTTATTTTCAAATCTTTTTAAAGGTAAACCTCTTACAAGGTTATTTTTAGCTAAAAGATTTATTACCTTAAAGATTACATGACCTAGCCTTTTATGCCATAACATAGACTTATCCAAAGAAGCTGTAGCAACTAAACAAGTAAGATTTTATTTGGGCACTATGTTTTTCATACTCACACTGTACAAACTGCTTTTCCTAGGAAACTTTAGTAGTACCTCATCCTCACTAGGAAACTTAAAGTTAGGAGACAAAGCCAAGCAATTAGTGTCTGTGAATAGAAAAAAGTTCTTCTTGTCACACATTTGTGACACACTGAACAGATTATGTTTGAGTTCTTTCACATAATACACATTTTCAAAATCAAGATTACCAGTCTTGATTGTGCCTTTACCAGTAATCCTTCCACTTACACCTCCACCAAAGGAAACATATCCTCTATTCATATCAGTAAAGTTTGAAAGATAGGATAGATTTCCAGTCATGTGCCTAGAACATCCACTGTCTGAATAGCTGTGATCATCATATTTGTTGGAATATCCCCTATACACAAAATAAAGGAAATTAGTTCCTTTTAGGGACCCAAGCCATTACTGACTTGGATCTGCCTCGTGCATCAATGTAATCATATTTCTTGAGAGTAATTGATGCACTATTGGGTTGAGTGGTCTTTCTAACCCAACAAGCTGAGGGCTTAACAACATTGCCCTTAATTCCCCTAGCAACACTAACTTTTTAACCAACAATATTAGTTTTAGGCTTAAAGGTATTAACTTTTGACCTATCAGTATTAAGTCTTGATTCAACAGTATTACCTTTTTCTTGTAAAACTTGATTTTTTCATTAAAGGACATAAAGTTTGGTGTTGCTTTACCATAAAAGGGTCTTTGTGAAGTAGATGGTGAGTATTTTGAAAGGTTCTGTTTGGGTTTTTCACCAAATACTTTGGGTTGTGGTCTAGCAGTATTAACCGCCTTGAAGCATTCAAAGGTTTTATGCCGTTTAAGAATACTCTTGGGGTCATAGTGGGTTGAGGTCTTAGATGGTGTCTGCGTTGAGCTGCTGAGATGAGTGAAACTTCCACACACAAAGCAAGATTTGTTAAACATGGCAAACTCATCCCTTAATTTCTCAGATTTAAGATTGTTCCATTTCCTCTGATTACCCCTAGGATCGGATGACCTGCTTCTATACATCTCAACATATTTTCCGTCTTCCTAACAAGTTTTCATTAGGTTTTATAGGTTCGAAATTGTCTCTTGCTTTATTTCATTAGATTCTACACTTAACGCTTTTTGTTTTCAAACACATATACCTCAGGCAAAGAAGTGTCACTGGCACTTTCGAAGGCTTCATCAGCCTTTTCAGTTTTGGTCTCCTTGACCTTAGATCCATAGACAAATGTAGGTACCTTAAACTCCTCTAGGCCAGTGTGTTCTAGGTCTATTCCAGGAGGTGAGGGAACACCTCTGAATGGTAGTGGTGCTTTTTTATATCCTAGGCTTAATTTGGCATTACCAACTAGAGAGCTTTCAATCATCTTATCAACTTTCTCAGTGTTAAAGTGTTGTGTGTTCTTAAGATTATCAACAATGAGTTCTATGTTGTCCTTAGCTTCTTTAATTTTCTCTAGTTCTTCTTTTAGCATACTTATCGTTGTATCTTTAAGCGAGAGATCCCTATTAAGCAATGCTATTGTTTCAGAAAATTTTGATTCATTTTCCTTGTAGTGCACAATTTGTTTTTCCAAAACTGCTAAGCCTCTTTTATGGTTTGTCAAGCTATAACTAGTTTTAGCAAGCTCTTCAGGCACATTTTCAAATTTAGTTTCTAGAGACTCATACTTGCTTAATGGGATACATTTATCTGAGCAATTTGTTACAGTAAGTACCTCAGATATCAAAGTCATGTTGATTGGACTTTCTTCTTCATCAACCATGAAGCTCCAACCATATCCAGCACCATCAATTGCCACCATAGCTTTGGAAGAAGAATCATCAGCTCTAACATTTCTTCCTTTGTTTCTAGGGCTTCTGCATTCCCTAGCAAAATTCCCAAGCTTGCCACAATTGTAGTACTCCACCTTTCCCTTGTCAAATCTAGCAGTATCCTCATTATTAATCTTTATCTGCCTCCCAGTTCTCTTCATGAACCTTTTTTCCCTCATACTTATCAAAGAAATATTCCACTTGATGTCCATTTCTTCAAGGTCATCTTCATGGATCTGTTGTGTCATCATGAGTGACATGTGAGCCTTGACTTTCAGATAAAGGCATAAATGGTAGTGTCATTGATGCAGCCGATTGATAGTTGAGCTATCAAGATAACATTAGTACTAGGAGTACTAACATTAAAATTGTCTTTCCCATTACTAGTACTACTGAGCCACAAAAGCTAGGTTTGTGACCTTAACTGGAAGATGACATTTGCAGATCTCTTCATGTCTTGTTCAATGACTTTAAAGTTATTGAACAAATCATCTAACCCCATAGTTTCAAAATTTGCCTTATGCTTCCATACAATGACATGTGTGTCCCACTTTGGTGATGGAAGACTTCTAACAAACTTTAGATTGACATCTTCTTGAGAGATATCAACACCCAACACTGCCAATTGACTGGCAAGCTTTTGAAGCCTATTGTAGACTGATTCAATAGACTCATTAACACCAAAGAATGAAGTTCTCGAATTCTTGCTTCAAAATAGTTTTCTGAGTTTTCTTGGTGGTAGTGTTCCCACAAAATCTAGCCTCGATGGCTTTGAACAAAGACTGAGCATCCTTGTGCTTACCAAAGTTGAGTTGATGATCATCTGGTAATGCCATAAGTAGAAGACTTCTGGCCTTGAGATCATTGTCTATTTGAGTAATTTCTTCGGCAATGACAGGTTCACCTTTGTATTTAATGACAGTTTTGCCATTGACTTCTTCAGAAATACTGGATTTGTAGGAGCCTCCATTTAGCACAATGTTCCATAGCTTATAGTCCAGTACCAAGAAGTATTGTTCTATGCGCATCCTCCAAAGATCATATTCATTGGACTACAACTTAGGAACTTTGGAAACATCACTGGATTTACTTGAATCAAAGTCCATTTCCTCTTCTCTGTGACACAGGATCTTCTAAAACAAAGCTTCGGGACACAAGCTCACATACTACTTGTGAGTCCAGAACCTTGGATCTAGAACACTTAGCTTGTATTAAGTAGTTTCCTTGGATAGTTCCAAAACAACAAAGAGAAACTTTGTATGAATACACACAAGTATGCGGAATCTACTTGGGTATATTTAGAAGATTAAAGTAAACAAATGAACATAGAATGTAACAACCAATGCTTCAATATTATTAATCAATATCTGGATACTCTCAAAGTCGAGGGTTACACCTTATGAAGCTTTACTTAGAACGGCTAGGGTTAAGGTAAATGCTAATGTGGATGTGAGATGTATTCTGACCTAGCTAGGATCTCCTTTTATACATCAAGGATTCCTTTACAGAGATAACTATGCATTAAACGTATCATATCTTCTATTAGAATAGAAGATATGCTATTACAAAACATACACGGCATACTATGCTTAGAATAGTACTAACTATAGTCTATCAATACTAACTCTAACACTATCAGTACTAACTAGTTAATACTCTTGGGTTATAACTATCAGTACAAACTTCCAAGACTAAGAGTACTAACTGTAATCATGAATTTCCCAACAATCCTCCCCTAAACTTGTGATTGGGCTTCTGAATCACAAGTTTCTTCTGCCTGCTAGGTCTTCCAGCTTGGTTGAATATCTTTAGCAGTAACTCCTTGGCCATTTCCACTGCATTACCCATTCTCAATCCTGCATCTAACATCTGTAAGAGTGTTCCAAGAGCAAGTGGATAAACTCTCTCAACAAGCATGTAAGTATCTGTCCCATTGCAGGTAGTCACAAGATGCAAACCACAAGATTCTATCAGGGTTTTATACATCAAGGAGTCCTTTACAGAGATAACTATGCATTAAACGTATCATATCTTCTATTAGAATAGAAGATATGCTATTACAAAACATACACGACATACTATACTTAGAATAGTAATAACTATAGTCTATCAGTACTAACTCTAACACTATCAGTACTAACTTGTTAATACTCTCTGATTATAACTATCAGTACAAACTTCCAAGACTAAGAGTACTAACTGTAATCATGAATTTCCCAACAATACTTGTAACATATAGATCCATACACCAATCCATGATTATGATGTAATTCAACAAAAACTCGTCATATAATTAGTATGCATGCCCTTAACCTACAAAAACAAGAGGAAGGGGACGAGAGGTTGGCCGACCTCTAATAGCGCTATCCATAGTAAGTATACCCACAGAAGGGGCACCCAGTCTGGGGTTGTATAACTGGAGTCTTGTCGTAGGACTTCAGGGGGACAAAGTTCTCAAAAAGTATATGTCTATAAAAGTCATACGTATATAAAGTGTTAGGATTTAGAAAATCCAGTAGTTAAAGAGTCGGTCACCTCAAGTATATATATTCGTTAGAAAGCTCGTAGTCGTATTCATTTAATGTTAGTAAGTAGTTTGTTAAGTAACACCGTGGAGGACGGACGGGTCTTTACCCACTGTATACCTGATCCACAGCCCGAAGGAGGGCGTTCAAGCTTTTAACTATAAATACCCTTTGCCTTGCAAGGCAAAGGGTTGGAGCTTTTCTGAATATCATTTTTCTTTGTCTCACTAAGTTCCCAAATCTCTTCCACTTTCTCTCTCGAAACTACAAACCATACGCCTCATTTACTTGTGTATTTGTGTGTTTATGAAAACCAATTTGTTACATTTGGTATCAAGAGCCATGGTTTGATCACTCATCTTTCATGTTCTTGGATTTCTAGTAGTTTTCATAAGGTTTTTGGGTTTGAATGAGTTTAGAGTAGTTTACATCATTTGGATCATTTCTTGTGTTAAAGTTTGGATTTTGATAGTACTTTTGTGTTTAGAATCATTATAAGTGTTTAGGTTTTGGTTTAGAAGGCTTGAATCATCGTGGTTGGGTTGTTTTTGAATTGAAAAGTGGTGTTTTTTTGAAAGTTTCAAACATGCTATTTGTGTCTCGTATAAATTCTCTTCTATGCGATTTGTCCTAAAAACCTATGCGATTTGTCTCTCTTGTGAACGCTTATTGAAGCGGTTTGTCATATTTTGCATGCGATTTGTCATTTTCTGTGAAGTGATTTGTCTAGCATGCGATTTGTCTATTGAGACAAAACGACAAGAAAGGACAAAGTAGTGGAAGTAGTGGGTGTACTTGTGTACTATGCGATTTGTCAGCTTACGCGACTTGAGTGTTATGCGATTTGTCCACTAAGCGATTTGTCAACATAAGCGTTTTGACACTTATACGATTTGTCTAGGGTGCGATTTGTTTAGGGTGCGATTTGTATAGGGAGCGATTTGTCTAGGGTGCGATTTGTCAAGTGTGCGATTTGTCTATTGAGACTTGTAATTTTTTCATGTTACGTTTTACGGTTTTCTCTTGATTTAGTAAAATCCCGTGAAAGAATCTATTTCCCGGTTTAATCAAAGAGTAGTGAATTCTCGTGGAATCTGTAATCATGTCTACAATCACTTCTTCTGTTGCTGATAACGTTCAAGCTGCAGGATCTGATACTCGTCCTCCTATGCTGGATAGAACCGATTATGACTCGTGGGATCAAAGAATCAGACTGTACTGCTTAGGAAAGGAAAATGGGGTTAACATCCTTAAGTCAATTGATGAAGGACCATATCAAATTGAGACTACCAGAGATATCCTTGAAACTGCTGCTGATGGTTCAGTTATATTAGGATTGGATAGACCAAAGATGTATGATGAGTTTGATGATAAGGAGAAGAAGATATACTTGTAGACATCAGGGCTTCAAACATTATACTTCAGGGTCTACCTAAGGACATTTACAAGTTGATCAATCACAACACTGAAGCTAAGGCAGTATGGGACAATATTAAGATGCTTCTCTCTGGTTCTGAATTGAATAAAGAAGACAGAGAGTCTCAACTGTATGATGACTTTGAGAACTTTAAAATGAAACCAGGGGAAAGTCTTACTGAATATTATGTGAGATTCCACAAAATTGTGAATGATATGAGGAATATCAAAATGACAATGCCAAATATCCAGCTCAATTCAAAGTTTGTGAACAACATGAATCTCGAATGACACAAATTTGTCACTGCAGTCAAACTGAACAAAGGATTAAGGAACACCAATTATGAGCAACTGTATGCTTAGTTGCTCCAAAATGAGCAGCATGCTGCATTTGAACGAATGATCATGGAAAAGTTTAATACCGGTACTGATGATGCAAGTTCTTCAAATGATTCAACTGCATTCTACACTAATGTAGGAATAACCACCAAAGCATCACAAGTCATACCTACTGTGATGGTAATCACAAACTTATTCCAGATCCAAGTTATAAGCCTTCAGACTCATTCATGGAACAATTTGCTCATCAAGTGGCTCTAATGGTCAAGCAAAACCTGAACTTTGCCCCACCCACTAAAAATCACCTCAGAGCTGCTTCTAACCTTCACAATCATGCTACGGTTAAAGATGGAAGGGTAGTTGTGCAAAACGCACAAGGAAGGCAGAATGCTTATCTTCCACATAATGAGCAAGGAAATGTTGGGGTTGGTGGTGGTTATGGAAATGCTGCTACAGGTGGAGGATATGTGGGTAATCAGAATCGTGGAAGGAAAATAGCCCAGGGACAAGGAAAGCCAATCAAGTGCTACAACTGTGACTGAGAAGGACACATAGCAAGGAACTGCACTCTTCCAAAACGTCCACAAAATGCAGAGTACTTCAGGGATAAAATGCTACTGGTGCAAGGTCAAGATAGTGGGGCTGTGTTGAATGAGGAAGAATTGCTATTCCTTGCTGAGGGAAATGCCAAAACGTATGATGCTGATGTGGATGAACATCCAGTACAGGGTATGGGTCAAAACAATCCCAATGCATTTCAAGTTGCAGACTGTGATGCATTTGATTCAGATGTCGATGATGAACCAACTGCCCAGACCATCTTCATGGCTAGCATTTCACCGATGGTCTCTCCAAAGGTTTCTTCACCACAACAGGCCAGTCCCTCCAAGGAATCGATCATATCAGAGGTATTAAAATTATAAGATGATGTTGATGGGCAAAAGATTCACAACAAAGTACAATCAACTGAAATCATTGAATCAAATATTGAAAATATGGGTAATAGCAATATTGTCCCATATGATCAATATGTGAAACAAGATGAAAGTGAAATTGTACCAATTGATGCATCTTCTGCAGTCAATGATGACTATATTTTTTATGAATACACTACATGTGCTCCTGATGATTCCATAATCTCTGAACTAAATGCCTGTAAAGAACAAGTTGCCATATATGAACAGCGTGCTAAATTTGAACTGACTACCAGTGAGCAGGAGATGGATAACCAAATACGTACAGTTATTATAAAAAGTAATTTTAGGGAAGAAATGTTAAAACAAGAGTTAAACTCCTTAAAAGAAAAGCTCAATAAAACTGTTAAGAAAAAGCAAGAACTTCAAGAAAATGTAAAAGTGCTTAAACAGGAATTTACTGCCAAGGAATCAAAACTTTTAAATGACTTTTCCAACCTAAAAACGTTGAAAAACAAACTTGAAAATAAACTGTACGTACAATGGAACACCATTCAGACTGCTCACATGATCACTAAGCATCGAGTCTTAAGCGATAAGCATAGTATTCCCCTTGTAGAGGAACCCAATCCCGAGTATGGTAAAATAGCTAGAGCTGCTCAAAAGGTAGTCTATGATGGTAATGAGATTCTAAAGCCTAGGCAAACACCATCATGTATAGGAAGCACTGAATAGGATAGAAAATTAGAAGACGCCTCTAGAGAGAAAATGGCAAAGAAGTTAAATGATCCTTGGTGTACAAAACATAATATAAAGCTTAAATCTCATGATTACACTAAAGAAAACTGGGTAGTCTTGGATAAGTTTAAACCTCAAACTCAATTAACCCCTGAGCAAGTATTCTGGAAGAAAGATTTGGATAAGCAAAAAATCGATAATCTTATTGAGAAGAACCCTCCTTGTAGGAAAATGCCTCCAGCCACTGTGTATCCCCTAAATACACCTATGCATTTAGTGCCCAGAACCCTTTCGACTCAAAGAAAGACCTTAATCAGCCTATATGTGGTTTATCAATTATTTGTTGATTTTGAGAAAACATGTAAGAAAAGAATTACACCCACAGGGATTACTGAAGGGGAAAGGGATTTTGAGCAAACTAAAAAATGTTATTTAACTGAGGTCATGCCTTTCTTTAAACTACTAAAAGAACAATTTGAGAGTCTTCAAAAGGGCATTGATACAGAGATAAAAGAAATGAAAAAGGTGTTTAATAAAATGGAAATTGAGGTCAAAGATTATGAATGTGAGCTTAAAAGTAATGAAATTGAGAGGAAAAATCTGCATATCTTAAATGATAACTTGATTTCTAGATGTGTTGCTCAGAATGTGTTCTATACTGTTGTTCTATAATGTTAAATTATTCTATCTTCTCAATTCTCATTTCATGAATTATCTGTTGCCTTGAAAGTTTCCCATGATCGTTTCATTGAGCTTGAGTCCACAAATTCTATATTGTATGAGAAAATAGAACAAGATGATCATGACAACTTGGTCAAACACTTTTCTAAATTGGAAGTTGAACATCTTGCTTTGCAATTAAAATATCAACATCTAAAAGAAAATGTTAAAACCTCAAATGCCAACACATCATCGGATGTTCCTGAGTTTGATATAGTGTTTGAAATTAGCAAACGTGATGAACAGATTCGAGCTTCGTGTAACACGATCAAAAGATTGAAAACCCAAATTTCAAAATTAAAGTGTGAAAAGAATGATGTGACTACCCAAATGCCTCCTCCTCTAGATTCTCAAAACTCTCAGAATTTTCATCTTCAAAACATCATTAATGCATTACAACATGAAAATGAATGTTTTCTAGCGGAAAATGAAAAGGTTAAATTGCATTTCAAAGAGTTATACGAATCAATTAAAGTCACTCATGACAAGAACAACGAAAAGGTAACTTCTTTGCAAAATGAAATTGAGAATCTAAAGAGTCAGGTAAAAGGGAAAATGCCAATCACCAATTGTGAGTGTACTGCAGCAAAGGTGCCTGCTTGTGCTAAATATGCTATGACTGTGAAGTACATTCCACCTCATCTTAGGAATAATGAACTTGCACTTCAAACATATTTTTTGTACCTTAAGGATAGTCTAGAATGTCTCCGACAGATTTTTGAAGAGGATAAGATAGAGAAGCCACTTGAAAGTGCAATTAAGGATGCATGCTTATATACTAAACGATCTCAAGAGTTGTTAGAATGCCTAATAACAATATGTCCTAAATTTGGTACTAATAAAGATAGAGTAGTTATGCCTTGCTCTATGCCCAAAGTCAAGCAAGTATCCTTTGATATGCCTCCTAGTACTTCAGATCCCAGCACCTCTAGACCAGGAATGCAGAAAGTAGTGAAATCAACTAATGTTCCCATCGTTCCCTCTACAGGAGTAATCAGTGACACTAAGGCAAGCAGGTCAAAGCCTCCAGGCAATACAAAGCAAGATAGGACCTCGCAAGCTAAGAGTGATCAAGGAAAGGAAGTAAAAGACCATCCTAGGAACAATAAGTTTGAGTTTATCAAGACGAATCCTGTTGATTCAAGTATTAGCTATAAGCGTACTGTAATTAATTCGAATTCTGCTACGATTTGTAAAACATGTAATAAATGTTTGTGTTAATACAAATAAGCCGTAAAAACATTTATTTATATTTTACGATCTTCTAATGTTTTGTCGATAACAAACGTAAAATCATTTTAACGAAACAAATAAAATACGTAAATGGTTTGTACTATTAGTTTCTAACATATTCACATAAAACACTAAAACAAGTATAAGTGATTTTATGATTTAATATTACATATGTACAACAACTAGTGTTTACATATTTGGGTAAAATATACACATAACTAGTATGTAGTATATTGGGTAATATAAATGGGTAGAAACTTAAGTATCACAACCCATTGACCAAATACATTGAATATAGTTGGGTAAAACCCAAAACCCATGACCCATGGAGCTTGACCCATAACCCATTGCATGACATCATGCTTATATCATATATGGATATTATCCATAACCCATGGTATTGACCCATACCCATGTGACTAGGTGCATTGCACTCAAGAGATACATTGTATCTAGCTAAAGACCCATGGATCAACCCATGATCCATAACCAAAATACCCATGGGTAAAGAGGAGCGTCCCACGGATCCCTAGCTTTACGCTAGACAGATCCCTTGTGGGAGGGATCCGTGGGATCTGGGGAACAGTAGATTTTTTTCTCTATAAATAGTGAGCCATTTCTTCATTGTTTCTCACCCCTTTCTAACATACATTCCCCTTGAGTTAAAAAATCTCTAACCTCAGATCCAAGAGATCTATGTTTGTAGTTTTGTTTTTGTGTGATCTTCTAGGTTCCTCTTAAAGGCGAGATCACCACCTTTGAAGTCGAGCAAGCTCAAGTCCATGAGTTGCCATGATTCCTCATCATCAAGACTACTGAAGTCTTCTTGTTGATGATAGTTTTTGTTTTCCTAAGAAGTGTTGAAGACATTTGTGAAAGGTGTCTCAAGTGTCAAGACGAAGATATTAGTGAAGGGTATCTATCGTCCATATCATAAGCACTTGTGGTGGGTGCTTAGAAGTCAAGACTAGAAGCATTAGTGAAGAGTGCTTAGAAGTCAAGACACAATACATTAGTGAAGGGTGTCTTGAAAATCTAGTTAAAGGCATTAGTGAAAGGTGCCTTAGACGTACATTCGATATGGTGTGTTTCGATGTACAAGATAGATTAGTACTAGATCCAAGGATATTGATATCCTTGATGATGTTGTAATAAGGAGTTGGTCTCCTTTGGGATTAGTTGTTGGTGTAGTGTTGGGTAGTAGTTCCTCCGTTGCAATGGAACTAGGTGCTTAGCCTAGTACCTAATAAAGGGTGGGCGACGTTGTGTAGGTGTGGTTCACCTTGGTGTGAAAGAACTAGGTACTTAGCCTAGTACCTGATAAAGGGTAGGCGACGTTGTGTAGGTATGGTTCACCTTGGAGTGAAAGAACCCGGTGGTTAGCCTAGCACCGAAAAAAGGGTAGGCGACATTGTGAAGGCTTCTCCGCCATAAGGAGTTGGTGTAGTGATTACGAACTCTCGAGTAGGTGACTCGGGGAGTGGAGTAGGGCAAGGAAGGTGTCCTTGTAGGTGAGCTACTATAAATACTCGCGTTGTGGTTTTGTGCCTCTTACTCTTATCTTTTCATTACATACTTATATATGTTTGTTTATCAACATCCAACACATCTAAATAGATTGACATAAGTCGATCTAAATAGTTTAAAACAAGTTTTAATTGGCAAAACTATTCAACCCCCCCTTCTAGTTTTCCACAATTGGCATCAGAGCTTCGTTACCAAGTTTCTTGAAGTATATTGTACTTTAAAAACTTGATACGATCCATGGTTAATTGAAAACTACAAAGAAGGTTTTTCATAAAAACAAACACCATGTCTCTTAAAACTTTTTATTTGGATGTTGATTAAGATGACAATATTTCTTTTATTATTTATTTTTCATTTAATTGCACTAATCCTCTTTGTCATGTTGATTAGTCAAAGCTCATATCTACCAAGTCATAGGAATCGCTTGGTAACAAGATTACCTTCCCTAAGAAGGTATCTTAAGCACAAAGGAGCTGGAATTGTCTTTTGACATTTGTTGTGTCATTTGTAAAGACATTCCTAAGTGCACTCGAGGTATGACTTTCAACTTATCTCTAAAATGACATTAGCTTGATAATTAAGTATACCTACATAGGTATTTATATGATTATCTTTTGTGCATATACATGTATTACATAAAGCTTCATTAGAAAGCCTTTTCTCACATACGTGTTATTTTTTCGTCTAAAGTCGTGGTATATAAAACTTGTGTTTTATTTCATTTAATTCATAAATCATATCTTTCCAATAATAAAAAAAAACACAAATTTCAATAATTCCTCCTTCCCCATAAATAAACTCCCACCGTCATCTACTCCATCAAATCTCCACTTTTTCAAATCTTCCACTTTCAAAAAATTTCCTCTCATTCAAAACTTCATCTTCCTCTCCATTTCATCTCATCCGAAACCAAGAAGGCTCGCCATCAACATGGTTTACATCGCCCTCGTGCTCATCGCCTTAACACTCATCGCTCTTGTGTTCCCTATGATGAAGTTCTCATACGGAGACATATACTTTGTGTTGTTAATCTACATTGGGATCATATACTTAATCCTTTGTATCATTCTTAGCATTGAAATAAAATATTATTAATAGTCTAGTTTATCTAGGTTATTATTATCATAATGTGTTTGTCATTTCGTTGGATTTATATGTTTCGTATTCTCTCACGATACATTAGAAGTCATGTATGCATGCTAAAAGAAAACGTAGGTTAAAACACATATCTTGGTATGGAATAAAATTGTAAAACCTATGTTTCTGTTACTACAGACCTACGGATCCCGGCAAGTATACTAGTCGGATCCCTTTTGAAGGGGAACCGTGGGAACCGTAATACTGGAGAACAGTTTTTCATGCAAATTAAATACCACTTTCTTTCTAAAAGTAATATTCCACTAGAATGTCAAAAACATAAGTGAGTTAAGTGTCATTGTTGTTAAAAACCATTGTTAATAAAAATTCTAGTAAAAACATTAGATAATCACTGGTTGACCTCAAAACATCACTTTCAATTAACCCATCTTTTCTATAGGTTTCACTATGTCGCATGTATATGAGTTTGATTTTTCACCTCTAGCGTCTACACTCCAAACATCTCTCTTGAGCCCAACACCCCTGGCAATCATGTCCGTGGGTTCAATAATCTCGAAACCCGTCACTTCCATGAAGGACGTATTGTAGACACCTCTCTACAATTCGAAGAAGGTATCAATACCTCATTCTGAGCCATAGGACTAGAATGTCTTCTCGAAATTAACGAGAAAATATGTCCAAGGTTTGTATTGGAATTCTTTCGTCAAGTCGAACTCGTTCGTAACGAGGATCGTTCTCTATCTCTTTGGTTTTGGATTAAAAACCAAAAGTTTGTTTTGACTCTTGGGCAATTTGCTCAAATTCTCCGAATTCCAAATCATGGACAATGTGCCTTCACCGAAGATTGGTCTCTTGATTTTCTCTTCAACTTTCGTGAAGAAAATAGTGCATATTGTTCTCACATACCTTCCCCGGAAGACTTGATTCGCATGATATGCAAACCCCATCACTCCAATCCCAACATTATCCATACACGGGATATTCGAGAAGAGTACAAGCCCCTTGCTCTCATCCTACGTGAAAATGTTTGGAGTCTTAGGGGAAATCGAGAAATCCTTCCCGCTTGTTGTGCTCACATAATGTATTGTTTGCTAACACAACAACCATACAATCTCGCCTACTTCTTTGCAAGGCGAATTGTAAATCTTCAAGGCTCCAAGAATAAACTCATTCCTTATGGAATGTTCTTGACGCGCCTCTATCATAATGTCATGCATTTTCATCCTCAATATCAAAGTCCGTTGTACGTACTTGTGAACAAGATGATGGAACCGCTAAACATTTCCCTCATGAAGACATTCTTCATTCCTGAATCCGCCAACCTTGGTTTAAAAATGCACGCATCATTGCGTAAATTGTGTGCATCATTGCATTGCTTTTAGGATTTCGCATCATGATACCTAATGCGAGGCCATCCCAAAATGCACTCGCATTAGACCGCAATTTGCCGCATTTGTGTAATGCTAGCAACGATTGCAATTGTCGCAATATGGAATTTATGTCATTTTGAAAAAAATAAACCATTTAGAAGAAGATAAAAATATTTTAATGGACTTTGAAAAACAGAAGTTGTTGAAAGACTTCTAAAACAAACACAATAACAACATCCAAATTACCCTTTGGTTCAAGATCATGCACCATTAACATGGTTTGAAATCCCACAAACAATCATCTTTTTACAACTTCATGTTATGCAATAGTTTATATTGTTCTTTGATCATAAATAATCATATATGTTAAATAGTTAACCTGAAAATCATATGTGTGATTAAAATTTGACTAAAGTTTTTAGTTATGACTTTTGTTGTTGATTTGGTAATAAATGAATTATGATTATTAGCCATCGGTATAACTTATCAGTATACCTTTAACATATTATAATATCATGTTATCATGCATATGTATAGAATCATGTATATTTATAGAATAGAATTTAATCATTCATGTTCAACCGCATTATTACTAAAACAAGGATCTAGAAATTATGAAATTCAAGATCCTAAAATTAAAAATAAATTTACATGTTCATCCTGTTCGAAAGTAATTAAAGAAGGAGTTTCTCGTTTAAAACAAAATTTAGTTGGAGTTTATAATGTTGTTTCTAAGTATTTTATGTCCTGACTTATTGACTTATTTGTTTTACAAATAGATTATTTGCCTATTTTTTGTGACTTTGTGACTTATTTGTAAATTTATTGCATTTACTTGGTAATTTTTTTAATTTACTACGTATAAATAATTTTTGTATTTTTTAATATAAAACGCATCGCGTCCAAAATGCGCTCGCATTCGCATCACGCATCACGCATCGGCCTCTGGTACCTTTAACGCATCGGATCGCAAAACGTAATTTTAAACCAAGCCGCCAACACTCATCAACCATTTGATGATCCCTCTAGCGAAAACACTCAAGGAACTTAGTAGTATTTCAAATAGGATCAATCCTTTTGTACTCATGCTTTATCAATGTAATCCAATTTCCTTCATGAAATAAAACATCTTACACTTGATATCTTAGTTTTAGAACCTCTCAAACTAACCTTGGAATATAATACATTATCAAGATCATTGCATACCTTTAGTAAAGGTTCTGCTTAGCAGATGGACGGATCCCAAAAGTTGTACTAGACGGATCCCTACCCTTAGGGAACCGTGGGATCCGACAAACAGAAAATGCAATTGCAATCATTGTATTTCAAACATGTCCTTAGAACACCTCACACTAAGCTAGACATAGTGCCTTAAGGTAAATTAAGTCCTTATCAAGTTAAGTAGATCTTTTCTAATCACACATAACTCAACTAGATCACACTCAAGACGTTTGTAGATCTATCGTTTCACTTAAAACCATTACTCTTCCGCTCTTAAGCTCACACATAATTTTTCACATGATCCCTCATATCCAACTTTGGAAATCCTTTATAGCAAAATTGATCATAATCATCCTTACGTCAAAATTGGTCGAAATTGATCAAATTCTAGCTTTTCCATCTTAAGCCTTTAGGATATTCTCCAAAGCATTAATCTAAGTCACTATCTGATCTCTAGGATCATTTAGCTTCACTTGACACTCTCAAAATATTTAGTGTCATCCTTGTTCATTTATTGGTACTCATGAAAGTTCCAATTTCTTCTATAAAAAGCAATCATTAGCTACATCACTCATTACCTTCGAAGTACTTAAGCACCCCTTCATTTAAAACACTTAGGAGGACTGAAACACTCAAGATGGTATAGATCTTAGATATTAGAAACATCATTTTTATTCTTTCATAGCTACTGAGAGCCGGATCCCTAGGATTAGCCTAGACGGATCCCTCATTGGAGGGAACCGTGGGATCCGGGTGACAGATTATGTCAACTCTAGCTAAAACAATCACTTCAAGCTCATCTTTCTAACTTAAACACTCCATCTCATCTTAAATGAGTTCCTAGATCAGTACAAACTCTGAAGTTGACTCTTGTGCATGTTAATCATCACATTCCAATGAATTTTAGTGGGTTAAGGCTTGAATGCACTTGCCAAATCTCTTGCTTTATAAACCACATTTTTAGGACTTCCATAGTCATCACCTTCATCCTCATTTTCAGCACTTAAGAAACCCTTACAAATTTCTTGAAAACATCTCATCATGAGGAAAAATCCAAGTAGTAACTTATCCACCAAAGAACCACCCAAGAAAATTGCTCGTGTTGTACATGAAATCTCTTCAACCGAATCATCTCCGGTCAAGCCAACAAATGCAAGGATCTCTTCTCAACTAATCAAACCAATTCCTAAAAGGATAGTACCCACAAAACTACCTATGCCAAACACCACCATACCTCCTAGGCCAAACAATATCATCTCCACTAAACCATCACCATTGGTTCCTAGAACTATCTCTTTTACATCTCTACTATCATCACCTCCTCCACCTACAACATTCTCCTCATTAGGAGGAATAATGGTACAAAATCAAGGTGTTGAGTCAACATTAGCTCCGGCTTCCTTTTCACCGTTTCCATCATATAATCCCATTTGGATTATGAGAAATCATCAAAGTCAACCACCCGACCATATGGAAGTTGACACTTCTCTACCACCACCATCATTCTTGGTCGAGCCATTCTCAAATGCGCCTCCACCAATCCCTCCATCGTTTGAGGCTCCACAAACCGCTTCACTAGATCCTTCGCATCAAGCAATTTCATTTCTTCCACCACCACTACCTAGCCATGACAAAGATTGTTATCATTGTCAACATGTTGAAAGTTTGATACATGAAGTACGAGAAGACCAACGTTTCATGTTCTATCACCTCCTCGAACGTTTCGACGAGATTAAACCTAAACAAACTTGAGCTAGAGGATTTTCGTGGTGTCCTAGTTTCAAGCGTTACTTAGACAAGTCTAGTAATTCCAAGTCATGTATCGATCATTTTCTTAGTTTTTAGAGTCATATATATCATATCTCTAGTTTTATTAAATGAAAATACATGCAACTTACTATATTTATGTGTATATGAGTATGTTGTATAATACATATCTCACTTTGATATTAACATAATATGTTATATCATCATTGCTGAAATTGATCATCAGCCATACGGATCCCTCATATTTGCCTAGACGGTTCCGTAGAAGGAGGGAACCGTGATATAGAAAACTATTTTTCTACTAACTTGGATCACATTTGCAGGAAATTGTACATTATACTTGTTTTCTAACCTTTGTTTTGTAGTTAATCAATTTACACATGAAGACTTTGACACCCTAAAGCTAGGAGGAGCTTTGTGTCAAAGCAATACATTGCAAATTACTTGCAATATTAGGATTACATTTCATGACATCCCTTTGCAAAATTGCAATTATCAAGGGGGAGCACATTCGTTATATAGAAGAAATCTTTTGCAAACTTAGTTGCAAATGAACTAGCTTAGTATTATTCTTTTGACGCCCTTACATAGGGATGGAATCGTCAAGGGGGTAAAGACGAGATCCTTTCCCGTTACTTGCTCTCTATTTATTTTATTATTCCTTTCACATGTTTTTCCTAAAACATTGCGTTAGTTTTCTTTCGAAGCTCTGACAAAAATGGGGAGAAGAAAGTAAAAACTACAAATTCAAACTTTTACGAACTTTAGCTTTTCCTTAAAATAATTTTATGTTTTGTCATCAACAAAAAGGGGGAGATTGTTAATACAAATAAGCCGTAAAAACGTTTATTTATATTTTAAGATCTTCAAATGTTTTGTCGATAACAAATGTAAAATCATTTTAACGAAACAAATAAAATACGTAAATGGTTTGAACTATTAGTTTCTAACATATTCACATTTTCACATAAAACACTAAAACACTAAAACAAGTATAAGTGATTTTACGATTTAATATTACATATGTACAACAACTAGTGTTTACATATTTGGGTAAAATATACACATAACTAGTATGTAGTATATTGGGTAATATAAATGGGGAGAAACTTAAGTATCACAACCCATTGACCAAATACATTGAATATAGTTGGGTACAACCCAAAACCCATGACCCATGGAGCTTGACCCATAACCCATTGCATGACATCATGCTTATATCATATATGGATAATATCCATAACCTATGGTATTGACCCATACCCATGTGACTAGGTGCATTGCACTCAAGAGATACATTGTATCTAGCTAAAGACCCATGGATCAACCCATGACCCATAACCAAAATACCCATGGGTAAAGAGGAGCGTCCCACGGATCCCTAGCTTTACGCTAGACGGATCCCTTGTGGTAGGGATTCGTGGGATCCGGGGAACAGTAGATTTTTCCTCTATAAATTGTGAGCCATTTCTTCATTGTTTCTCACCCCTTTATAACATACTTTCCCCTTGAGTTAAAAACTCTCTAACCTCAGATCCAAGAGATCTATGTTTGTAGTTTTGTTTTTGTGTGATCTTCTAGGTTCCTCTTAAACGCATGCTCACCACCTTTGAAGTCGAGCAAGCTCAAGTCCATGATTTGCCATGCTTCCTCATCATCAAGACTACTGAAGTCTTCTTGTTGATGATTGTTTTTCTTTTCATAAGAAGTGTTGAAGACATTTGTGAAAGGTGTCTCAAGTGTCAAGACGAAGATATTAGTGAAGGTTATCTATCGTCCATATCATAAGCACTTGTCGTGGGTGCTTAGAAGTCAAGACTAGAAGCATTAGTGAAGAGTGCTTAGAAGTCAAGACACAAGACATTAGTGAAGGGTGTCTTGAAGATCTAGTTAAAGGCATTAATGAAAGGTGCCTTAGACGTACATTCGATATGGTGTGTTTTGATGTACAAGATAGATTAGTACTAGATCCAAGGATATTGATATCCTTGATGATGTTGTAATAAGGAGTTGGTATCCTTTGGGATTAGTCGTTGGTGTAGTGTTGGGTAGTAGTTCCTCCATTGCAATGGAACTAGGTGCTTAGCAAAGTACCTAATAAAGGGTAGGCGACGTTGTGCAGGTGTGGTTCACCTTGGTGTGAAAGAACTAGGTACTTAGCCTAGTACCTGATAAAGGGTAGGCGATGTTGTGTAGGTGTGGTTCACCTTGGAGTGAAAGAACCCGGTGGTTAGCCTAGCACCGAAAAAAGGGTAGGCGACGTTGTGAAGGCTTCTTCCCCATAAGGAGTTGATGTAGGATTACGAACTCTCGAGTAGGTGACTCGGGGAGTGGAGTAGGGCAAGGAAGGTTTCCTTGTAGCCGAACCACTATAAATACTTGCGTTGTGGTTTTGTGCCTCTTACTCTTATCTTTTCATTACATACTTATATATGTTTGTTTATCAACATCCAACACACACATCCAAATATATTGACATAAGTCGATCTAAATAGTTTAAAACAAGTTTTAATTGGCAAAACTATTCAACCCCCTTCTAGTTTTCCACAGTTTGATTTCTGATACTTATCATGAATGTGTTGTGAATGAAGTAAAATATGTTGCTAAGTCTCCAGTCAAAACCGTTAGAACTGCTAAACAGGTTAAGGATGTCAGAAAACCAAGGTGGAAAAAGGTTAAAAAACATTGGAAACCAACAGGAAGAAATTTAGTAATGTAGGCTATCAATGGAAATCTACTGGCCATAAATTCAATCTTAATGAATTTTTTGCCCTAAATTTTCTAGATCAATGCCCATTGGGAAATGGATGCCCACTGGTAGAATTATACCTTTAAGAAGTGAACACACTTTGAATAAATCTACTGTCACTATTAGTCCTGCATCTACCTCTAATGATATCATTGATTCTGCTTCTGATGTGGGTGTTCCAATCTCGTTTACTAACAAAATGGAACCCATTCTTGCATGGGGATCCAAATTATCCAGTCATCCATACTTGTCTGTGTTTAACTGCAGGTCATACAAATCGTTCTGTGGTATTTGGACTCAGGTTTTTCTAAGCATATGACTGGAGATCGCTCGCGGCTCATGAACTTCGTGAGTAAATTCATCGGGACTGTTAGATACGGGAACGAACACTTTGGGGAAATTATGGGTTACAGAGACTATGTTGTGGGTGACAGTGTAATTTCCAAGGTCTATTATGTTGAAGGTCTTGGTCATAATTTGTTCTCTGTTGGTCAATTCTGTGATTCAGATCTAGAAGTGGCCTTTAGAAAACATACTTGGTTTATTAGAAAACTAGATGGTGTTGAAATTTTAAAGGGAACCCGTGGAACCAATCTTTACACCATCTCTATCGAAGACATGATGAAGTCCTCTCCAATCTGCTTGTTGTCAAAGGCTTCGAAAACAAAGTCATGGTTATGGCATCGTCGTCTCAATCATTTGAACTTCGGAACCATAAATTATCTTTCTAGAAAGGACCTTGTAAGAGGTTTGCCCATACTGAAATATGAGAAAGATCATCTTTGTTCAGCATGCCAATTGGGAAAAAACAAGAAATACGCCCATAAACCCAAACCTGCAAACTCAATTAAGGAAGTTCTTCATACTCTTCATATGGATTTGTGTGGACCCATGAGAGTGCAAACTATAAACGGGAAGAAATATGTGCTAGTCGTGGTTGATGACTATTCTCGATTTACTTGGGTTAAGTTTTTGAGGTCAAAGGATGAAACTCCAGATGTCATCATCAAACTTATCAAACAGCTGCAGGTTAGACTTAATAAAACAGTCAGAATTATCCGAACAGACAATGGAACTGAGTTTGTTAACAAAGAACTAAATTAGTTTTATGAAAACAATGGAATCAGTCATCAAAGAAGTGTTCCACGTACTCCTCAATAGAACGGTGTAGTTAAAAGACGAAATCGAACTCTTGTCGAAGCTGCAAGGACTATGTTGATCTATTCAAAGGTTCCAATGTTTCTCTGGGCTGAAGCCATTGCCACTGCTTGCTATACCCAAAACCGTTCCCTTATCCATACCATTCATGGAAAAACTCCTTACGAACTTGTCCACAATCGAAAACCAAATCTTTCTTTCCTTCGTATATTCGGTGCTTTATGCTATTCAACGAATGATGGTCAAGATTTAGGAAAGTTAAGAACTAAGGCGGACATTGAAGTTTTTGTTGGTTACGCACCAAACCGGAAGGGTTACCGAATCTACAATAAAAGAACCCGAGATATCATGGAAACTATTCACGTCACGTTCGATGAGCTGTCTGAGCAAATGGCTCTTGGACAATCTAGTTCTGGACCCGCATCTCAACATTTATTATGTAGTCCCATTAGTTCTTCTCTTGTACAAAATCCCTCACTCACAGTTCCATCTGTACCTCCTTCTGAAGAAGATTTGAATAAATTGTTTGATCCGATGTTTGATGAATACTATGAACCTCGTGTTAATGATCAATCTACACCATCAATAGTTGCGGTTCCTAATCCAGTCAACACAGATAATCCATCAGTTTCTGTGTCATTATCTCAAGAAGCGTCTGCTGCAGATCACTCATCATCATCCTCAAATCCTCAATCTTTAAGTGTACATCATGGTAATGTTACTGCCAACTCTGATGGAGATAACCCTTTTGCAACTCCAGAAGATGCACCATTTGAAAACATTTTTGCCCCTGATCCATCATCCGAACCATCTTCATCAGGAGACCCTAACTCTGCTACTTCGGTTCCTCAACAACAACCACACGAGCATTTCAGAAAATGGACACATGATCATCCATTGGAGAATATCATTGGAAACCCATCTCGTCCGGTATCCACTCGTAAACAACTTGCTACTGATGCCTTATGGTGCTTCTTCAATTCCATATTATCAAAGGTCGAACCGAAAGATGTTAAAACCGCAATGTCTGAGGACAGTTGGTTCAATGCAATGCAAGAAGAAATTCACGAGTTCGATCGACTTGATGTTTGGGAATTGGTACCTGCTCCTGACTGTGCTATGATCATTGCTCTCAAATGGATCTTCAAAGTAAAACTTGATGAGCATGGTGATGTGTTAAAGAACAAGGCAAGACTAGTTGCAAAAGGATATCGTCAAGAGGAGGGTATTGACTTTGAGGAATCATTTGCTCCAGTTGCACGTATCGAGGCAATCAGAATCTTCTTGGCTAATGCTGCTAGTAAGAACATGGTGGTTTATCAGATGGATGTGAAGACTGCTTTTCTTAATGGAGATCTGAAAGAAGTCGTATATGTTAGTCAGCCTGAAGGTTTTGTGGATCCAGAACATCCTACTCATGTCTATCGCTTAAAGAAGGCCCTTTATGGGTTGAAACAAGCTCCAAGGGCATGGTATGATACACTGTCAAAGTTTCTCTTATCTAATGGATTCAGCAAAGGAGCAGTTGATCCCACATTGTTCACCAGAAATTCAGGCAAACACTTAATTCACGTTCAAATCTATGTTGATGATATTATTTTTTCCTCGACCGACCCTAATTAATGTGACCATTTTTCAAAGGAGATGGGCTCCAAATTTCAAATGTTTATGATGGGACAAATGTTATTTTTCTTGGGATTACAAATTTCACAAAGTCCCGGAGGCATTTTTATTAATCAATCTAAATATGCTAATGAAATTTTAAAAAAATTTGGATTTGATTCTTGTGACCCTGTTGAAACTCCTATGGTGATGCGCACAAAACTGGATGAGGACCACTCAGGGATCATGGTTGAACAAACGAAATATCGAAGTATGATTGGATCCCTGATGTACCTCACAACCAGTAGACCTGATATTCTGTTCGCTGTACGCATGTGTGCTAGATACCAGGCTAAGCCTACCAAAAAGCATCTTGAAGCAGTTAAACGGGTCTTTCGGTATCTCCAAGGAACCATTAACATGGGACTTTGGTATCCGAAGGACACCAATATGTCACTAATAGCATATGCAGATGCAAACTGTGGAAAACTAGAAGGGGGGGGGGGGGGGTGAATAGTTTTACCAATTTAAAACTTCCTTTTAAATATTTAGATCGACTTATGTCAATCTATTTGGTTGTTTATGTTAGACGTTGATAGATAGATATATAAACGTGTAATGAAAGATAAAGAGTAAGAAGCACATAACCACGACACGAGTATTTATAGTGGTTCGGCTACAAGGACACCTTCCTTGCCCTTCTCCACTCCCCGAGTCACCTACTCGAGAGTTCGTAAACACTACACGACACCAATCTCCTTATGGCGAAGAAGCCTTCACAACGTCGCCTACTCTTTTTACGGTACTAGGCTAACCACCGGGTTCTTTCACTCCAAGGTGAACCACACCTATCACAACGTCGCCTACCCTATATTAGGTACTAGGCTAAGCACCTAGTTCCATTACTAAGGAGGAACTACTACCCAACACAACACAACTCCTAATCTCAAGGAGATCCACTCCTTGTTACAACACCATCAAGGATATCACCATCCTTGGAAATAAACTAATACTTATATGTATAACAACGCACCTCATCGATTATACGACCTAGGCATTCTTCCCTAATGCCACTTGATTTGATTCTTAGGCACCCTTCACTAATGCCTTTGACACAACGCTTGGCACCCTTCACTAATGCCTTCAACACAACATCTCTACGGAGGAAGAAATAATTATCAACAAGATAACCTCATTTGTCTTGATGATGACGAAGCATGGCAACTCATGGACTTGAGCTTGCTCGACTTCAAGAAGTGGTGATCTCGCCTTTAAGAGTAACCTAGAGAATCACACAAAAACAAAAGACAAACTACATAGAAAGATCCCTTAGGATCAGTGGTTAGAGAGGTACAATACTTGGAGAAAGTATGTGTGAAAGTGGTGAGCCAAAAGGAAGAAATGGCTCACTATTTATAGAGGATAAAACTTACTGTTCCCCGGATCCCACGGATCCATCCCACAAGGGATCCGGCTAGCGTAAAGCTAGGGATCCGTGGGACGCTCCTCTTTACCTATGGGTAATTTGGTTATGGGTCATGGGTCATGGGTTATGGGTTGATCCATGGGTTTCTTATTAGATACAATGTATCTTACGAGTTCAATGTACCTAGTCAAATGGTTTGGATAAAACCATGGGTTATGGGTCAATACCATTTTTTAGTTTTTACCCATTTTATTATATACTAGTTTAAGTATATATTTACCCAAATATGTAAACACTAGTTGTTGGACATATGTATTACTAAATCATAAAATCACTTATACTTGTTTTAGTATTTTATGTGAAAACGTAAGTGTGTTAGAAAACTATTGGCTCCAACAGTTTACGTATTTTTGTTTCATTAAAATGATTTTACGTTTGTTATCGACAAAACATTAGAAGATCGTAAAATATAAATAAACGTTTTTACGGCTTATTTGTATTAACAATCTCCCCCTTTTTGTTGATGACAAAACATAAAATTATTTTAAGGAAAAACTAAAATTCGTAAAAGTTCGAATTGGAGTTTTTACTCTCTTCTCCCCCTTTTTGTCGAAACAAAAAGAGCGTCGAAAAGAAACTAACACAAAGTTTTAAGAAAAACATGTAAAAAGAAAAGATGTAAAGTGAGTAAGTGACTGGAATGGTTCTCGTCTTAACTCCCCCTTGACGAGTCCATCCTTTTGTGAGGGCGTCAAGTACATAAAGATAAATCAGCTAATGTTTTGCAATTATGTTTGCAAATGGTTCTTCCTTGTGACGAAAATACTCCCCCTTGAAGATTGCAACGTTGCAATGGGGTGTCATGAAGTGTAATCCAAATAAGGATTATGTTGCAAAATGGTTTTGGAATATGGTTTGACACAAAGCTCCCCTAGCTTTATGGTGTCAAAATCTTCATGTGTATTTTGAAAATCTACAAAATAAAGGTTAGAAAACAAGACTATAGTGCATAATTTCTTGCAAATAAGACTCAAGTTAGTAGAAAATTGTTCTTCTGTACCTCGGATCCCACGGTTCCCTTTGTGGAGGGATCCGTCTAGTCGTTTTGGAGGGATCCGTCTGTCTGGCGACCAATTTTTAGCAATTGTGATATTCCAAACAATGCTAAATATGAGAGTGAGATATGTATAAATAATACACTCAAAGCAATATGGCACATAAGATATCATTTAATAAAACAAAGAGATAATCAAACAAATCTCTAAAACTAAGAGAATGATCTAGCCATACATTTTCTACAAATACCAACGAGTCACCTAAACTTTAGAAGTAACCACGTTCTTAAGGATAAAATGGGATTCCTAGACGTTCTAAGTTTGAGCTTAAGACTAGGACACCGCTTTAGGCTCATGGTTGTTTAGGTTTGTTGACCTCTTCGAAACGTTCGAGGAGGTGATAAAACATGAAACGTTGCTCTTCACGTAGTTCATGTATCAACCTTTCAACATGTTGACAATGATAGCAATCCTTGTAATGGTTTTGAGCTTCTTGAAATGGAGGTTCAAGTGAAGTGGGTTGAGGATCCTCAAATAAAGGAGGAATTGGTGAAGGCTCATTAAGTGGAGGCTCAACAATGTTTGAAGATGGAGGTAATGAAGTGTCAACTTCCATGTGGTCGGGTGGTTGACTTTGATGTCTCCTCATAATCCAAAATGGTATTGGGGGGAATTAGAGAATTTGATATTGGTGCGAATGTTGATTCAACACTTTGGTTTTGTTGCACAACCTTTTCAATTGAGTTTGTTGGTAGTGGTGGAAGATGAGATGGCCAAGGGGGTAAGTCCTCTAAGTTGTGAGAATTTAGGGATGATTGTGTGGTGTTAAAAGATGTGGCTCTAGGCACCAATGATGTTTGTTAGGTTGAAGAGGGTGTGTTTGGATTAGTAGAATTTGGTGATGATATCCTTGTGGGAACAATACTCTTGGGAATTAGTTTGATTGGTTTCTTTGGTGTAGGGGAAATCCTAGCATTTGTGGACTTAACCGGAGATGATTCGGTTGAGGAAACTTTGTGTATGACCCTAGCAAGTTTCTTGGGTGGATGAGTTAGCATTAGGAGCTTTTCTCATGATGAAATGACTAAGGAAGATGTTGGTAATTGCTGAGAATTGTGTTGTGTTTGATGACTAAAGTGTTCTAACAATATGACTTATAAAGAGAAGAATTTGGCAAGTGTATTTAAGACTTAAGCCACTAAGATTCTTAGAAATGTGATGATTAACATGCACAAGATTGAAGTTCAGAGTTTCACTGATCTAGGAACTTAATAAAGATGAGGTGGAGTGTTCAAGTAAGCAAGATGAGCTTGAAATGATTGTTTAGGCTAGAGTTTACATAATCTGTTACTCGGATCCCACGGTTCCCTCCTTTGAGGGATCCGGCTAGGCTAATCCTAGGGATCCGGCTCTCAGCAGCTATGAAAGGTTAGAAATGAAGTTTCTAATAGCTAAAACCTATACCATCTTGAGTGTTTCAGTTCTCCTAAGTATCTTAAGTGAGGGTGTACTTGAATGATCAAGAGTAATGAATGATATAGCAAATGATTGCTTTTTATGGAAGAAGAATGGGACTAAATGACTACGAATGGATGTTCAAAGATGACACTAAGAGTTTAGGTGCTATCAAGTCATAATAAATGATCCTAGAGATCAGATGTTAGCTTGAGATGGAGTTTGAAAAATCCTCAAAATTCAAAAGAATTGAAAAGCTGTTGGATCGATATACTTTAATCAAACTATCTTAACTAGCTTGTTAAGGTTTAATAACCTTGGATAAATCCTAAGTTATTAACAAAGAAACACTGAGCAATCTTTATTAAGTACGCGGAATTTACTTAACAAAGCTAAGAAGAATAACCTTTTATTATAAACTCTAAATCTGCTTATTATGCAGATACTCTAATACAACTCTAAGATAATCGAACTTTTCTCTAAAAAACTAATTCATAAACTCTAAAACTCTTTTTCTGAAATCGTACCTCTAATGCCAATCTAGGAGTCCTTTTATAGGCTCAAGGATATCCTAGTTGGTTTACAATTGATAACCTTTTACGACAAGTAATCTAAACATAGAATACAATTCTTTCCATAAACGAATATAACAGTTCTTTTGTTCTTGCAGTACTTTGACTTCATATTGCAGTACTTTGACTTTGTCTTTAACAGTACTTTGAGTCTTTAACTTCTTCCAGTACTTTGCAGCTTACAGTACTTTCATATCTTCAGTACTTTGATATCTTCAGCACTTTCATATCCCAACAATCCTCCCCTAACTTGAATTCTACTTGCTTGACTTCAAGTTCCTTTGTGAATATATCTTTAACAGCTTCATCTTTTAAAAACGAATTGTGTCTTAGTCTTTAAGCTTTTATCTCTGTAACATCTGTTCTTGTCAAAGTATCTCTTAGAATTGTTCTCTTTACAGCAGCATCCAGCAAGCTCCATCTTTTCAGCAACACAGCAACATATGACAATTTGTACATTTAATTCAGTTTAAGTTGCATACTATTCTCATCACTTTCAAGTGAATCATTGAAAAATTAATGGATTTAGATCTCTTTACCAAAGCCATTATCTCTGGAGTAGCCAAATGTTTTGGTGTGTAAGACCATGGTACATTGATAACCATATGATTTTTAGCAAACCACCAGCTATCAACAGATTTGTTTTGTCTTTACCAAAAGCTGTACCCTTCTGGACTAGTTAGTTCTTCTATCTAATGGTGAACTAATTACCAATAATGGTTTTTCCACAGCCTTTACCACAAGCCATTTTCTTGTGGGCTAGCCAACTCTTCACATTACTGATATGGTGAGTTGATTACCATCCAACTTATTAGCAAGTTGTCAACTAAAAACGGATTTGATATATCTTTACCAGAGCCGTTTGCTCATGGATTAGTCAATCCTTTTGTAACCATGGTGGATTGATAACCTATTGATGTTATCATCACAAAAACCATTTATTCAACCTTTAGTTCAAAATATTTATTACTTAGCAAAAGGTTTCTTCTAAAATTCATTTAACTGGTTTATTTCTGCAAACAGTACTTTGATGAAAGTACTGTCTGATCAGCAGTACTTTGAATAAAAGTACTGATATATCAAAAAGTATTTATTCAAATAAAATTCATACCAGTTATTGATCATTCTCAGCAATGGTAGTCCAGTTTATAAACAAGTTGATAACCATGCAAGCAGTTTCATTATCCTCTTCTACTTCCAATCCATGCTCTAGCATTCTTCTCATGAGCTCAACTGTGAGAGGGTATCTTCTTTCTGCAAACATGTGTATCATTGTTCCATTTTCCAGCTCCAAAACATGAACTCCAGATTCTTCAAAGAATCTCCAGCAAACTATTTCCCAGCTTTCTTGATTCTTCCAGATATCATCAATGCTGTCTTCTTCAGTTTCCCATATAGTTATGAGATCACCATGTAAAACCAAACCAATCCCTTCTAATGGATTATTTTCAAAGTAAACCTTCACAACATGATATAAGTAGAATAGGTCTACTCTATCTATAATGTGCAGTAAATCCATAGCCTTTTGAAAACTTTGAAGCTTTCATCTTCTTTATGAAAAATCATGTAATCTCCATTCTTGGATTTCACAACCTTAAAAACACTGATCTTTGATCTGTTCATCTTCATGTTATCATCTTCCTTTGTATAATCAAAATCTACCACTCTGAGATAATTTTTTAATTCATCTCTAGTCTCAGATCTTAATTCAACCTTTTCTTTCTTTGAAAACTGAACATCTGTAACTTCAGTTTTTCTTTTTCTCTTTAAGCTCTTCTTCCTTTCAGATTCAGTCCAATGAGCTTCTTCTCTAAAGTCTTTAATATCAGCAACACTCTTCTTATAAGCTGCTGTTTCAGCATCATAAAGTCTTTTCATATCAACATAGTTTAACTTCTGCAAACCCTTATATCCTCGACCTTTTAAATAAGCCATCATAGCATTCCTGTCCTTAGCTAAATTAGGTCTTCTTGGCATATATCTAACAGGTGTAGGGGACTGTAAAGATTCAGTAGCTTCAGCATCTAATTTATCTTGCACCTTTTGAGCTGCTTCTCTATTCAGAGCTTCTTGAGCTTCCTGTTCTTTTCTATCTTGAGCATCTAACTCTTCTTGAACTATTCTAGCTGCAGCTTCATTCCTAGCAACTTCAATTGCTCTAAGTTCTGCCAAAGTGAGTTTCATTTTCTTTGTTTCAACCAGAATACCTTTCCCTTTATCTTTTGGATCAATTGAAGGTTGAGAAGTTCTTGGTTGTTCTTCTTCTTGTACATCTCTAATAGTAACTCCTCCTCTTGGTTGTGACAAATCTAATATTGTAGCAATTAATTCATCATCACTTGCAGAGTAAATGGGTTTGAATGTAGCTTCCTCCTCTTCTTCTATAACAATTGTAGAAGGACCAACATCTTCTTCAAAATTCAATACCCTTGGTGTAATTACTTCTTGCCTAGATGTATCATGAAAAAATTACTTTGATGTTTAGTACCTTGATGTTCAGTACCTTGATTATCAGTACTTTGAACTTGCACTTCTTCCTCAGAATATGAAATAATCTTTTCTGCAGTACTTACAGATTCTTTCTTCTTCACAACATCTTCTTTCAAATTTTCCTTTTCTAAATTCCTCCCCAAGTTGACAGAAGATGATTTAGGAACCTTCTTTCGTTTTAATTCCTTTCGAAGTTGTTTACGACGTTTGTTTTCCTCTTTAACCCATAAGTTGAAACCTTGAATATATGGTTTAATAAAATTCCTCAACCAGATATACTTACGCTTCAATTTCCTAAGCGCTTTAGCTTGAAACTCAACAGTCTTGTTCAACCTAACAAGCTCCCTTGTCAAAGCATAATTATCCAAAGTCAAACCTTCACGAGGTATAGTATGATCGTCACCTTGAAGATGTGAATGTTCCTCTGAAACAGGAACAAAATGTTGTGGAGATGTAGTAGGTGTTCTTTCAATCTCTGCTTGAACCTCAGGGCTTGGAGAAACAGTACCCTGTAAAGATGCAGTACCTTCATGAGAAGCAGTACTTGCAGATGCAGTACCTTGTGAGGCAGCACTTTGTGAAGCAGATCTTGGAGAAACAGAACTTTGAGAGGCAGCACTTTGTGAAGCAGTACCATGTACAGAATCAGGACCTTCACTTTCTTCATCCTCTCCAGCTTCATTACGTACAGCTTGAACAACTTCCATCATTGTATTAGTTAATGGAATATCTCCACCTCTGAACAAAGCACTTCGCCTAGCCATAAATGTAAATATTTTGGCTTGTTGCACAATAACAGGTAACAAAGCAGCAGGTTTTGGAACATCAGCCAATTGCTTGTTTAAGAAAACCTGTACAAACCTTGGGTACATCATCCATTTTGACCCAGAGGATATATGTGATAGCATCCCATCCAAAATAAGCTTTGAAAAATTAAACACTCTGTCAGTAGCTAGTCCAACCACTGCAGATGCTATATTGGACCCAAACTGCTCCCAAGAAGTACTTTTAGAACTTATGCAATGAAGCAGTACATGAATCAAAAACTTCCATTGAGGATAGAATAATGCTTTCTTGAATGTTTGTTCTGTTAAAGATCCTTCATAACCAAGATTCCTAAAAGTATCCCAAATCAGTTGCTTGTCAAATCGAATAGCCCCATCTTCATCTCCAAATAATAAATCTTCTCGAATAGAGGCTTCTGTAATCTTGATAGTCCGTCCAGCAACTGTAGATCTAATATAATATTCATCCTCCTCCATGTTATCGCTAGCATTAGCCCAAAATTCTTGAATCCATGGTTCAATAACATCCGGTTCAACTAAAAGAGCATAACTAATAGGCGACCCAGTAAGATAATCAACAATATCATAAAAAGCCATATTTGCCTCAGTCTTGTCCAAATTAGCCACCATATTGTGCTTTGAAACAGTTAAACGATTCGCCATTGTTGAAAAAGTGAACACAATAAAGATTTTATCGAAGAATAAAGAGATGGTGATTGAGAGATAAGTATGGAAAAGATGTAAAGTAATAATATGAGAGGGAAAATCGGAAAGTAGTTATTTATAGGTAGGATTTGAAAAATCACAGCCTATAATAACAAAGTTACCGTTACTATCAATTACCCATCAATATTACCGTTGGAACAATACTTTAATACGACAAATAGTACTTTCCACATAAGCAGTACTTTCCCAAGCAGTACTTTCCAAGCAGTACTTTCAGGAAAAACAGTACTTTGCCAAATGCCTTCATATAAACCAAGTATAAACAAACATCCTCCCCTCAAGCAATACACAGGACTATACTAACACCTTATAGTCCTCCCCTTAGACAAAGCTTAGTAATTAATCATTCCAATGCTCACGACCAAGTGATTGAATCGTGACACATCAAAACCTTTTGTGAGTAAATCAGCTACATTGTCATCCGTGTGAACCTTAACAACATTGATGAGCCTATGCTCATAACAATCTCTGATAAAGTGATGCCTAATCTGAATATGCTTTGTCTTGGAATGATACACAGGATTCTTCACAATACAAATTGTACTCTCATTATCAATATTGATAGGAGTATTCTTGAAATTGAACCCATAGTCCAAGAGTTGATTTTGCATCCACAAAACTTGACCACAACAACTTGCAGCAGCTACATATTCAGCTTCAGTAGATGATGTTGCTGCAATTGTCTGCTTTTTGCATTGCCAGGAGACTAGCCTTCTTCCAAGATATTGGCATCCACCAGTTGTGGATCTTCTATCATAATTATCACCTGCATAGTCACTATCTGAAAAAGCTTCCAAGTGAAAAGGTGACTCTTTAGGATACCACAACCCCAACTTAGGTTGTTGTTTCAAATAACATAAAATTCTTTTTACTGCATTCATGTGAGAGATCTTTGGTGAGACTTGATATCTTGCACATAGACAAACTGCAAACATGATATCAGGCCTGGATGCAGTAAGATACATAAGAGAGCCAATCATTGATCTATAAAGCTTGACTTCAACAGGGTGTCCATCTTCATCTTTGCCCAATGAATTGATAGATTTAATAGGTGTAGTAACAGCCTTTATATCATCAAAATTGAATTTCTTAAGTATGTCAGTAACATACTTGTCTTGACTGATAAAAATACCTTCCTTTGACTGCTTAACCTGAAGTCCTAAAAGAAAGTCAACTCTCCCATTGAACTCATTTGAAATTCTTTTTGCATCAGCTGCTCAAACTCCTTAACCATGGACTGTTTGGTAGCCCCAAAGATGATATCATCAACATAAACTTGAACTAACATGATATCTTTCTTGTCTCTCTTGATAAACAAAGTCTTGTCAATAGCTCCCCTTCTATATCCATGTTGCAATAAGAATGTGGAGAGTCTCTCATACCAAGCTCTAGGTGCCTGATGAAGGCCATAAAGAGCCTTAACAACCTTGTAGACTTTGTTTTGATGTTTAGGATCTTCAAAACCAGGAGGTTGTTTCACATACACCTCTTCTGTAATAGTACCATATAGAAAGGCACTCTTGACATCCATCTGGTAGACCTGAAAGCCCATATAAGAAGCAAAAGCAAGAAATATTCTAATAGCTTCTATTCTTGCTACAGGAGCAAATACCTCATCATAATCTACCCCTTCCTCCTGTCTATAACCCTGAGCAACTAACCTTGCCTTGTTTTTGATAACATTGCCTCTTTCATCTCTTTTAACTCTAAAAACCCACCTGGTTCCAATAACTCTCTTCCCATCTGGAAGATCACATAAAACCCAAACTTCTTGAAGTTTAAATTGAAGAAGTTCTTCTTGCATAGCTTGAACCCAGCTTTCTTTAGTCAAAGCTTGTGCAATATTCTTGGGTTCCTCTTGAGAGATAAAACAAGTAAATAGACAGGTTTGATGGTCCTTATGATTCAGCCTGTTTGTTTATACACAAAGCTAAGTAAAGCATTGTGAGGTTTTGTGAAACCCTTAGCTTTGTGTCTAGTCATCACTCCAGAAGTAGAAGGACCAATGATTTGATCAGAAGGATGATCCTTATGAGTTCTTAAGTTTGGAGACTGTGGAACTTCATAATTATCATCTAAATTAGTAACATCAGCACCTTCATTGGAATTTGGAAAAATACCTTCATCTTCAAATTCATCATCAGTATCTTCTAATCCAGGCATGGTAGGATCATTCAGATCAGCTAAAGTACTGTCAACTTGTGCAGCAGTACTTTGTTCAAAAGTACTGTCCAAAGTACTGTGAGAGTACTCTGCAGTTTTGTTTTTCTTCTTTGCCTCTTCATAAGCTCTCCTTTGTTCATCAGTGTAAGAATGTGCTAAAACATCTTGAAGAAGCATCTGATTAAGTTCCTCTTGAATAGATTGATCCTCAGCAGATAATGAGGATTGTGGTGCAACAGTACATTGTTTTGAAGAATCGTACTTGCTTAGGAACAGCTGTACTTTGGTTTGAACTTACAGGATATTTATCAGGAACAGCATCAGGTCTAATATGAACATCATGAACAACATATTGGATATCTTCTTCATGGTGCATAGGTTGATTTTCTTCTCTAACAGGAACATAATTCATTGAAGGAGATAAAATCTCAAGATCAAACATCCAATCAGGACCTTTACCTTTCTCATTGTCTTGATCTTCTAAAAAATCAACATGAAGACAATCTTGAACCTTCTTAGTAACTTTGTTGTATACTCTAAAGCCCTTACTGTTAGTGCAATAACCCAATAAATATCCTTCTTCTGACTTGCCATCAAACTTCCCAGATTATCAATAGTGTTTAAAATAGTAAGAGGGCATCCAAAAGGTTTCATAAAACGAATGTTGGGTTTAGTGCCCATCAGCAATTCATAAGGTGTCTTCATTTGTGGTTTAGTGACTGAGACCCTGTTAAGTACATAACAAGCAGTACTTACAGCTTCTGCCCAGAACTGAATAGGTAGGTGAGAATCTGCTAACATCGTTCTTGCTGCTTCAATCAAAGTCCTATTCTTCCTTTCTGCAACACCATTCTGTTGTGGTGTTCTTGCAATACTAACCTCCCTTTTTATGCCTTTGTTTGCACAAAATTCATCCATTAGTTTGTTCTTGAATTCAGTCCCATTGTCACATCTAATACCTCTAACCTTGAGTCTCAATTGGTTTTCAAGAGCAATAATCAGTGTCTGGATAGCATCAAAAGTATCATCTTTAAAACCCAAAAAGAAAACCCAACTGAATCTACTACAATCATCAGTAACAACCCAACAGTACTTTTTCTTATTTAAACTTGCCACAGAGACAGGTCCAAATAAATCCATATGTAACAGCTCCAATGGTTCTCTAATAGTTCTTTCCTCAAGCTTCTTGCATGAAGCTTTGTGTTGTTTACCCTTCTTGCATGCCAAACATGATTGATCATTCTTGTAAGTCTTTGAAGGTAGACCTCTAACTAAATTGCCTTTGACCATTTTGTTGATATTCTTGAAATTAACATGGCCCAATCTTCTATGCCATTGATGTGCTTCTTCAGATGTTGCTTTAGCCACCAAACATGTGGCTCCGCCATAAGAATGTAGACTCTTCATGTCTAAACTATACACATCATTTGTCCTTGGTACTCTAAGTACTACCAAGTCATCATCAACAGGTTTAAAGTCAGAGGAAAGGATGAGACATTCTGTGTCAGTGAATAACACAGGATGCTTTTTATCACAAATTTGAGAGACTGACAACAAGTTGAACTTAAGCTCCTTGACATATCTGACATTCTCAAAATCGATTCTTCCAGCTTTAATTGTTCCTTTCCCAGTAATCCTACCTCCATTGGGATCATTCCCAAATGCAACTTTTCCTCCACTAATCTTCCTAAAATCAGACAGGATCTCTTTGTCTCCTGTCATACTTCCAGAGCAACCACTATCCACAATAAGATGATCTTTAAGCTCCTCTTCTGGGTTGCCCTGCACATAAAGAAAAGAGTTAGAAACTTTTAGGAACCCAAGCCATTACTGACTTGTGTTCCCCTTGTGGAGTTACAAACTCAAATTCTTTGAGAATGTAATTCCCACTATCTTTCAAATGATGATCCAAAATTATCTTTTGATTTTTAGCATGTGGATTTTCAAAACTTTCTGGTTTTTCAACATAAATCTTTTTCACCAGATTTTTAGCATTTTCTTGTGTCACACAAACATCTGATTCACTTTTTGTTGAACGTACTGTTTGTCCCTTAGCAGTACTTTCCCTTTTAACCCATTCTTTTTTAACACTTGGTTCCTCTGATCTAAATCTCCTATGTGAATTGGAATACCTTCTAGGTTGATAGTGAGATTGCCTAGAATTTCTATACCAAGTATTGTGATCAGTACCTTGTTTTTGTCTGAGCAGTACTTTGTGAAAGTACTGGGCCAGAGGTAACAGTACTTTGGAAAGTACTGTGAGATACTGAAGGTCTTCTCTGTTGTGGGTATCTATGATCTGATGTGAAGTTTCTGTGATTAACCCTATTTGAGTTAGTCCAAACTGGTTTGTACTCTCTAGGTTTCTGGTTGGCAGTCCTGTTCTTTGGAAATTTTCTAAGGTTTTTTGAGTGATGTTCACAATCCTTAATTAGATGAGTAGGACTGAAACACATAAAACACAGTTTCTGACCCATACTGTCAAATTGACATCTTCTATGTCTATGCCCAAAATTATTTTGCCTTCTTGGTGAGTGATTAAACCTGTTTTGACCAAAATTATCCCAAAAAGGTTTAGCAGTACTGTTTTGAAAAGGTTTTGAAGAAGGTACGCTTGTGGAGCAGTACTTTGATTTAAAGGTACTGCTTGATTTTGAACACCGTTTTCAACAGTTTCTTTGGGTTTCAGACCTAGATTTAGCAACTAGCTTTTTCCTAAACTCTAGACTGTCTACTCCAAAACGAGAAACATCAGGCCTAAGGGGTTGATGAATGCCAGTAGGATGTGGAACAGCATGATAATCATTAGATTTCTTATATGCAGGAGGTGAGTCACTTAATGAACCATCATTACTAGATGTATCTACATAATTAATGAGTTCTTCATCACTAGTGGTTATATCCTCATACTCACCTTCATCCTGATTACTAGATTGGTTTTCTTCTATCTTACTAAAATCCATACCAAAACCTAATCCAGTTTTAAGATAGGCTCTTTGCTGTTTTTGAACAAAAGAAACATGTGACAACCAGCTTCACCCCAAGCAGCAAACTTAGCTAACAAATCATCTCTTTCCTTAGTTAATTTCTCAATTTCAGCAATTTTACAGTTTAATTTCCATTCACTAAGCTTTAACTGGTAATCCTGTTGTGCATATTTTTCAGCCCAAGCTACTTCATTAGTTTCATGTGCTAGAATTTTGGCTTCCATAGATTCTAAGGTTATTTGATAACCTGCTACCTCAGACCTAGCCTTAACACAATTATCTCTCTCAATCACATAACTGCTAAGCAATTTATGATAAAAATCATAGCAATTTGAGCATACCTCAGAGATAGGAGATTGATTTGGTGAAGTAGCCACCAATGCGAGTTGAACAGGATCATCTTCACTTTCTTTGCTCCAATCAAATCCTCCAAAGCCATCATCAGATTCCAAAGCAGCATGTTCAGATTCTTCATCAAAAGCAGTACTCCAGTCCAATGCTTCCACTGTGTCTTCAACTGCATCTTCCACTGCTACCATACAGTAAGTCACCGGTTCATCATCAAATTCTTCACTCCAGTCAACTTCTGATAACTTCTCTTGAGCAACCAAAGCCTTTGTTTCAGTAATGGGAATTTCCTTAAGCTCAAGTTTTGGCTTTTCAGATGTCCTGTTTGCTTGATACTTAGCAAACCTGCACTCCCTTGCAAAGTGACCAGTCTTTTGACAATTGAAGCATTCAATTTTAGATTTGTCAAAAGTTATGCCCTGTTTTGGTTTGAAATCAATGCTTTTGCCTGTCTTCTTCATGTACTTTTTGATTCTTGCAGTGATCATAGCAACTTGCCACCTGATATCAATTTCTTCAAGTGCATCTTCTTCAATCTGTGCTAGATCTTCTTCATAAGTGACAGGTAAACTAGCTTGTTGTGCAAAGAAGGAGCACATAACTTCATCTGAGGCCATAGTGGTAGTTGATGGGGCATGTTGAACATATGAGGGGGGTGTATAGACAGCAGTACTTTGAGGAGAAGCAGTACTTTTGGAAGTACTGGCCTTCTTTTCAGATGAATGAAAAGCAATACTGTGAGACTTAGAACTCGTTTGACCACTCATCTCATGCTCATACACCTTAAGTTGATGATATAGATCAACAAAGTCCATGACATCCAAACCTTGTTGTCCTCTGATCATTGTAGCAATCACATGCCATGAGGATGGCAAACTCCTTAGAAACTTCAAATTAGCATCTTCAACTGATACTTCGGCCTTGTATAGCTCCAACATGTTCAGTAGATTTTGAAACCTATCATATGCAGCATCAAGACTCTCTCTTTCACCAACTGTGAAAGTTTCAAACTGTTGTTTTAGCAAATTTCTGTGCATCTTTTTAGAGGCTTCATTCCCTCCAAATCTGGTCTTGAGAGCAGCCCAGAGTTGCTTAGCATCTTTAGCATCATGAAATTTGAGAAGATGACCATCTGGAATGGCAGATAAGAGAATATTGAGTGCCTTCTCTTGATTCCTTAATGTTGCTGCTGGTAATACTGGTTTAGGTGCCTTTGGTTGTCCAGGAATATCAATGGGGTCTGCTACAACTTCATTCCCATTCACAATAACATTCCAAAGAGCATGGTCTATAATGGCAATGTACTGCCTCATCTTCATACACCAGAGATCATATTCTCCCTTCTTAATTATTGGAATCCTGAGTGAGGTGATTGAGGGTGGTGGAACAGCTTCAGTCGACATCTTGAATATAGTTGAAGTAGGGTTTCTTCCTAGTCAGAGTTTCCACACAAGCTCTGATACCACTTGTTGGATCGATATACTTTAATCAAACTATCTTAACTAGCTTGTTAAGGTTTAATAACCTTGGATAAATCCTAAGTTATTAACAAAGAAACACTGAGCAATCTTTATTAAGTACGCGGAATTTACTTAACAAAGCTAAGAAGAATAACCTTTTATTATAAACTCTAAATCTGCTTATTATGCAGATACTCTAATACAACTCTAAGATAATCGAAATTTTCTCTAAAACACTAATTCATAAACTCTAAAACTCTTTTTCTGAAATCGTACCTCTAATGCCAATCTAGGAGTCCTTTTATAGGCTCAAGGATATCCTAGTCGGTTTACAATTGATAACCTTGTACGACAAGTAATCTAAACATAGAATACAATTCTTTCCATAAACGAATATAACAGTTCTTTTGTTCTTGCAGTACTTTGACTTCATATTGCAGTACTTTGACTTTGTCTTTAACAGTACTTTGAGTCTTTGACTTCTTCCAGTATTTTGCAGCTTACAGTACTTTCATATCTTCAGTACTTTGATATCTTCAGCACTTTCATATCCCAACAAAAGCTAATTTTTGACCCGTTTTGAGATAAAAATGACTAGAAACAATTTCCTAAAATTGTTCAATATGTCCACCTAAGTGTTTGAGAAATGAAAAACAATTTGTGAGTATTGAAGGAAAAATAAGGTGAGCTTTGACGATTTGATAAATCAAAAGGCATTTTGAATAAGATCTTATGTGAGCTATGAGTGAGTTTAAGACTCTCATCCTTGAAGGAGACTTAGTTGAGTTCTAAGATCTTATGTTTAGCTAGTGTAAGGTTATCTAGTAAGCTATATTGATGTATGGGATGCTGTATTGCTGATCTGTTGTCACGGATCCTACGGTTCCCTCAAAGGAGGGATCCGTCTAGGCTAATCCTAGGGATCCGGCATCTGCAGATCAGAATCATCATAGAATTATGTGCAGAATTTTCACACTAATCAACCATTAAACTAATCATAAATATAAGCATGTCATCACATAAAAAATTTCATAGAAAATGGTAGAAATAGCAATTATCCAAGTTAATGCAAACAAGAGTGCTAAAACATAATCATCCATACACAAAACAAGTGTTTAAGAAACAAGCATAATCCAATAGTCTCTTTCGTCAATTCTTTCTTTTCCTCTTTCCCGACTTTGGGAGGTGATAAGCTAGATTTTGAATCATACCCCTTAATTGTTTGAATTCCGCGGTCTCGTTTGGAATGGTTGGAAGTTGTTCATAGTAGTCAAAAGGTTCCAATTCATTGTTAGCTATGGGGTCGACATCTTCTTCTTCTTCATCATCTTCTTCTTCTCCTTCCTAGGAATCCGAGAGAGCTTTAGGTTTCTTTCCATTGACCATGAACCGTTTAGAGGGTATTTTGGTAAGAGGTACCATTACGTGATCGGCAAAGAAATGATCATTGTTGATAGGAGATGGTTGCAATGCACTAACATACTTACAAAGTCGTGTTAGGAGCATACCATATGGAAGTACCATGTTGGAAGCTTTGAATACCCCGGCCATTCTCCTTACCATGTAATAGGCGAGATTAAATGGCTTTTGGTGGATAAGACAATAGATCATTTGCACAAGACATGCATTTGGATGATCCTTGTTACCAACTAGGCTAATGACGTTTTCCCTAAGGATTTCTTCCCATTTTCTAAATATGGGATGCATTTCGAAAAGTTCCATTTGAAACGGATCACGGTGAATGAGCTTTTTGTTTCAGTTGTAACGAGATTGGTCGGTCCTAACCTTGAAGATAGTATCTCGAATGGTTTCGGGATCATCGAGAGGAGTATTGTAGATAGGTTTAGAATCAAGTGCAAGGTTTTGAGCGTTAATTGCCCAATCTTGAGAATACATACAAATTCCTTCACAAGGAATGCGAAGAATTTGAGCAAAGGTGTTGAGAGGTAGAATGAAGTTTCGTTTATTGATGATGAAGGCGATTGAAATGCTATCATCGGCGTTTCGAATGATCCTAATGCTTTTATAGAATTCAAAGATGAAAACCGGGCAAATTTGTTCATCAATGTCAAGAAGACAATCAAAGTTGATTGCCGAGAATAAGACGTTTTTCAAGTCTTTTGAAGATTTTGCGATCGGTTTTTGATAGCCCTTCTTCCCGATAGTAATGGGTGAGGTAATGGACGGTATCATGGTGGTCTTGTTGAGTGGCTTTAGGCATGGTTGGTCCTAAAAAAAATATTCTAATTAGGTAAAATTAGTTGAGATGGGTTTATGGTTTTGATTTGTATTAACAATGTTGTGAACAAAGTGTAATCCTAATTGTGTTAAAAAGCCCTTTTAATGATTAATTTAAAAAACCCTAATTGAGTTAATTGATTAGAAATTGTGTAACCATAAACCCTAGGATGAGGATGATGGAAATTAGAACAAGTTAGTGTAATTACTTACAATGGTGTTCAAGTGAGGAATACTTGAGGGTTTGGAGTCGTATGTTTCTTGGTTTGGCTTATGAAGAAAAAAGTAAACATACCTTTATGTTTCTTGGTTTGGCTTATGAAGAAAAAAAATACTTCATGAGCTCTTAAAGTAATCCTTTGTACTTAGAGTAAGTAGGTTGTGATTACTTTTGGATCCTTTCTCGAGGGTTGACTTCATTATTCTTTGAATAGAAATGAAGGTTTTAAAGAGATCCTAGCATGAAGATTTCTTGAAACAAATATGTTAGAATGATCTATCAATATCCAACGTGAACGAGCAAAAGAAAGAAAAAAAAATGTTTTGAGATATTTCCTTCTTTGTAGTTTTCAAACATACACGGATCGTATCAAGTTTTTAAAGTACAACATACTCTAAGAAACTTGGTAACGAAGCTCGGATGCCAATTGTGGAAAACTAGAAGGGGGGGGGGTTGAATAGTTTTACCAATTTAAAACTTCCTTTTAAATATTTAGATCGACTTATGTCAATCTATTTGGTTGTTTATGTTGGACGTTGATAGATAGATATATAAACGTGTAATGAAAGATAAAGAGTAAGAAGAACATAACCACGACACGAGTATTTATATTGGTTGGTTACAAGGAAATCTTCCTTGCCCTACTCCACTCCCCGAGTCACCTACTCGAGAGTTCGTAAACACTACACGAAACCAATCTCCTTTTGGCAGAGAAGCCTTCACAACGTCGCCTACTCTTTTTCCGGTACTAGGCTAACCACCGAGTTCTTTCACTCCAAGGTGAACCACACCTATCACAACGTCGCCTACCCGTTATTAGGTACTAGGCTAAGCACCTAGTTCCATTACTAAGGAGGAACTACTACCCAACACAACACAACACCTAATCTCAAGGAGATCCACTCCTTGTTACAACACCATCAAGAATATCACCATGCTTGGAAATAAACTAATACTTATATGTATAACGATGCACCTCATCGATTATACAACCTAGGCATTCTTCCCTAATGCCACTTGATTTGATTCTTAGGCATCCTTCACTAATGCCTTTGACACAACGCTTGGCACGTTTCACTTATGCCTTCCTCTTGAATCTTTCGGCATCCTTCACTAATGCCTTCAACACAACATCTTTACGGAGGAAGAAAGAATTATCAACAAGATAACCTCAGTTGTCTTGATGATGACGAAGCATGGCAACTCATGGACTTGAGCTTGCTCGACTTCAAGAAGTGGTGATCTCGCCTTTAAGAGGAACCTAGGGAATCACACAAAAACAAAAGATAAACTACATAGAAAGATCCCTTAGGATCAGTGGTTAGAGAGGTACAATACTTGGAGAAAGTATGTGTGAAAGTGGTGAGCCAAAAGGAAGAAATGGCTCACTATTTATAGAGGGAAAACTTACTGTTCCCCGGATCCCACGGATCCCTCCCACAAGGGATCCGCCTAGCGTAAAGCTAGGGATCCGTGGGACGCTCCTCTTTACCCATGGGTATTTTGGTTATGGGTCATGGGTCATTGGTTATGGGTTGATCCATGGGTTTCTTATTAGATACAACGTATCTTATGAGTTCAATGTACATAGCCAAATGGTTTGGATAAAACCATGGGTTTTGGGTCAATACCATTTGTTAATTTTTACCCATTTTATTATATACTAGTTTAAGTATATATTTACCCAAATATGTAAACACTAGTTGTTGTACATATGTATTACTAAACCATAAAATCACTTATACTTGTTTTAGTGTTTTATGTGAAAATGTAAGTGTCTTAGAAAACTATTGACTCAAACAGTTTACGTATTTTATTTGTTTCGTTAAAATGATTTTACGTTTGTTATCGACAAAACATTAGAAGATCGTAAAATATAAATAAACGTTTTTACGGCTTATTTGTATTAACACAGACCGTGCAGGGTGTCAAGATACACGTCGAAGCACGTCAGGTGGTGCTCAATTCTTGGGAGAGAAGTTAGTAAGCTGGTCTTCAAAGAAACAAATGAGTACGTCTATATCATCTACAGAGGCGGAATACATAGCTATGTCATCTTGTTGTGCTCAAATCCTATGGATGATATCACAATTATTTGACTATGGCTATGAATTCAACAAAATCCCTCTGTATTGTGATAACAAAAGTGCCATTGCTCTCTGCTGCAACAATGTTCAACATTCAAGAGCAAAGCATGTAGACATTCGACATCATTTCATCAGGGAACAAGTGGAGAAAGGTGTGGTGGAACTATATTTTGTGAGAACTGAATATCAGCTGGCAGACATCTTCACTAAAGCTCTTCCTAGAGAATGTTGTGAGTTTATTCTTCCACGACTTGTATTAAAGAGTCTAAAACCAGAAACACTCAAACGTCTTCAAGAGGAAGAAGAGGAGAAAAGGCTTTTCTTCATCTATCTCTTGTACATATCTTATCAAAAAGCAAAATACAAAATTATAAAACCCACAAAAAAAAAATAGAAAAATATAAAATATCAAAATCCATAAAAAATCAGAAAATCTTTGAAAAAGCCCAAAAATATTATTTTTCACATTCAATTCTCAGTTCTTCGATAACATCTACGGACTTTGAATTGTCACTCAAAGAATGGCACGGGTCTTTAGATGAAGTTCGAATGTACATAAACTTTTGTAAAAAAAAAAAAAAAAAAAAAAAATTGGAGAAAAATGATGGTTTATTGTCATTTTAGGCAGTAACCCATTTTTAATGAAAGAACATAGCTATGCTTCATCCAATTTTAAAATCTCACGCTCTGATTCTAAATACACAATTTTTATAAGGAACATTTGTCGCCAAAAATACAAATGTTTCCAACCAAATATTTTTCCCTTCTAAAGATTCTTCTGAAAAATATTTGACATCTAATGAAAACAAAATTGCTTTGAAAATAACTCGGACTCTATTTTTTGAAAATCATCTGGACTTATCATTTGTCAAAATATCTAACACTCAATCAACAACTTATGTCATTGATTGAGGGGGAGAATGATTTCAATCAAATCAAAAAGGTTATTTTTCAAACAATTGACACGTAAACGAGCAAGGTCTATTTTTGGATAATCAAAATGATTTTTTTTATACAATTGGACCCAGACCTTGGCTAAGGTTATGTTTTCAAAATATATTTATGCATGTTTGAACAAGGGAATTTAAAGTTTCAGAATCTGATTCTTATCAGTTAATTTTTTTTTCAAAAGAAAGTCACAATTCTCCTCAAAAGTTTTCAAAAATAATTTAAATCAATAGAGATCACAAATCTTAAAGGATTTGAAAATTGTGAACGGGGGAGAATTTGTGATTTTAATCGGATATAAACTGATAATTCGATAAATGGTTTAGAAATATAATAACAAGCTCTCCTCCCTACATGTGCCAAACGATTTCAAATTTTCTCATGCACATGTTAAGGGGGAGCATTTATCATAAACCAAAAAGAATTGAAACGTGATTGATTTGTCTCTAAGTACAAGTTCCCTCTAATATGTGCAAAACACTTTTGAATCTCGATGCACATATTGAGGGGGAGCAATCAAAAGAAAACCTCATCCTTCCCAAAATATTTCATTCAAAAACACTTTTGGATCTTTCATTCTTAATCTAAGATTTCAAAGTCCTCTTGCCTCCATGTGCTAAAACAACTTCTAATATGTGAAGCACATGTTGAGGGGGAGCTTTTCTAAAATATCAAAAACAATTAAGGTACAAAATGCTTTGATTTTATATCGCAAGTACCTTGATTGATTTTTAAATGGTTTTCAATTGGTTTCAAGGCGGAATGAACAATACCAAAATACCGACCAATTTATTTTAGGTATGGAGATATAAGGATGGTTAGGTTAGGTATTCGTTCCCACGATCCCGCCAGAGCCGGAGGGATCTACCCAGGGACAATCCACTAGATAGTGTAGAAGTCCTTAGGTATGATGGAAAGAGGAGAAAAGTGAGAATATGGGAAGAGTGCCGACTGAGATTGAGCTAGAACTGGAATAAACCCAACAAAGTTCTAGTAATGAAGTCTTGGTAAGCACTGAAGGGGTTGGAGAATGAAAAAGAAATGGTGAAAATAAATAGCCCTCCATTTATTCAACCTTAGGGCAGAAACCGGGTTCAATTCATATGCTACTGGTGGCTACTAAGGTAACGCCGGTATTGAAGACAAGACGTCATGGACCCAGTGACGCACTGCACTAAACTTCCTAAGATACTCAAGTTCCTCTTAAAAGGGCTAGTTTCATTCTCACGGGGAACCTACACATTCTATCGGCTTTCTCTTAGAGATTGTTGATATTGAAGAAGGAGACCCTCTCCCTTGTCTCCGACATAGGAAACCAAAGTGCACTATTAAGTCTAGAGCCAAGAGATCATCAATAAATCTCATTAGGACACACTATTCTTGAAGACTTGATATTTCACACAATGTAGAAAGTAAGAATATAATTAAGAGTCCTACGCATTATCCTTGTGGTATTGTCAGAACATCCGAGTGATATGTTAAATATTCATGATGAAGATGGAAATCCTTCTAGAGCCAACATCTAACAAGCTCTTGGTGGGTGGCATGTGAGATCTATCCAATAGATTAAGCTTGTGACAATTGGATAGAAACGATGGGGCGATTCAATCTTGAATCAACCTTGGTCCAGGAAATGGATTGACGGATACCTTTGAAAAACTGGTCGTTGTGCTTAAAAATTCTTTTCTGTAGCACATTGACTGAGCATTAATGTTTCAAAATCAAAATGGTATTTATGATTGATAATTGATATTCCAATAAAACCTTCAATGTATTGCAAAACCCTTTATATTAAGCAATACACGATTGTTTTCAAATCATTTTTCATAAATCATTGAATCTCAATTCACTGGTTCACTCACTTCGTGTTGTCTTCTTTGAGATGTTCTGGTTTGAGAACAGTTAGAGCAGCTGCGAAACCCTATCAAGGAGATTCCTCGGAATTATACCTGATCACAGGCAGTACTTGTACTGATCAACGGGGAACCGTGGGTCGTGCACCTCAATTCAACGAAAGTGATCAAAGACACTTTTGTGCCCTTTTATTGCTAACTGTTGTCTGCAGGAACACCTGACGGTTGCAGCTGATCAGAATTAAGGAGTCAATCCATAACCGCATGCTCACACAACACATTCACTTCTAAAGAAATCATGATAAGTGCATATCTTCATCAACTGACTCTGATATTTTCAATCCATGCTTCTGCTATGCCACTGGAAATATCATGAATCAACAAAAGCTTCCGCTACTCTGATAAGAAGATATCATGATCCAAAATGTGAGCATGTCGGTCCGAAAGTCACAACATCACATAATGGTGATACAACAAAAGGATGAGTCAGAGATTTGCTGTGGCTAATGATCTCAAAGCTGGCTCATAACTCACCATCACGTGGATCAGTTAAAGACTTCTACTTGAAATAACAAAACATGCTGAACATGAAGAATCAAAGACTACGGGCTACAGAGCTAAGAACTTAATTAAGAATCCAAGAACACCCAAAATGTAATATCTGTTTGTAATCAATGTAAATTGAGGTGACCTCCCTTAGGGGGAGATTGTTAGGATTTAGAAAATCCAGTAGTTAAAGATTCTGTCACCTCAAGTATATGTATTCGTTAGAAAGCTCGTAGTCGTAGTAATTTAATGTTAGTAAGTAGTTTGTTAAGTAACACCGTGGAGGACGGACGGGTCTTTACCCACTGTATACCTGATCCACAGCCCGAAGGATGGCGTTCAAGCTTGTAATATAAATACCCTTTGCCTTGCAAGGCAAAGGGTTGGAGTTTTTCATAATATCATTTTTATTTGTCTCACTAAGTTCCCAAATCTCTTCCACTTTCTCTCTCTAAACTACAAACCATACGCCTCATTTACTTGTGTATTTGTGTGTTTATGAAAGCCAATTTGTTACATAAAGTAATACACAAGATGGACTTTAATCAAAGTCTTTTACGCCTTAAAAAATAATACGCAAGTCATAAAGGCATATGATGACATCAAATAACAACATATTATTAGCATCATTTATCCTATGTATATTGCTTGTTTTGTATTATTTTATATGAGAATTGATACTTAATCACTTACTTTTGTAAATCTCAGTTATAAACAACCATTTATTGAAATTTGGCTATTTTAGACTTAAATTGGAGCTAAACATATTAAGTTGGAAAAGCCTACTGAACTGAAGATTGATATGCCATATTCTAGATAGTTACGCCATACACCAAGACTTCGACGAATATGCAGACCATTGCTTGACTTTAAAGCATACGTCGTATGGATTTATCCCATGCGCCGTATATGAAACCTTGGTCAACGAAGAAGATCTGACTTATACTACTCCAGACATGCCGCATGACATCCCAAAGATGCGACGTATCAATCTCAAGACTTCACTAGAAAATCCAAGATATTGAAGACAACATACGCCGCATGAAGAATGAAGATGCATCATATCATATGGCAGTGTACGAATATTTCATAATATAATAATCTTGGACCCCGCGTGAAGTTACCTAGACACGGCGTACACGATAAACTGATACGGCGTATTGACTTTGTTTCTAGAATATATAAATAAAGGATCGACTACCAAACTTTGGAGGCATTCACACACAAGACTAGATAACCGACCACACAAAGACACAACCAGAAGGACGGAATAAGAGCAATAAGAAGGTCCCGCTAGTGCACAACTCCATAGGAATATTTGCATAATTTCTATTAGTACTCTTTAATCATTTGGTTAGTGTACTTTTCACTATTTGATCGTACTTAAACACTTACATTCTTTTAAAGATTATATGATATTTTATTGGATGCTCATGCATCTGTTTTGATTACATTATTACTTCATGTTGGGATTACGTGTAATCAATATAAAGTGTCGGTCATTAGTTTATGTAATAGGTTGTCATAATTATGGGCTTACATGTATGTAATTAGCTTAAGGTCTATGTAGTAAGCCCATGGGCCTTAAAACTTTCTAGAAAGTCCATGATGGGAATTGCCCTACTATTGTAACTATAAATACTCATGCTAAGGCACATTTGTGCTTTGGTTGGTTCATTTTCAATATTACACTTTCTTATTATGTTTCATATGAATCCTCCCATCTCTTTCTCTCTCTATACTTTATCTCACTAGATATATTGTGTTAGTCTATATATTTGGGAACGTACCGGTGGAATCAATCACTAGAAGATGGTTTGAGTGTTAAGTGTTGATTTTTAAGCTTAAAAATTTATTTTTTAAACTCGTTATTTAAAGTTTTTGGTCATTTTCTTATTTCTTTCTTGGTTTAGCACTCTTTTGAATACAAACTAGTGTTATGAATTTTTTAAAACAAGAAAGTTACAAGCTTTGTAACAAAATTTTGATTTTCAAAAGTATTTAATTCGTATTCTGCACATTTTTGAGTACATTCACAGATTATCAAAAGTGCTAAATTTTCATACTTTCCTTTAGTTTTAGTGTTTTTTAAGCTTATTTGTACAAGAAAATCGTGGTTAGAAACTCTTGGTTGTATTTAAGAGATTTGAAAAAACTGTCAAACTTTCGAGTAAGTCGTTAAACCCTTAACTTTTGAGTATCTCTGTTCTGCCATGTTTCGAGCAACTAATACCCTAAACTTTCGAGTAACTGCTACACGAGGATTCTTCTAGAATTTTTGATTACCTTGTTATTCTTTCTTGTACAAGTTAGAAAAACACTCCGAATCTTGGGAATTATTCTATTTCGTACGAATTAGAAATAAAGTTTCAAATAACTTAACTTTCGAGTAAGTTACAAGTTTCGAATAACGTAACTTTTGAGTAAGTAAAAAGTTTCGAGTAACTTCACTTTCGAGTAAGTTCACAAGTTTCGTGTAACCTGCTACACTAACTTTCGAGTAACTCTACAAGACTTTCGAGAAATTTTTCGAGTAACTTTTCTAGGAACTTATATTACACTTCAAGGACAAACTTATCAACACTACAACCGTCTACAAGATCCAACATAACTACACAAGTATCATGTCTCAACAATACCCTCAGTAACAACAACCTCCTCAACAACAACAATTCCCTCAGCAACTTCAATTCAATCAACTACAATAACCTTCACCACAACAATTTTTACAACAACTACATCAAAAATACCCTCAGCAATAATCATTTCTTGGTGTCACTCCAAAGCAACCACATAGGTTTGAACAAATATGTGAAGCTCTCACCAGTCAATAATTAATCCATGATGTAGGATCTCTTGAAAGACCTCCCATGCTAACACCATGAAATTATGTTCAATGGGCAAGCAGATTCTTAAGGTTTATTGAACTAAGGAAACCCAATGGGAAAAATCTCAAATGTGTTATCCTTGAAGGACCATATCCCTGGCCTAGTATAACGGTTCCAGGTGATCCCACTGCTACGCCACCTCGTCCTGCAACTACAACTCCTGTAGCTGAGACTCATCTCACCCTAGATCAAATACTTCAGGTGGAAGCATATCAACTTGATATGGAATATATCTGTTTGGGAATATTGAATCTGATCTTCCGCACCATTGATTCCAAAAAGACTGCACAAGCTATGTTGGAAAACATTCATCTCTTGATGGAAGGAACTGAGTTGAATCAAGAAGACATGGAATCTAAGCTGTATCACTCTTATGACACGTTCACTGTTTTACCTGGAGAATCATTGGAATCATACTATCATCGGTATACAGACATCATCAATGACTTGGATAAACATAATGTGGACATGCCTAAGATTGCCATCAACACCAATTTTATGAATTCCTTAGGTCCACTACGTCATGTTTGTTCATCAAACCAAGAATCTCCATCATGAAAAACACAGGTTGCTGTACGACTATCTGAAGTATCATGAAAAAGAAGTTACAAAAGACCATGCCATACGTGCAATGTTTCAACCGTCACCACCACTGAATCCACTTGCACTCATGGCTCAATCTCAACAATTTCCAATTTCAAATTACGCTTATGTCCAGCAACAACAAAGCTTTACTTATCCTCAATCACCACCCAACAACCAACTTGTCCTACACCAATCAATTTCAAATCAAATGGTTCAATATAACAACTCCGACACCATGTACTATACACAAACAAACGATCCAAATGAAGATACATTCCAAGAGTTGACTGATAGATTTGCACTTATTGCAAAAGCTTTTGGAAGATACGTTAACCCATCTAACAATCGTCTCTGGAGCTCATCCAACACTAGGAATCAGGCTGTGATACAAGGTGGAAAGATTGAAGTACAAAACATGAATTATGGACGTCAAGGGGTTACTGGTGGTTATAGGAATACCAGCTCTGGGCAAACATTTATTGACAATCTCAACAACATGGGTGATCCTCAGAGAAAGGTTCATATTGGTGAAATTGGGAATGCATCAACTGGTAATGCAGAAATCAGGTGCTACAACTGCAGAGGAATGGGTCACTTGGCTAAGGCTTGTCCACAACCTAAGAGAAGGGGAAGTGAATATCACAAGCATAAATTATTGTTTGCCCTTAAATATGAAGCAGGTGGAACTCTGTCTGACAAAGTACAAAGTTTATGGCTAACGCTGCATCAGATGATGACATGGAAGATCTTGAAGCCAATGTTGCAGTCGTCTTAATGGCTAACATGCAAGAACTTCATATGAGTGATGTGGGCCTAGTGCATGATACTGATGGCCTGTCTTAGGTACCCAATTCAAACACATGTCTCATACATGAAATTATGTCACCATCTTCATCTGCACATGAAAAGGAGTAATCTGTTCAAGATGCCTCATCACTTATGTGCGTTATTGATTGTTTCTAACTAGAAATAATTATCTCCATATGTTTTAAGAAAAATTTCAGAATTCGGAAAATTCCCCTAGGGTCAAAAAACGCCACTGCCAAAAATTCTGCACTGGACGGATCTCACGGAACCAAATTTTTGGTTCCGTCCATTGAAAATTTTGGTGCCGCCGTTTTTGCACTGACGGACCAGCCGGACCCAAAATTTGGGATCCGTTTGTGTAATGTTTTGGTACCTTGGGATGCCCAGGTAAGTTGCTGAATTTTGCTCATTCCCGCATTCTAATTTAACAAATTTTGTTTCTAGGATAATTTTTTACTTCTTTTTATGCATATTAGAACTAGTTTAACTTACTTAGACATATAGGATATCCATTTCCCACCAAAATTCAAAAATTCCCAAAATTCACTGAAGGAACCCTTTTTCATAAAGGAAGGAACCAAAATTTTGGTTCCTTGAAATCTGTAGATGATCTGAACTTCAAGATCTTGCAATCATTAGGACCCATTTATTGCATATCTTGGTCTTTTCACTCAAACCTTCTTGTATGGCTTGACTTAGATGATATAACTTGCATTAAAACTCTTCCAAATCATTAGAAACCACTTCATTTCTATGGCTTAACATCAAATCAAACACAATTCTCCATAATCTCAAAATCCTATAAATTAAGAGCCTTAAATATGATCATCCTCACACCTCAACAATTTCTCTCATCTTCTCCTAGAATAAGCTTAAGCAAAAATGACAAAGTCATCAACATCATCACCATCAAACAGACCATGTACGAAAACCGCAAGAATGAGTGTTAGACCTTGTTGTTTTGTAAACATTAGCTCCTCCTCCGAATCATCACCTCTAACCATTTCATCCCCAATAAGAGATGAAAACTTTCTTACTCAAAGCACTCCAACACCACCTCAAAAATCACCTGTTACCATCACCACTCCACCACCTACAAAAACACCCATTGTCACCTCTCCACCACCAGCTCCAATCCAAACATCCAAATAACCATCACCACCCAAATCTCCAAAAGTCATACCTTTAGAACTATTCTCAAATCCACCAACATCTCCAAACCCATTCTTAGAAGACTTAGAGGACCTACCTCCTAGACCCGCAAATCCACCTCCACTACCATCATTCGATACCATTGAGCGAATCGCTCATGAACCACCACCTCCATAATTTGAACGAAACTCCCTTTTGGAACCTAGGCCTCGTCTCTTCCACCCAATCCGTAATGACATTCATTGACCATTGTATGGGGACCATGCTCTACCACCAACATCCTTGTCTCCTCATATCGATGACATTGATGAATCTATGTGGGAAGATCACCCAAAATCACAAGCAGAGATACAAGCCCAACAAGAAAACTTCCAAAACTTCTCTAATATGGTGGATTCTCACCTTAGTGAAGCTATGCAAATGCAAAATGCTTTGCTTTCCACCCTCATCATTCCATCAAACACCAACAACACTTCCACCAATCCACCACCACCTAATCATGATCTTATTTTCCCACCTAGACACGGTTTCTCAAATTGTGAGAGAACCGCCCATCTTAGCGAACGGACCCGGATCATGGTCCACGAGTTATAAGATGAGATGAGGTTCATCCTCAATCACATCCTTGAGCGTATCAACGCTCTTTCTCAACCACCTCCTCAATAGGATGGTTCTATACTTTTCTTTAGGACTTTCTAAATGCTAAAGTTATTTTTTGTTATTTTCTAGGATTTTTTTAAGTTATTTTTCTAATTTTTAGGATTTCTTTATGTAGTAAACACATCCATTGTGTTCCCTCTTATGACTTCTAAAGTCATAAAATTTTTAACAAATGAATGTTGTTTCTTATATGGTTGTTGGTTATTACTTGTTGGTTGAAATTACTTGTATAATTGTGATGATGCTTGTTACTAACGTTTCTTTTGTAGCTTTTCATAATCCATGTATTTTTCTCTTGACACCCAATTAAGGGGGAGCATTGGCCAAGAGGGAGAAAATGGCTCGAGCTCATTGCATTTTCCGCCTCGCCTATTCTTTTTGTTTCGACAAAAAGGGAGAGAATATTATTGAACTTGACCTTTGACTTTCAAAAAGTCAACAACATATTTTGACATTCAAAAAGTCAAAATTGTTAAAAACCAAATAATTTGATAAACTAGTCATAAGATAAAATAAAATTTTGATTGTCAACTTTATCTAATTAACTAGTTCTTTCAAGTTCAAATTAACCTCATCTATATCTATACTACTTATAATGCAGGAAGGCACCTGACTCTTAATTTTAAGACGTACAAGAAATTAAGCATGATTTACAACACTTTAATGCACCCAATTTTCAGATTTACAACAACATAAGCATATTGTACAACAAAATAAAGCGTGGTGTCATTTTAAGACCAAAATTCTATCAAAAACCATTAATGCTATTAAAAACACCCCTTCACCAAAAATTACACCATTTAAGCAGAATATACAATAGCTGTAACTAATTTTCAGATTTACAATAAAATAAGCATAGTGTACAACAAAATAAGCATGATGTAATTTTCAAACTTACAAAATTAATGCTATTAAATTGATCAATGTTATTAATGACTATAATGACTACTACTTACAAGAAAACATAGTGTACAACACTTAAATGCACATAATTTTCAGACGTACAAGACAAGAAGCATAATGTACAACAAAATACCACATTAACACTATTTAATATAGTCAATTATTTAACTGGTCAATACATACAATTAATACAGTTATTAAAACACCCCTTACATAAGAAATACAAATTATCAAGCATATTGTACAACCAAATTAAACACAATTCCTGTATTAAATTTCAATACTACAAATAATAAAGCACATTATACAAATATTCTAGCCCGAACAGGCAACGGGCCAAATGGGCTTGAGCCCGAACGGATGATAACATCAAATAGTCCTAAATATTAAGTATCAATTTCCCCCGATAATGCTTGTAGTTTAAATCATTTATATGGATTTATGCTTGTTTTCCATTGTTTTTCACTTTCAGGTAAATTACGAGCATTGAAGCTAAAGAGACGCGGAACTGGAGAAATATCAAAAGATTTATCATAGTATGCTGACTTTGAAGAAGTTACGACATAACTCATCTCTCACATTACGTCGTAACTAAAGCGTGACTCAGAAAACCAACTCATCAGAAGGTTATGGCGTAACTCTCCCCAAAGGCTACGACGTAACTATATTAGGTCAAATGAGGTTCCACGCCGCTGATAAGTACGCCGTAACTATTTCATCAACTACGGCGTAACCAAGTATATTGAAGACTACGGCATAACCACTAATAAGGTTACGCCGTAACTAGCAGATCTAGTGCAAAATACGATGGAATTGATGGTTACAGCGTAACTCTTATATTAGTTACGCCGTAACCCAGATCTGGCCTATAAATAACCCACGAATTCCAACATTTCTAATCATCCCATTCCACACACAACAACCAGAAAACGTGGGAAAAAGCTAAAGGCATGCCTAGAGGAGCATACGGAGCTGTCTCCAAGGGAGAAATCACTCCCCTACGATAAGCATTAGTATTTTATCTTTTATTTACTTTCGATTCATGTATTTCGTAACTTTGAATATTGAATTGATTTGTATGGTTAATATGAGCGGCTAAGGACCTCTTGTTGCTGGCCTAGTTATGATCCCTTAATTGTTTTGTTTGCGTTTACATTATTTCCGTATAATTATTTCTAAGTGTATGCATGAATAGTTTATTGGTAGCTACCCTTGTTTCGGTAGTTTTGAATGGCGGTAGAGACCAATTGCGTAGGATATATGACAACCTGACCCTAGGTGAGCGGACTGAGACGGGAAGGGTAAGATATGACCAACTGACGACTCTTTCAACTTGTGCGATTTGACCAACTTATCACCTACTATTTGGATGAACTTAAGAATTAGGGGGTGAGTGTTTAAGTTGCTAACGCTCGGACACTCACTATTATAAATCTAGCATGTAGCGGTACTTAATGACTTGGCTTAGGGGACCAGGAACAACAGGACTTATGAGGGGACACCTGACTTCTCCTGTGGTGGCATCTTTGCTGATAGGTTAGGGCGAATTGACCAAATGTTGTCCTCTCGACTTTGACCCCACCTGAAGTAAATGGAAGTAAGTAGACGTAGACATAACTAGCTCGGAGGATTAACTAGGTTAGCACCACTCTCCTCTATTGATTTATCCTTTGCCTTTATTTTCTTTAAGTAGTTTTATAATTAATTCCTTATCGAAACCATTATTAAATATTATGACACCTAGAATTAGTAATAATCCAACACACATAGCTCTTGGGACAACCTCGGCTTTACCGAATACTACACTACACGCGACCGGGTACATTGTCCATTAGTGCACTAGGGTAGACCATAGGTATAACGAGACTTTATAAATATTAAAACCTGGTCAAGAAACACGCATCAAGTTTTGGCGCGCCGAGAGCTATTTTAGGATTTCATATTAAGTCTATTTTTTATTTTCTTTATTAAATGTCAGGATACAAGACTCGCAGCTCGAGGCCTTTTCTGGCCACCCCATTCGATGATCCAGAGAAGCAATTTTAGACAAGGAAAGTTTACTCTCCGGTTCCTATTCACAAAATCTTCTCATTTTACGAATCAGACCAGTCTGACGCAGAACCGGAGGTCATCAATGAAAATAGTATCGATGACTTAACTATGGAGCAGTATTTGGAGCGACCAAATGAGAACTGTCAACGAAGCTTCGCACAGGATTCTAATACTGAAAAATACTCTATTCCAGATCAAATTATTTGAGAGTTACACAAACTTAAGTTTTCTAGAGATGAAGATGAGGACGTTCAGAATCACGTAGAAGAAGTTCTCCACTTATCCTTTCTTTTCAACGTAAGAGGTACCCCGAGCTATTCCGTTACCGCAAGGATTTTTCCTATGACTCTTACTGGAACCGCGAAGAAATGGTATAAAAAACTCCCTAGCGAATGTAAAGAAGCATGGGATAAACTAAGAAAAGAGTTCGTCCAGCAATTTTGCCCTCCTTAAAAAATGGCCAAACTTCTTGGTAAAATCTATCAATTCATTCAAGTTGGAGAAGAAACGCTTTACCAGGCATGGGAAAGATTTAAAGAGCTTCTTTATCGATGCCCTACCCATGATTTGAAAAAACATCAGATCGTCTACGTCTTCTACCATGGAATTAATGCGCTAACACGAGAGCTACTCGATTCCCCGAGACCTATTCCTAGCATGACTCCTGACCAAGCCTTGGAATGTATTCAACGAATTTCTGAACATTGATACAAATGGCATATGGATACAGGGTACGGACCAAGAGACAATTTTGATCATAAGGTAATGAAGACGATAACAAAGCAAGAGTACAATTATGGGAAAATTTTTGAAAAACGAAGGATAGAAAGAGAAGCTGAAGCATGTTAGGTTGAGAGGGTTAAGAGTGTATTTGAGACCAAAACCGGGATAAATCTTGAAAAGAAGATTCTTGACCACATCAATGAATCAAGGGAAGGAGATAATAGAATTGAAAAAATGATGAAGACGTTCGTGGATAACACAGTCTCTTCTCTCAAAATTCACAAAGATAGGATTAAGAGATTGGAAAGAAGTGTTAGCTCATGTTCGGAAGCCATCACTAATTACCTAGCAGCTCAGGAAGAGGAAGTTGTCAACACGGTGGAAACTATCCTTGAAGAGCCGATGACCTTTTCGGAAAAAGTTAAGCGACGAATCAACATGGAAAGACAATATCTTCTGGACCAAGCTTTACCGGTAAACTCTCCTATCAATAATTCTATTAAAACTAATCATAATGATATTCTGTAGGAATTAAGCAATGATGAGACAATTCACCTCAACGAAAGATGCTCAGCAGTTTTGAGAAACGAGCTACCACAAAGGGAAAAAGATCCGGTATGTTTCACTCTCCCTTGCTTGATTGGGAGTCTCAATATGTGTAATGCCCTAGCTGATCTTGGAGCAAGTATTAGCATAATGCCTCGTTCGATGTTTTTGCGTATGGGGATTGGTGACTTAAAGTCAGCGAAGATGAAAATTGAAATGGCCGATCGATCTATGCAATCACCGTTGGGCATCGTTGAAAATGTGTTGGTGAAGATTAAGAAATTCCTTTTCCCAGTTGATTTTGTGATTCTTGACATTCCGGAAGACAATAGAATACCTGTCATTTTAGGTAGGCCTATGCTTGCACCTGCCATACTAAGGTGGATGTCTTTGCTGGGAAGTTAACTCTTGAAGCTAATGGAGAAATTGCAACGTTCGGACCTAATGAACTCCTGTCTACCCCTCAAAAGGTATGTGCAATTGACTCGTAAGAGGCGAGTTTTGGTGACACTTTAGAAGAATTTCTTAGCGACCCCCCGGATCCTGGCGAGGTTGATTCGGGGAGAGATTTTGACGTTTTCGTCAACTTCGAGGAAGAGGATAATTTAGGAATCAGTGCTGAAGACCTCTCAAGTGACGTCGAAATGGCCCATTGGCAAGATAACTTTGTAAAGGCTTTTTCGCAAACCAATCAACCTAGATTTCATGAGGTAGGAACCCGCATACATCATAGAAACCCTTATTATCTAAAGATCTCATGCAAAATCGGGTTCATCGACTTCCACCCATTTATTGACACTACTTCCCCAGTCAACATCATGTTGAAAGAATGCTACAACTGAGTTATGAAGAAAGAATTAAAATATAAAGGAAATAGCTTTCTTGGGTTTACAACTAACATCCATGTCTTCGTTGGAACTCATTCATTTTTGGTGGACTTTATGGTTTTAGACGACGTAAGCGAATTTGTGGAAGATGGACTTACGGGAGTAATTTTAGGAAAGCCTTTTCAGGAAATGTCAGGGTTAGATAAAAATAAAAAAGAAGGGTTAGTATGGTTGAAGATAAATGATGATAAGACTATTTTCAAAATGCCGAGAACGATCAAGAATTTTAAAAATTGGACCAAGAGGCAGTTAAGCCAAGCCCAACCTCTGCTCGATATCAGTGAGGAAGACAAAGAAAAAGGTATTGACCACCCTTACCTGAAAATCAAGAGTTTCTACTGGGGCTGTTTAGAATTAGGGGATGACTACAAACTGGATGAGAATTTGGTAAGTTGGATCAAACGTGGAGATTGCCATATCCACGAAATGCCCAACAAGCACTGGTAGCCTCGCGCTTTTGAGTCTAACTTAAAGACTCGTAAATAAAGAAAAGTGCTCTTTCAGAAGACAACCAAAATTATCCCTTTCATTTGTTTTATTTCCATTTCTGTAGGGTTTTGTGTTTTCTAACCATTTTTGCAGGGAACGAGGAAGTAATTACTGCTGTAGTTTTCAGCGTCACGATCCTAGTTACCACGTAACTCATTTCGTGATTACGCCATAACCAAACTTTTGCAGAATCTTAGGCGCATTACAGATTACGGTAATACCATCTCTATGGTTACGCGTAAACCACTCGCTTTAGCTTATGTCAGGTTTTGCCGTTTGGCGAACTCCCTCAAACAGTTACGACGTAACCTTCCTCTGCTTTAATTCTTTCATTTTAAAACACAATAATCTTGTATTAGTATTTTAAATGAACTTTGTGGGTGTGTTCCCTGTAAACCCTCACGAGACTTCACTCGTCCACTTGGGACACCAAGTGGTTTAAAAGGCTTGCTGCATATGCTAAATGCAACCGTGCTTCCTACGAAAGTGAGTTAGGTTTGTTTTTCATTTTTCATTTTTTCTTTTTAGAATTATGCTTGTCGGTAGTGTGATTTCAGAGATTGAAGTTTGATCATGACGCTTATACGAAGGCACGTATCTTTTTCGTGGGCCTTCCTTCTTTGTGGAGCAAATTTCAGGGAAGTTCTTGCTCTAATTCTATTTTTCTCTTCACCTTTATTTAATGCTTAGTACAAAAGGGACTTTTTACAATTCAAGTGGGGGGACGGGAGTAGAATTATCTCTTGAACATTATTTTGCCCTCGTTTTTCTAGTTTATTTTGAAAAATTATGCCATTTTTAATTTTGACATGTTTTTCTTAACCTAACTAGATTAGACCTTAGCCGAGCAGATACAACCCTTGATACTATATGGTGAGATTAGCCTTATCCGTTTCCAATATTTTACCCCAAATCCACCAAATTATGAGTGTGCCGATAGCTTGTAAACTTTAGAACTTGGCCTTTGCATCATTTCGAGACCATAGACAAGGTATGTTGAGTTAGCTCGATGTATTTGGACTTTTCAGTTTTAGAAGGCAATATTATAGGATTATCACCCAAATAGCCTACCATTGTGTGTCTATCGATTAGTCACCTCGACTTCTCGACCCCCATGTGAAACCCTTTTGTTGCACTCAACTTTAGTGCAAGATAACCCTAGATACACCCATATGAGCCATTCCTTTCATTTTGTTAACCCAATATATTGTTTCGATACACCTATACACCTTAGCCTACCCTGTAGTCTTTATTTGTGATTGGGAAGTCATCATTTGCCTAAGTTCAAGGTTCAAGTGGAAAGGTTCGGAAATCACGCTTTCATCGACAACATTCCTCAAGATAATTGAAGACCCCCTGAATTCCCATTGTTCATCTCAAGCGGGGGGGATATTATGTTTAGTTATCATTGTTATGTTGAAAAAAAAAGTGATACGAAAAAAAAAATAATAAATTGTTATGTTATTGAGTTATTGTAAAGTGTGATGTTATAAGCACTATGTTATGAGCTTTATAGATTTAGTATCGAGGAGGCCACCTCGGTCACATTTGAAGATTGGAGTTGGTAATTATGCCAACAGTTGGAGAAAAGGTAGTGTGCCCATCACGACGTCCTCTAATGACACATCTACCTAGTATTTCATGATCCGGTTTCTTGACTTCAAAGCTTGAACTTTGGGCGGATGGTAAGTGGTGATGACTTGGTTATAGATTTAGACTACCTGCTTGTTTTTTATTTTACACCATTTATATATCCCATGTCTTATCCTGCCCTTTAGTTATGAAGCGTGTCTAGGTGATGCAGCTAGCAATCTTTGGTGTCGTGGCCATGGATTTGGTCATGTATCATTGATTTTGTCCACTTCGCCGTGACATGTTAGTAATGACGAGTCACCCCTTAACCTTTGTCGTGTCTACCCATATTGCCTTCGATAATTGTTTAGCCCCTAACTCTAGTGGGGGAGATTTGTGTAACCGCCAAGCTTATGATAGAATACATGCTATGATTGTGCGATTGAGTGATCACCCTGAAATTGACACTTAGAATAGTTGAGAGATTTGAGTGTTTCGTTCCCACTTCAAGAGGTGTCCGGCTTTGTTTTATTCTAGCATAAGGGATTTATAAACTTATATTTTCCAAGTTTTGGGAGATATCTTTTTAGGAATCTTTCTAATAAGGTCTACTTGAGGGAAAGTAGAGTTCAAGTAGGGGGATATTTGATAATATCAAATAGTCCTGAATATTAAGTGTCAATTTCCCCCGATAATTCTTGTAATTTATATCATTTATATGGATTTATGCTTGTTTTCCATTGTTTTGCACTTTCAGGTAAATTACGAGCATTGGAGCTAAAGAGACGCGGAACTGGAGAAATATCAAAAGATTTATCATAGTATGCTGACTTTGAGGAAGTTACGGCGTAACTCATCTCACACATTACGCCGTAACTAAAGCGTGACTCAGAAAACCAACTCATCTGAAGGTTACGGCGTAACTCTCCCCAAAGGCTACGACGTAACTATATTAGGTCAACTGAGGTTCCACGCCGCTGATAACTATGCCGTAACTATTTCATCAACTACGGCGTAACCAAGTATATTGAAGACTGCGGTGTAACCACTAATAAGGTTACGCCGTAAGTAGCAGATCTAGTGCAAAATAGGAAGGAATTGATGGTTACATCGTAACTCTTATATTAGTTACGCCGTAACCCAGATCTGGCCTATAAATACCCCACGAATTCGAGCATTTCTAATCATCCTATTCCACACACAACAACCAGAGAACGTGAGAAAAAGCTAAAGGCAGGTCTAGAGGAGCATACGGAGCTGTCTCCAAGCATTAGCATTTTATCTTTTCTTTACTTTCGATTCATGTATTTCGTAACTTTGAATATTGAATTGATTTGTATGGTTAATATGAGGCTAAGCACCTCTTGGTGCTGGCCTAGTTATGATTCCTTAATTATTTTTTTTGCGTTTACATTACTTCCGTATAATTATTACTAAGTGTATGCATGCATAGTTTATTGGTAGCTACCCTTGTTTTGGTAGTTTTGAATGGCGGTAGAGGCCAATTGCCTAGGAGATATGACCAAATGACCCTAGGTGAGCGGACTGAGACGGGAAGGGTAAGATATGACCAAGTGACGACCCTTTCTACTTGTGCGATTTAGCCAACTAATCACCTACCGTTTGGATGAACTTATGAATTAGGGGGTGAGTGTTTAAGTTGCTAACGCCCGGGCACTCACTATTATAAATCTAGCATGTAGCGGTACTTAATGACTTGGCTTAGGGGACTAGGAACAATAGGACTTATGAGGGGACACCTGACTTCTCCTATGGTGGCATCTTTGCTGATAGGTTAGGGCGAATTGACCAAATGCTGTCCTCTCGACTTTGACCCCACCTGAAGTAATTGGAAGTAAGTAGACGTAGACATAACTAGCTAGTAGGATTAACTAGGTTAGCACCACTCTCCTCTATTGATTTATCCTTTGCCTTTATTTGCTTTAAGTAGTTTTATAATTAATTCCTTATCAAAACCATTATTAAATATTGTGACACCTAGACTTAGTAATAATCCAACACACATAGCTCTTGGGACGACCTCGGCTTTACCGAATACTACACTATACGCGAATGTCTACACTGCCCGTTAGTGCACTAGGGTAGACCATAGGTATAACGAGACTTTATATATATTAAAACCTGGTCTACCCTTTTTTGGTTCCGTGGTCCGTGGCCACTGTTGTTTATTTTGGCCTATAAATAGCAAGCCAACCCAAGTTGTTTTCTCATCCCTTCTTAGCATAAACACATACATTCTCTCTTTCTATTACTTCTAACTCAGTTTCATTTCATTCTAGTGATCCTATTTTGTAGCAAAGAAGATCAAGGCATAGACAAGCTTCAACAAATAGTTGGAAGGCTTGTTTGTTTTGTTGTTGTATGATCTAGTATTACTCATACACCATTGTTATACCAAACCATCTTAAACCTTTGAGTGTGAGTGGTTAGTATTTTAGTCCTCAAAATACATAGTGTGTGAGAGTGGTTGTACCCTTGTAAAAGAACTCGGCATCTAGCTTTGTGTCGGAAATATTGTGTAGGCGATATGTAAAGGTTTTCTCCGCCGGTTAAGGGAGCTTGTTGATTAGTGAAGAAAAATCTCGAGTTGGAGACTCGGGGAGTGGAGTAGGGCAAGGAAAAAGAGTCCTTGTAGACCGAACCACTATAAACAACTTGTCGTGGTTTTATTGTTTCTTTCCTTATTTACTCATTATATATTGCTTGCATATTGTTCATTCTTCACTAACATATCTTTGATCATGTTGGAATCACTCCTAAACCTAAATCAAGTGTTAGTGATTCATATGTAATAGTTAGCTTAATATGGCCTTTATGTTAGTTATTAGCCTTAGGCTTATGTAGAAGGCCCATAAGCCTAGGCCTAGTCCAATAAGGAAAAGGATGGGAACTAGGAGTGTTGCCCTAGCTTTCCTCCTATAAATACCTTGTAATAACCCTCACTTGAGGGTTGGTTGTTCAATTTACTCTTTCATTCACACTCTAACCCTTCTTTATTATACGTGTGTGTGTGTGTGTGTGTAGTTGTTCATCCGCCTCTATCTCTTCTCTATTTCTTCTATTGATACTTGTGGTGAATATTTGGGAACCTAACAGTGGTATCAATCGCCAAATAGTTGAGTGAATCGTTATTGTTCTTGAAGTGGGTTTTGGTCCTACGCGTAGAACATACGACTCGTGGTTTGATACTTTGGTTTGCTTAAAAACACATTTTTTTCACTTTTTAATCCAATATTCTTGTACTTTACGCGTAAATCTTTGTTTTTGAACTTGGTTTTGAACGAGGGTTTCATTCTACGCTTAACTGTTTTAGAAGCTTTGGATCATCAAGTTTCACACTTTTGTGTTATTTTTGGTGATATTGAAGCTATTTCATCACAAAAATCTGGTTTAGAAACATCTTTGGGAAAAAGTCACCTTATGAGTAGAACTACGCGTATCAAAACCCTAGTTCTACGCGTAACTTATTCCTTGGTTTGATCTTCAGTTTCGTGGTTTACTCCGTGTTTTCTTGCTTGGATAAGCCTGAAAATACGTCGACTTTGGATATCTTTTGCACTGTGATAGTGTAAAAGATCGTTTGGTAAAAACCCTAAAATTACGAATAAGCATAAAAGCTGCGTAGAACATCCTACGCATAAGATTTATCTTACGCCTAAGCTTTGTCTTACGCATACGGTAATCCTACGCCTAAGTTTTCTTCGCCTAACTTCTTGTTTTACGCTTAACTTTAGTGTTTGTTCCTTTCTTACGCGTAAGCTAAATCTACGCGTAACTCTTTCATTACGCGTAACTTTGGTGTTTTTACGCATAAGTGCTACTTGGTTTATTGTGATTTCTACGCCTAAGGATACTTCATCAACAAAGGTTCATTCGACTACAAAGATCCATTTAACAACACAAGTTTTTCAACATGTCACAACCACCATACTCTAACTATTTTCCTTACACTTATAATCAACAACAACTAAGTCCACAACATCAACAATGGAATCAACAACAAGCAGTTTATAAACAACAATTTAATCAACAACATACCTCACTACTTGCAGCAATTCCACAACCTCAAATGGTACAACCACCACCTAGTCTTCAAGTACAACCTTACATAAACTTCTACAATCAACATCCATCCAGGAATACTATGAAGGAACCAGCATGGTTTGGCAAGATGTGTGAAGCCTTGAGTAGCTAACAATCAATTCATGAAGCTGGCTCACTTGATAGACCTCCAATGCTTACTCCCAGTAATTATGATCAATGGGTCATTAGGTTCTTTAGGTTTTGTGATCTAAAGAAGCCACATGGAAAGTTTTTAAAGAAGGTCATTATGGAAGGTCCATTTCAGATACCTACTATCGTTACACCGAGATCCTACTCTTTGTTCCACCAAGAGATGATGTCACCAACATTGCAGCTGTTGCAGAACTCACGGGTGATCAACTTCTACACTTTGAAGCCGACAAACATGCAATGCAATACATCCTTTTAGGATTACCCAATCCAATCCTTCGAAGTGTTGATGCTCAAAAGAATGCAAAAGCAATGTGGGAACAGATTCATCTTCTTATACAAGGCACAACACTCAATCGGGAAGACATGGAATCCAAAATCTACTTGGCTTATGAACACTTCATGATTGAACCGGGAGAGTCATTAGAATCTTATCATCATCGCTTTTCGGACATCATTAATGATTTGGACAAACACAATATCATCATGCCACGAATTGCTGTCAACACAAAGTTCCTAAGTAGTCTTGGTCCGAAAAGGGATAAGTATGTCATTTTTATCCGTCAAGCTAAAGATATGCATCATGCTACCTACGTATTTTTGTATGACTATCTGAAGCCTCACCAAAAAGAAGTTGATAAGGAAAGAATTCTCCGTGGTCAAACTGTTTCACCATCACTTCCGGACAATCAACAACTTGCTTTGTGGGCTCAAACAAATATTCCTCCTCAACAAGCTCTTCAACCCGCTCCTCAAACAACTAAAACCATCAAACCTTCTCGATCCGCAGCAACAACCTCAACAAAATCAATTGGTTCCATACAACAACACTGCTCAAGCTCTTACAGTGAAGGCGATGAGGACTCCGATGCCTTCATGAAGGCGCAACAAGGATTTGTTATGATTGCTAAAGCATTTGGCCGTTATATAAACAAATCCAACAATCGCATTCGTTCCTCATCTAATACAAGAAATCATTGTAAACAATGGACGCGTTGAAGTTCAAACTCGTGGTTATGGTCCGGATGGGAGGTGGTCAAGGGTTCAATGATATGGGAAGGAATAACATGGGTGCTCAGCGCAGCAAAGGGCTTAAGTGGTTGAACAGGGAATGCTCGGAATGGGGTTAATGGTCTTCGATGCTATAGCTGTAATGAGAAGGGTCATCTGGCTAATGCATGTCCTAAACCGAGGACAAGAGGCATTGCTTATTTCAAAGAGGCTTTGCTCTTGGCTCTTAAGGATGAAGCTGGTGGAACTCTTACCAACAAGGAACAGAGCTTTATGGCGGATGCAGATTCTGATGATGATATGGAGGACTTGTAGGCTAATGCAGCAGTGATGTTGATGGCACAAATGCAAGCTCTACACATGAGTGACACAGGCCCAGTGTATGACACGGACGGCTTGTCTCGGTACTGAACAAACAATTATCATCAATGATCGATATCTCCGCCACTTTCTACACGACAGGATCGAGTGTTCAACATGAGTCTTCCACATCTCATTCCGATGATTATCAAATAGATTCCGTAGTTATATTTGATGATCAAGATGACCGTATGGTTAATATTGATAATCAAGTTGACTCCGTCATTATATTTGAGGATCTAAATAATGATCATGTTGAGACTTACGTAGAACAAAATGAGCTTTAATGACAGAAAACTAAGCTCTTGACCTTAATTAAAGACCAACATTCTCGCTTGGAAATTTGCGAAATTAAAGAGAAAAATGCACTGTTAACCAGGATCTTGAATGCTTAATTCGACAACTCAATTTTTTCAAAACTCAAGAAAACCGTGAAAAAGGTTTTGAAGCGCTTTTGCCAAATCACACCAAAATGAAAAATATTTGGAAGCAGTGATTTTTGATCTAGCCGCTTCAAAGAATGCTTTGTTGTCTCAAATAGAACAAATGAAACATGAACATAAACAACAACTTAACGCTCTTACTTTGGACACTCAAAAAGCCAAGGCTGAGTTGTTAACTTGTCAAAAATAGTTCTCTGAGTACAAAAAGCATTCAACGAAACGAATAGATGACTATCTTGAGGAAATTGTCGACTTACAACACAAAATCAAAGAGTTTAAAACTGTTGTTTATAAACATGGTGAATCAATCACAACGATTCAAAAGTTTTCTTTCAAACCAAATCCAAATGGATATGGACCGAATCTTGCTGATTATAAACCTAAGTTTTCACACAGAGCCTTCAAACCAAATCTGAAGTTTACAAAGTGCAGAACATAGAATTGATGATTCAATTATGACTGTTGTGGAATATAATCGCATGGAGGAATTAGATGCAGATGACGAGAGTCGGTCAAAATGGAAAATGTCGTTTATAATAAACCATTTAACTATTCGAAAGCCGTAACTTTTGTCGCACAACAAGATACTTCTAACAAACCATTGGTTATCACACGGTTTGAAGTCAGTCCTCAACCAAATGGTGCACAAATTAATGGTCCTTTACCTTCACTCGGTGAAGTAAAAACTAAAGCCGAAAGTTGTCGTGTTATCAAATACTTTGACACTTTCTTATCTGACATCAAACTTTTGGAACGTGCGATTGAATTTCATTCCGAAATAAAAGTTGAACATTTTACCTCGCCATGGGCACGAGAACAACGAGATATTTTTCAGAAAAGAATTTTACCCCATGTCAAAAATTTGAAAAACTATGCACTATATTGGGAAAGGGATTTTCACAAGGAACTTGGTCTCATGAAAACAATTTTTGAGAAAACATAAACATCAATTTCAAATACTAAGCGTAAAAGAAATTATTGAGAAAAGATGTTGATCGACTCTTGGAATATGTTATCTGTGCTGATATCTATAATGTTGTGTTATTGCATTCTTTGCCATATGCATCCGATTCTATATCTGCGATCTGTTGATTCTGTTGAAACTGTTGAAAATACGGACAATGTGCTTCAGTTCGAGTCTTTAAAAGCTGAAAATGAATGATTGTCAAACGAGCTTTCAACTGTAATACGTCGTCTTAATTGGTGTCAAAAAGATATTCACGATCAACAACTTGTTTTTCAAAAGAAAATCGCCCAATTGCGTGCAAAATCTTTTGATCCAAATGTTGAGCAACTGGATGATCAAATCGTGTCTTTCAAGTGTCAAATCTCAAAATATGAACAAGAACTTACAAAAGTTAAAAAGGAATATGGTGTCATATTTGATTTACTCAAACAGACTTGTGTTGAAGCATCCAACGAACTTGATCATTATCTTGCATACACTAAAAAGTAATGAACTTTCTTTGGAAATCTTAGTTCTAAAAATCAAGATTTGGTGCACACTATCATTAAGTTAAGGGAAATGTTAGGAAAGTATGAACAACTTCCCTCGTGGTTAAGAGAATAGCACCAGTAACACTTAGTAATCGTGAACCTAGAATCCCTACTGCCAAATCACAAGTTGCTAAGCGTGCTTCCTTCTACGAAACAAGAATAGTTGCCTCTTTTCCAAGCGTTAAGCACTTCACGCCTAGGAGCAGATACAAGGAAGAATAGGAAGTTGCGACCTAAGAAAAGAACAATAAAGAATTTTGAAGTAGAAGAACACCCTAGGACTATGAATAAGACTCATGTTGCTTCCACTATAAATATTGCGTCTGACAAATGTAATAGGAATAGTGATGTAACAAATGCTAAACCTTTAAGTACTTTTGATATTCATCGATGCACCTTGTGTTATTTGTCGTAAAAGTATGAATTCTGATTGTCATGACAAATGTGTTGCTAAAGCTATCATCTCTCGTTTACGGAATCCTAAGAATCGGAATACCTCTAGGCCCACTAATGCTTCTAAGTCTGTTCTTGGTAGACCGCCCTCTTTAGATTCTAAGAACAACATTGATGTCCCCTGTAGTTCTGATATCACCTCCAAGGATTGTTGTACCACCTAGTGCATTCACTAAGACTAAAGCTAAAACTAGTTGGAGATGGCAGAAATGGATACATAATACACTAGGATTTAAATGGATGCCTAAAGTTATTGATGTATGTATTTCTACTATAAGCGCTGGAACCTCTAACACTTCGGGTTCCACATCTACTTCTATTCCATCATTGTGCAGTGTCTAATGCGGTGATGAGATCATCCTTTGATTGTTGATAGCGGATGTTCCCGACACACATGGTAATCTTAATGTTATCAAACTTTGTTTCAAAGTTCATTGGCACTGTCGGTCGGGAATGATCACTTCGCTGCTATCATGGGCTACGGAGATTACATTAATGGCAACATCGAAATTAGTAGGGTTTATTATGTGGAAGGCTTCGATCACAATCTCTTTTCGTTGGTCAATTGTGTGACGGAGATTTGGAAGTTGCATTTCGGGAGAAAACTTGTTTCATTCGTGATCTACAAGGAAACGATCTCATGTCTGGATCTCGCAATTCTAGTCTCTACACCATCTCATTGCAAGACATGGTTGCTTCATCTCCCATTTGTTTACTCTCAAAGGCTACATCTACAAAATCTTGGCTATGGCACCGCCGTCTATCACATCTAAACTTTCAAACCATCACCAATCTTGCACGACACTAACTTGTTGAAGGTCTCCGAGATTCGTATTCTAAAGATCACCTATGCTCGGCTTGTGAACAAGGGAAAAGCACTCGTGCTCATTTTCCTTCAAAGGTGGAACCACCTCAAGATGTGCTTCATCTTCTTCGCATGGATTTGTGTGGCCCGATCGCGCGTGCGATTAATGGCAAACTCTACATCTTGGTAATTGTTGATGACTACTCAAGATGGACTTGGGTTTATTTTCTTCGAAGTAAAGAACAAGCTCCACAGATGATCATCACCTTTCTCACAAAAATTCAAATTCAGCTCCGGAACACCGTCCGACAAATTTGAACAGACAAAGGAACTGAATTTGTGAATCAAACTCTTCGGGAATATTAAGAGAAAGTGGGAATTGAGCATCAAACATCTATTGCCCTTTGCACACCGAGAACAAAAGCGGAGTTGTTGAAAGAGCAACCGCATGCGTTAGTGGAAGCGCGAACGATGTTAATTAATGCTAAACTTCAGATTACTTGTGGGCTGAAGGCTGTCTCAATGCATGCTACACTCAGAACCGTTCAATAATTACAAAACGCCACAACAAAACACCATTTGAGCTTCTCCATAATCGTGAAACCGAATCTCAAACACTTTCATGTCTTTGGATCTCTTTGCTATCCGAATAATGATCATGATGACTTTGGAAAGCTCAAAGCCAAAGTTGACATTGGAGTCTTTATTGGATATTGTGAGAATTCTAAAGGTTACGGATCCGGAATTGTCGGACAAAGCGAGGTTATGGAAGCGATTCATGCTAATTTTGATGAACTCACGAAATGGCTTCCGAGTATAACGACTTGGAACCGGTCATAACCGCTTAAACTTCCCCAAACCCCATCATCAGATACAAGCCCTCACTTACTCGTCAACAAATGGAAAGATTATTTGCTCCTCTGTTTAAAGATATTGATGAGCGTGCTCCGTGTGTATCCATTTGTTTCCATTGCTCAACCCGATAATACTCCTATACCGATACACTGCTACAACAACTCTTGTTGAAGATGCACCACCAGTTGCCTCTACTACAACAGTTGAACAAACCGCTTCCAACAATGATGAACCGGCTGATGATGTTCTCAATGAAGTACCCCACCTGCAGATTTTGATCCAAATGCGTTCTTTAACCCGTTTGCTAATGAAAGCTGCACGATGTCGCGGAATCATCAACAAGCCATTTGAATCCTCAAAATCTGCACAACGTATACCAACATCAAACCTCTACACATAGATGGACAAAAGACCATCCTCTGGAAAATATTATTGGCAACCCGAATCAACCAGTCGTTACGAGACAGCGTCTTCACACAAGCGGTGAACATTGCATTTATGCACTCACCGTCCAACTGAACCCAAAAACATTAAGGATGCAATGACAAAAGATAGCTGGATTGAATCCATGCAAGAAGAACTCAACCAATTCAAACGTCTTGAAGTATGGGAATTGGTTGAAAGACCAACAGGGTCTTCGTCATTGGTCTAAAATGGATTTGGAAAAACAAATGGGATCTGAAGGGAGCGTTATCGAAACAAGTCACGCCGGTGGCTAAGGGTTATAGACAGGAAGAGGGTATTGACTTTGAAGAATCATTAGCTCCGGTTGCTCTTCTTGAGGCTGTTCGATATTTCGGCGTTCGCAGCTCATATGAACATAACGGTCTTTCGGATGGACGTCAAAACGCCTTCGAATGGTCAACCGAAAAGCGTTTATGTCACCCGAGAAGGATTCGTTGATCCGCGCTTCGAACCATGTCTACAAACTGAACAAAGCTCTGTATGGTCTCAAACAAGCTCCTCGGGCATGTTATGATAAGCTATCATCTTTCCTCATTGCCAATAATTTTACCAAAGGTTCGGTTGACCCAACTCTTTTCATACAATATCACGGGGAACATATTTTAATTGTTCAAATTTATGTGGATGACATCATTTTTGGGTCAACTCATAAAAAGTACTCAATCGCTTTTGCAAAACTAATGAAGAAACATTTTGAAATGTCCATGATGGGGGAACTTACGTTCTTTCTAGGACTACAAGTTCATCAATCACCCCGTGGTATTTTCTTGAGTCAGTACAAATATGCCCTTGAAATTCTGAACAAATTCGGAATGAATTCTTGTGATACTTATGCCACACCAATGGCACATACCAAGAAGCTGGACGCTGATTTGCATGGGAAATTGGTTGACCCTACCAAATACCGTAGTATTATTGGGTCTCTCATGTATCTAACAGCCAGGAGACCTGATATTGTCTTTGCCATTTATCTTTGCTCCGTATATCGCGACCAACTGAAACCCACCTCTCAGAGGCTAAAAGAATCCTCCGATAAATTAAGGGAACCATTAATTTGGGGATCCGTATCCGAAGGATTCGGTTTTGAACTAATAGCTTTTCAAACGCCGATCACGCAGGTCGCTTAGACTCTCGGAAAAGTACTTTAGGAGCACTACAATTTCTTGGTGACAAATTGGTATCTTGGCAATCGAAGCGGGACGTACATGTTGTCATCAAGCGGAGAATATGTAGCCATGTCGGCGTGTTGTGCTCAAGTCATTTGGATGAGAACACAACTCAAAGACTATGGTTACGTATTTGACAGAATCCCGATGTCTTGTGACAATCGAGTGCTATTGCGATCTCGTGCAACTCAGTTCAACACTCAAAGTCAAAGCACATCGATCTTCGATATCACTTCTTCAAGGACCACGTGGAGCAGTGTTGTTGAATTATACTTGGTAGGCCAGAATACCAATTGGCAGATCTTCTCACCAAAGCCTTAGCTCCCGCTAGGTTTAATGAGTTGGTCCACCGAATTGGTATGCGGTGTTTGACTCAAGAGGAGCTGGATGAACTCTTAAAACATTCTTAAAAACAGTCAAACACCAAAACCTCTTTTGTAAATATTTTCAAAAACAAAATACAAAAATATAAAATCGATAAAATAACAAAATATTCTTCTATCTATATTTCTTTTAACATGGCAAGTACAACTCTTCCGTCAACACTCAAATCTTTCAAAATTCAATATTTTTCCGATCAAGTGTTGAGAGGGAGAAAATAAATATGCTTGTTTCAATATAACTGTGTACTTGCATGTTATCCTATCCCGGTTGTTTCTTTAAAATGGTGGTCACATTTCGTTTTCGACACTCCTCGGACTAAAATTTATAAACTTTCATTATTTCTTAAGTCGAGGGGAGTGTCGTCATTATTATTTCCAAATACTATTAGTTTGGTAACCAAAATGGAAGTTAAAAGGCTTTGGATGAAAATGGAAAAGGTGGAGGGACTAATATTGGCAATAGCTCAAAGTCATTTTAATAAAACACCTCCACCTAACTTATCACTTCACATTTATTACAAACCAAATATCATCCTACGCACAAAATTCGTTCTTCAAATCCGTGTTTCTGATCATCAATATGTAAGTGTTTTTGTGTTCTTGACAAGTTTTTAAAAAATGGTTTTAAATCTTTCATTAATCTAACGGTTAAAACTTGATTTATAGTGATTTTAGTGTTCTACGCATAAGCGTATGAACACTTAATCGTGTTTGAGTGTTTGTGGTGAAAAAGATTGTGTCAAAACGTTGGTATAACATCAAGGAATACATTTTCATCACTTAAACACACCCAGAAATACTAATTGATTGTTTTGAGGAATTAGGGTTTATGCGTGGTTTTGGGTATTTTCAAATGTGAATGGTTTTGGTCAAAACGATTGTTGTGTGATGTTGTTATAATAGTGAATTGATCATATCTGTGCTTAGAATTAACCCATAAACACTAATTGTTTGATAATTAGATATTAGGGTTTATGTTCTTCACGTTTGGGTATTTTTGATTCATTGAGAGTTGGATGTTAAAACTTGGCCATAACACTCACATGACATCTAAGAACTACCAGAAAAAGTTTGGTGCAAAATCCATGGCTAAAAATCTTACGCGTAATCTTTGAACTATTAGGGTTTTGGTCTACGCGTAAGACCTTTTACGCGTAACTGTTTGATAAGCATTCATGCCATGATCTGTTAATATTGATGCTATGATGACTTTATTTCAGGTCTGCTACACATAATATTCAGAATCAAGGTCATTAGCTATCTACGCATAAGGATCACCTTACGCGTAGAAGGTTATGCGTAAGAGAAATCTTACACGTAAGGTTCTACAAAGGGACTACTGCGTATCACTGTGAAGCATATGCGTAGCGAACAAGTGACCACTACACATAAGGTCTACTCTTACGAGTAAGCCTTACGCGTAAGGTGTTATATGCGCCTACGCGTAAGCTCTACGCATAAGGTCCCCTTTTCCTACGCGTAATATTTCTTACGCGTAAATAAGGATCCTACGCATAAGCTTGCGTCTGGCGTATACTTCTTCGTTTACGCATAAGCTACCATTTCTACGCCTAAGCCTTGATCAAACCTTCATTATGATTGTTACGCGTGCAAACTTGTAAATAAATAAATCATAACGTCACGAAACCAATAAATGTCACTAATAAGCTTAAACGTTTAATATGTTGTGGAAAATAAGTGATAACATAAACTTTAAAAGTTAAAGTTAACTAACTCACGAAACTTTTGTCGACGACATTGGACTATTGAACAAACAAGTGACTTTGGACTCGTAACAATCATTGACATATCTCATTCATTAAGTAGACAATAAAACCTTCTATTGACTAACATTATGTCCTTCGATATGTTGGTTCTTTTGGCTAAATGTGTTTCAGATCACGACATGGAAGCTCAAATGAATGTAGATGCACCAAATGTTCTCACCATTGCTGATATCTTCCCACATGGCTATCCAATGAAGATTGGAAAGAACAATCTCAGAGTTGACTTTGAAACTCTCACCTGTTCGGAATCTTCTTGTCTCATTGCAGTGGATATTCTGAAGAATCATCCCTATCAGAGCATGCTCACCAACTCGCCATTGTTGAAATCTACATACAACAATTGGAATACAATGCGGATGGTCAAAGTCAAAATGTTGTGACGGTGACACTCAATCACAAGCAACTCACCATCACTCCTGAGACTTAAGGGTGTTCTCCTCATTCGACATCATACCAACTGAATTCTCTGCTGCACCCTCTTGAAGAGACGGTTCTACAATTTTTATTTATATTGGGTAAACGAAGCTTCGGGGTTATCATTAAGCATTCTCACGTGGATCTCAAGAACATCCCTCAGCCTTGGAGAACCCTTTATATCATTATCACAAAATCCATTTCGGTCTTGGCGGCTATGAGCATCCCAAGCTCGTGGAACTGCAAATATTTTGGGCTTTGATCAACATGAAACACATCGTTGAAGCTCGATTTGGGATGACATGATGACATTCCTCAAAAAGCTTGGCTCAAAAATTCCTTACATCGGATATACTAAAGCTGTTGATCCAGAGAGCACTTGGGTATAACCTAGATGTCCCCAAGAGAATCAATGACCACGACAATCACGACATGTTGTGCGAACCTACCCTAGCGATTTAAGGAGTCAACGACTAAGAAACAAGGTGTTTGTATTGCGGATCACCTTCTCTCAGACGAAATCAAGCAGCTCTACTCTTATAAAAGGTATCTGGTAGCTGTAGAAGAGAACAAAGTTGGATTCCTTGATGAAAAATCTTACGTACGCCTTCAAGAAAACCGTAAGAGGAAGTGCGAGGAAGTCTGCAAGCGAGAGTCGAGGAAGTTCCCGGAGGAATCCTCCACGTAAGAGGACAGTTCCCACCAAGGAAGCTGTTCCTATTCCCGTACCTAAGTCGAACGCAAAGAAAGCTATGGACGAAGACTTCGGAGTCGCATCAAATGAAGAGATTTTCTACTCTGAGCGCTAAAGATGACACTACAACGGTACCTAAACCTCAGTCCACCGGTGAACAACGCAAAGGAAGACTCAGTCATTGAGCAACAAGAGGAAGAAGAATCAGATGAAGAGCAACAAGATGAAACATACAAGAAAAGTTCAAATTCCTTAGACTCCAACACGTCGCAAAAGAATTTGCTAAATCAACCCCATAAGGGATCTGGTGCCACCACTCTTGAGCAGCAACAAAAGCGCGTGGAAGATTCTATTGATTATAACATTGAAGAACCGAACGAGAAGTTAGAAAAGGAAAAAGGCGATGAAGAAGCTGCGGCTAAAGCCAAAGTGATGAAGAAGCAGCAGCTCGAAGCTAAAGCGAGAGGAAGATGCTCGAACTTCGGTGAAGAACAAGCCAAATCGATAAAGATGGCGAGATGGACTACGATGATCTTCTTCTCAAAAGTCCAACCTCTCTAAGGAAGAAAGCTGCTACCGCTAAGCCTCCTAAGACCTTGAGTCACCGCACATCTCCTCTTCATCGGACTTCGTCCTCTCACTCCTCACCACCACCATCAAAAAGATCAACCAAATCATCATCCAAATCGGTGAAGAAGCCAACTGCCTCTTGGAAGTCTCATGCTAAGACTCGAATCGTCAAAGGCATCAAGCAGTCGAAAGAAAGACATACTCTACAAAAGTGAATTTTCTGTTGATCGGATAGCGTATCTTCATGATGAGAATGACAAGATGCAAGTTGAAAGGGAGTATGTCCAGAAGCTCATGAAAGATGATCTTCAAGGGAAAATGGGCGAGATGATCAAAGGATACTCTCACAAGTTCCTCATGGAGGTCGTTCCTAAACTGACAAAGGAGATGTATACCTGACAACTTTATCCGAATCTCTTACATCGGCCAAAAAGCCATGAAATCAACTCCAATGAATTTGAGCATAAATCCAGTTGAATCCACAATCTTCTCAGATGATGAATTGGTGAACCGGCTCGTAGCTCAAATGTCGAAAGCGCTTCTGCAACGTTTGCCTCCACGAAGCTAAATTGTTTGAAGCATTGCCTTTGGAATACCAACTCAATTCGACATTAGAGAAGAAGGCAGTAAGGCCTAAACGTTCAAGAGCGGCGAACAAAGATCGGGATAAGGATAACGAGCCCAAACGCGAAGAAGTCCGGTGAATCATCCTCCATTCAATACTCAATGCACCTCCACCCCAAAGGACTGACTCAACAAAGATCCCTCCTCGCTCTTCAAGCTGAAAAACCTCAGATTCGAGACACCACCCTGACTCGAAAACCGGTGATCACTTTGAGTATAAGAGTGGTGGCGATGAGAAATCGAGCCACAACAACAACCCATCTCTCGACACGGCTAAGAAACCGAATCTTCAACCGGGCTAAAGAAAAAGAAAAAGGCCTATGACCGACGTCTTATCATGGTACGGGACGAGGATGATCTGAATTTGAATGGTTCTCGAAGATTTTGATTCCACTCCCTACCCATCGAAGGTCAGAGGTTACGAGAATGTAGTACATTGGAGCATGCGAAACTTCTGCAAGAAAAATTCCATGTGAAGAAGATGACGAAATCCGAGTTGAATCGAATCAAGAATGAAGCATTTCAACCGCTAAAAGACGACTCAAAAGTGCTATTGAAGTCGAGTATCACCTTGATAATATAGCACGAGCCATGTCTAACAACATGGATTGGCTCAATCGGAAGCAAACATCGACTTCACCAAGCGGGACAATCCTCCATACAACACCGTGGTCCAAACCTCTACCAACAATTGGCCAACCCGATCGACTTAGGATTCCATTCAGATATTTCTTCAACAAAGACTTGGAATTTCTTATTCACGGTGGCGATGGTTCAAGGAAATCACGCTACATCGGACGACGCCGATTCCGTGACCATATACTCTAACTGCATAGCCATCATCGGAAAGAGCTAACCACATGTTCTCCAACAATGTGGAAGAGTATGACCGTGATGCCTTTGTATGGGATTCACCGGCGGCGAACGCTGAAGAATCTACTACTGTTGCTGGGTTGAAGTCTCAACATGAAGTGTTCATTACTAAGAGTATCGTTGCCATCAAACATGTTGATCTTTCGTCTAAATGGGACTACACTTTCCTCAAGAATATTGTGGTCAAAAGGCAAGACGAAAGGGATTATCCATTCTCTGAAGCGGACTTTGAGAATTTGTCTATCAACGACATTGAAGACAAGTACCTTGCCAAAGTCGAGTCGCATGCGACAATTTTTTGAAGTACAATGTGAATTCATCAAGTCCTTGCTTATCTTCATCGAGGCGTAGTCATCAAAGAGCGTGTAGAAGATCTCATTTCTTGACTCGCGGTTGAATCATATCGGACCGTGTCAACTTCACTCCACCTCCTAGATCTTCCCGACATCAACCATGGCTTTCACAATATACACTCATCGACCAACCATTGGAGTGGTTTACCTTAGTGAAACACTACGCCATAGCGCTGATGGCGTGTAGAGATCTTCACAAGTTTGGGGATCACACATTGAAGAAGGTTAGGGACGGATTAACTTATAGGTTGAAGGATATTCATGAAGGAATTAGGTCTAAAAAGCGATGGAATTCTAAAGAAAGACGGGATGTGAAGAGGATCATCACCATGATTGATGAAAGGTTGTATCGAAGGGATCAGTTCAGAACTCTGGAGAGCTTTGTAGGTGGTCGTCCCAGGATTGCTCTCGCCGGCTATCAGCCGATTAGCATTCTGGAAACATTGATGGACCGTGGTACCCCTTGGTACTTCTATTTCATAATATTTTGGATGTGTGATTTTATTTATGTCAATGGCATTGCACACATAGCGATGTACAACCGTACTTGTCAAGAAAGGACCACGTAGTGCAGCTTGATTGCCACAATCCTATAAAAGGAGCAAAAGCTTCTTACTTTTGAGTAAAACCTATCAAACCTTTCACTTTTCAAGGTTTTGCTCAAAAGAACAAGTACTTTCCTTATGATTTTCAAAACCTCAACCGTTTATATCACTTGTTGAGGGGGAGTATTTGACTCAATATCTTTGTTCAAAAAGTTGTTCTCAGTGGTTATCTTCCCACAAAACTCAAAATGGTCATATTTATTCTCAACATTTCTTTAAAAATAACATTGATATGCCATTTTTGAGGGGGAGAAAAATACGTGATAAGAAATATGTTGTGTTTTGCTCATGAATTCTCGTGTGAAAAGAGTTCAACCCATGAATTGGAGGCTGACAGTCATACATTGAAAAGATTTGTCTTCCAAGACGTTTCCAAGTAAATTGTACCTATTCGAGAAGCTCTTGATAGACATGAACTATGACGGGTTTGACAACCTTTCGAGGTTGTCCACATCTTCAAGGTAGTTATTAGAGCTAGTTGTCACCTAAAGCTGACAATGTATCTCTTTAACTATACAGCGTGTCGTGTCTCGCAAGGAATTGTCTGTCTTGAGTCGATCAATTCAAAAGTGCTGGCTCTTTCCTCATTGTGCAGATTTACGTCAAAACTCTTAAGCACATGTGGAGGTATTTACGCATAAGATCAAACTCTTACGATGGTACAAAATGTTTTCATTCATAAACACTTTAAGAGATTTTCATGTAAATGGTTTATATGGTAATGGAGTTATAAGGTGATTAAGGTTAGGAATAACCGTCCTATGATCCGCCAGAGCCAGAGGGATCTACCCAAGGACACTACCGATAGTTAGAATTAAAAGTCCTCAGGTTTGATCATAAAAAGGAGAAAATGAGAATCGGAGAAAGAAGGAGTTGATGAATTAAAGAAATGTAAAAAGAAAGGGTGAAAAGAAATAGCCCTCAGTTATTCAACTTAGAGGCGGAACCAGGGTTCAATTGATATGCTACTTGGTTGTCACTAGATGATCTTTGGTATTAAAGACTAAAAGTTGTCATGGGCCTAGTGACGCATGCACTAAACCTTCTTAGCCACTCAAGTTTCTCTCAACAGAAGCTTGTTTCATTCTCACAGGGAACCCTACGTAAACTATTGGCTTTCTCTTAGAGATCGCTGGTATTGAAGAAGGAGACCCTCACCCTAGTCTCCGCTCAGGAAAACCAAAATGCACTATTAAGTCTAGAGCCGAGATTCATCAAAAGATCTCTTAGGTACACTTGACATTTCATCACTTGCTGTTCAACAATAAGAACATCAGTGGTGCGTTATCGAGTCCTTCACAGATCTTAGCAATCTGTCGAGAACATTTATGAGAAGTTCACACTGGCGTGATCCTCGGTGATTGAATGGAAACTCTGCCGGGGTCAACATCAAACAGCACGACACAGTCGCCGGTAACTCCCTTGGATTACGCTTAGTGTGTCTCAAACGGTCTACGGTTGTGAGGTGATGCTTGGTGTACCTCGGTGACTCATCTGAACCGTAGATGTACTTTGGTTCATCGTGTTATCTCACTTGTGGGACTCCGGTTTAGGAACAACCTTTGTGAGAATTAGAGCTGTGTTTTCACACTATGCTGTTAACACTCTCGAAGTTCAAACTTGTAAGTTCCGGTATCCGCTTATTACTAAGTGTTTTCATGTTTTCCTCTTATGGAAGCACTAGAGCGGAACGATCGTGCAGATTCTTCACATGCTCATACCAACATCATCACTAATGGAAGTTCTAACTAAAAGCAACACAAAAGTCAGAACGATTCTTCGTCAAACCAAAGAATCTACAAAGTTAAAGACTTAAAGAACTTCATCAGTACTGAAATCCAAAATCAAAGAACGTGTGGGCATGTTGAAGAATGGCGTGGAGACACGGAGCACGAAGCGGGAACTGAGCGGAACTTGATCTGAACAACAACAACATACTATCACTTTCATCACAAAATAACAATGATCTAAGAACAAAGATAAAGACGACGTCAAAGCAGAACTGTTTAAAGAAAACAATTTCTCCACTACTGGGAGATTATTCAAATCAAGGCAATTCTTCTCACAAGAAGAAGAATGTGAGAAGGACGTCAAAGCTACTATTACATCAGTACCTTAACCGTTCATATTCATTCATCACCAACACTTAGGGGGAGATTGTTGGAATCACTCCTAAACCTAAATCAAGTGTTAGTAATTCATATGTAATAGTTAGCTTAATATGGCCTTTATGTTAGTTATTAGCCTTAGGCTTATGTAGAAGGCCCATAAGCCTGGGCCTAGTCCAATAAGGAAAAGGATGGGAACTAGGAGTGTTGCCCTAGCTTCCCTCCTATAAATACCTTGTAATAACCCTCACTTGAGGGTTGGTTGTTCAATTTACTCTTTCATTCACACTCTACGCCTAACCTTCTTTATTATACGTGTGTGTGTGTGTAGTTGTTCATCCGCCTCTATCTCTTCTCTATTTCTTCTATTAATACTTGTGTTGCATATTTGGGAACCTAACAGATCAATATCAATTGATCTTACAATAAAGTTTCAAAACAAAGATTTTAAACGGTAAACTATTCAACCCCCCTTCTAGTTTTCCTCAAGACCCTTCACCTGTACCAACTTCAACTTGAGCCTCGGTTTGGACTTCCGGCTCATTCACATCTACATTTCCACCCTCGGTAGCCTGAATCTCTGAGTCGGTGTCACTATATTCAACATTGAGTTTAGTACTCTGAGATTGTTCCACTTTAGCTTCAATCGATTATGTCACTTGTGATGATTTGGTGGTTCGCTTCTGGAGAAAGTATCTGGTTGTGGTGTTATGAGCTGGTGAGGAAATGTTTAACAATGTCTGAGCAACCTGCTCAACCTCTTCAACACCCTTCCCCTTGCCTTCAACTACTGAAAGAGGTTGATGTTTCCCAGAGTCTGGTTCTTGTATCGTCACACTCTTCCTAGAACGTCCTGTAGAATTCTCGAGATCCTTTAAGCTCGGTTCCATGACCTTTTGAAGGTTAATATAATCTTGATCTTGTAGGGTAGGCTCAGTTCTTGGTTTCTTAGACCCTCTTCCCTTTTCCTTGTCACATTTTCTCGTTCTCTTACCATGAGCAGGAGAATCATCAGCAGTAGGCTTGTCCAGGTGTTTCTTGGGAAGATTTGCATAAGAAGGTTTGGAGGTTTTGGGTTTTATTTTCTGGTTGACTTTGTTGGGGTAGGAGTAGGGGATTCATTGGTGAGAGACTTGGCCACCTTGTTCAAATATTCTTGATAATATGTTGTATTGACTATATCATCCGTGAGGAGAGCATCAGTTATCATCTTTTGAAATATTTCATGTTTCGAACCTTTAGCCGTAAACTTGATGTTCCTGAGAACATGTTCCTCAGTAGCCAAGTGAAGTGCATAGCCCATTATCTTGTGGAACTGGTGCTTGCCTTGAAGATGATTGATGATCAACTTAGAGAATCGGATGCTTGGAATCACAAGTGCATGTACTTTCTTCTTTCCCTTGATGTTTTGCGCCCTATTTTCTTTATCACTGATGAAGGAATGAATAGACTGCGTGAATTCCTCCCAAATCCTCTCTGCATAATCAATGTTGGCTTGATTGACAATTCCCCGAAGAATTTGTAGAACTGGAGCTCTCGGTCTCTCATACCTAGAAGTCTTCCCCGCGAGGCACAAGTTGATGAGAGTGACAATTTCCCTCCACGGCTGATATAACTCATTTGTGATTACGGTAGATAGAGTTTTGACTTCAATGGGATACCCCAGTTCGTTGATGAAGTTGATCAACTCTTCAGTTGTTGGTGGGGGAGTAAATTGGTTGTTTTCGTCAACTGGTGTTATCTACAGAGCATCTCTGATGGTGTCCTTTGAACGTTCATACTAATTTTCATCAAGCTGACAACTGTAGACCGCTGTGATCTTATCCCACTTAAGTGTGTCCCAAAACTGCTGTATGTAGATAGAAGGAATGGTGGAGCAGGCAGTAAACGCACTGAAGAAATTAGTGTGCTTCGATATATCTACAACTATCTTGTAGATAGGATTGGGTTGTGATTTGTCCATATCCACGTAGCAGTTACTCTTCCCAATTGGAACCTAATCACCATATGGTAAAATCTCGTCATCTGTTCGAGTGGGTGGTGGGATAGCAGATGCTTGGTCAACTGGTGCATTAATGTCTGCCATTATATCTGTACAAACACATCCACAAAGAAAGTTACATACATAATGGTTACGTTAGATGTGAGTTACATCTTAAATTTAAGTCATGCACTAACTAAAACCAAGACAGAGGGACAAATAGAGCTTGATAAAGAGACAGACAATAGGAGTGGTCAACTCTAGAGTCAACGAACGTCAACTCTTCTGAGAGAAAACACAATCCCGTGTCAAAGTCACTTTGATCAATTGGCAATTTGGACAAAACTCAATTTTGTCAAATAGCAAGATTCAAATTTTCAATTGACAACACTTTCGAATGGCAAATCGCAACATGTTAATGGTCAAAACACAATAGCCAAAACTCAAATATATGAAACCGTAATAAGTCAAACCATAAGATAAATCAAAACGCAGTCATACAAATCTCAACATGTCAAACCGCAACAATAGTCACAAACGCAAACCCCAAACCACAAGTGGCAAAACGCAGGATAAAATGACAAATCGCAACATTTTTAAAAATTTTGGCATGGTGGGTCCTACATAATATAATAATATAATCTTCAAAGCTCAAATCATAGGTATTGAGATTTGACTCAAAACGCAACATAGTTTGACTGGTCAAATCGCAACCATTAATCAAAATGCAAATATACTCAAAACACAGTCATAGACATCAAAACGCAACCATGAAGCATAATTCAAACCGCAATCTGGAAGTTTTTCAAAATGCAATGAAGCATATACAAATAAAATCGCAACTAATATAACCTCTACCAAACCGCAACCAAGAATATTTATTATTAAATCGCAACTAAGAACATTTTATCAAAACTCAATCAAGAATCTCTAACCAAACCTCAACCAAGAACATTTTATCAAACCGAAATCAAGAGGACCTACTCAAAACACAATCAAGAAACCTTATCTAAACCGCAACTAAGAACATTAATGTCAAATCGCAAGCAAGAAATTATTCTAAACTGCTCCTAATCGCGATCCATAATACATATCAATTCAATCATTAGTTTGGCAAATTAAGGTAACCGCAACACTAACATACGACTCCTAATTAACACCTAAAAATAACAGCCATACCAGTTTTCATCTAACATGTCACTATTATAACGAAAAACACCAAATCAATTTGGGCAAGTCAATCAGAACAAATGAGACTAATTCAACACACAAACAAGCCATTACAACATCAAATGAGGTAATGGTGAAACGGCTTGAAAACCTAATCAATACAATCAATGAACAAGTTTTAGGATCACGAGGTTTCAACATACGATTCACAATCTGATATGGAGCATAAAAAACCAATCATACCAAGGATAGATGTACACAAACTGTCAAAGAAGGATCAAACTGCAACTATGAATGAGAGAGACATATAGGATGTGAGTTTTACTAAATTTGTGAATGTTTTACCGGACAAACCGCAATCCCATTTATACCCTAATTTTTAAGTTTCAAGGAATGATAGAATTGGCCCCTCTACTTATCAAAACGCAATCCTATTTTCTTTTACAGTTTCATGTATTAGCAAGTTTAGCCCCTTACATTTCATTAGGTTTATAAGTGTTATGTTTAATCCAATTTGGTCCCTCTCTTTTCATTATCTGAACACTTATAAATATGAGAGACACTAGGGAGCAAATCAAGATAAAGTATAGGCACGAATGGACCTCAAATATATGAAAATCTAGGAAACAAATAGCAGGTAGCAAACAAGTCCCTGTATTAACACATAATTGACACATGAGACCATATTTTTTGATGCAAGATTGACACCCTCAAATATGAAATCCAGGATAATATTCAAAGAGTTGAAGCCGCTCGTAAAATGTCATAAATTTTGAAAAATCAACTCAACTCTCCCCATCAATCAGTGACACGAGTACAATGTCAACAGTTTCATTCATTGATTGAGTATGAAAAATTTATGCACACTTGAGACCAATTGATTTAACGACACCCTTTAATAACCATGTGAAGAACAAATACTTTTTCTGAAGAATTATAGACTGAAAAATATTTGTATAGGAAAAGCCGTCTTTTTGGTGACATTGTTCCCACATTTTGAAAATATGGATTGCTAATTAGAAATGGTAGCAACCCATATAGGCATGTTTTAAAAAACTTTTTGAACTTCTGTTCGAACTTCATCTAAAGACCCGTGTCATTATTAAATGAAATTTCTAAGACCGTAGATGTTATCGATACCAGAACACATGCCTTGACAAACTATTTTTGGTATTTCAATGTTTCAAATTTTCATGGATTTTTAAGGATTATGATATGTACAACGTGGAAAAAATTTAGAGTATAACAGTGGTATATATACTCTCATAGGTAGTTTGTTAAAGAACGAGTCTTGAGCTGAAGTGTTCAGGAGTCATAGTACATGCACATCAATTTTGACATTCCTGAGCTCCTGAACCAGGAGACATCTGTTCTTTAGGCACCCAGACCTTGAGTATTTTCTTGATGGAATTGATCAATGTACCTGCAATTAAGTGAGGACTATCTGCACTAACATTACAAGTATGTGTTAATACAAATAAGCCGTAAAAACGTTTATTTATATTTTATGATCTTCTAATGTTTTGTCGATAACAAACGTAAAATCATTTTAACGAAAAAAATAAAATACGTAACTAGTTTGAGGCAATAGTTTCATAACACACTTACGTTTTCACATAAAACACTAAACATGTAATAGTGTTTTCATGATTTAGTAATACATATGTACAACAACTAGTGTTTACATATTGGGTAGATATATACATAATTAGTATGTATTATAATGGGTAGAAGTTTAAGTATTTGACCCATTGACCAAATAACATTGAATGTAGTTGGGTAAAACATAAAGTCCATAACCCATACCAATGGAGCATAACCCATAACCCATTGCATGACATCATGCATAAGTCATAATGGGTATTACCCATGACCCATGGAGCTAACCCATGACCCATGGACTAGATGCATTGCATCTACTAGATACATTGTATCTACTTGGATACCCATGGTCCAAATTTTAAGACCCATGACCCATAACCCATGACCCATAACCCATGACCCATGACCCAAAACCCATGGGCAAAGAGGAGCGTCCCACGGTTCCCCCAGTTTACACTGGACGGATCCCTCAAGTAAAGGATCCGTGGGATCCGGGGAATAGTAGCAATAGTTTGTCTATAAATAGTGAGCCATTTATTCATTGTAACTCACCCCCTTTCACACATATTTTCTTTGAGTTGTAAACTCTCTAACCACAGATCCAAGTGATCTTTCTATGTAGTTTTGTGTTTGTGTGATTCTCTAGGTTCCTCTTAAAGGTGAGATCACCACCCCTTGAAGTCAAGCAAGCTCAAGTCCATGGGTTGCCTAGCTTCGTCATCATCAAGACTAATAATGGTATCTTGTTGATAGTTCTTTTCTTTCTCATTAGAAGTGTAGTGTCGAAGACATAGGTGAAATATGTCTAAAGGGTCAAGACGAAGACATTAGTGAAAAGTGTTGAAAAGTCAAAGTAAAGGCATTAGTGAAAGGTGCCGAAAGTCCGTGTTGAAGGCATTAGTGTAGGGTGCCTAGAAGTCAAGTCAAAAGGCATTAGTGAAGAGTGCCTAGAAGTCGAGTCAAAGGAATTAGTGAAAGGTGCCTAAGGTGTACATTCGATATGGTGTGTCGATGTACAAGATAGATTTGTATTGGGTCAAAGGATATTGATATCCTTGTTGATGTTGTCATAAGGAGTAGATCTCCTTTGGATAGGAGTTGTATAGTGTTGGGTACTAGTTCCACATTTGTAAATGGAACTCGGTATTTAGCCTTGTACCGGATAAAGTGTAGGCGACGTTGTGATAGGTTTGGTTCTACCTCGTGGAAGAACCCGGTGTCTAGCCATGTACCGGATAAAGAGTAGGCGACGTTGTGAAGGCTTCTCCGCCACAAGAAGTTTGTGTTGTGTAGTGATTATGAACTCTTGAGTAGGTGACTCGGGGAGTGGAGTAGGGTAAGGAAGGTGTCCTTGTAGCCGAACCACTATAAATACTCGCGTTATGGTTTTGTGCTTCTTACTCTTTATCTTAGTTTTATTTATCCATAGGCTTGTCTATCAACATCCAACACACACGTTCAAATATATTTACTTAAGTCGATCTAAATAGTTTAAAACCAAGTTTTAATCAGTAAAACTATTCAACCCCCTTCTAGTTTTCCACAATTGGCATCAAAGCTTCGTTACCAAGTTTCTTAGAGTATGTTGTACTTTGAAAAATTGATACGATCCATGTATAATTGAAAACTACAAAGAATGTATTTTACAAAAATAAACACCATGTCTTAAAACAGTTTTGTAGGATGTTGATTAGATGACAAAAATATATTTTTTTTATTATTTTATCTTACTAAATTGCACTAACCTTCCTTGTCATTTAGCTTAGTTAAAGCTCATATTTATCAAGCCATAGGAATTTCTTGGTAACAGGATTACCTTCCCTAAGAAGGTATCTTAATCACGAAGGAACCGGAGTTGTCTATTGACATTTTTCTTGTCATAAGAAAGATACTCATAAGTGCATTAGAGGTATGACTTCCTACTTATCTCTAAATAACATTAGCTTAAGAATAAGTATGCTTACATAGGAACTGTTAGTACAATTTATGCAATGGGTGATAACAGATGTGAATGTAGCTTATCGGACCAAGCCGACAAGTTTCCAGCGGGTTGGTCTTGTACTAATCCAAGTAGTTTGAATGAAATCCCTGCACAAGAAAGGTAAACCGTTAGTCTTATCGTGGGGACGGACCCCACGACTAGACTCTGGCGTGAGAGTAAGTATACATTCTTGAGAGAGAAAGTAAGAGCATGTGTGTGTAATTATGAGAGAGAAAGTTATACCATGTATGGGGATTAGAGCCCCTTTTATAGGCGAGGTTTGCCGCTGGAGCTTCCTAGATTCTCGCATATGGTGGTTAGTTGTCGGAGGCGGACCCTTGGCGGACAAGAGTTCCATATTAATCACGGATGCGGACGTAAGGGGTCTAACGGTTGAAGGTTCAGTCCGTTATGTGCCTTGCGCGCATCTCAGGGCCTGGACCATAGCCAAGTTAGCCATTGGGCTTACTGTAGGCCTAGGATTTGTAATCATTGGGCCTGAGCCCAGTATGTGTATAGTTTGTATTGGGCCTAGTGGGCTTGTAATACATACTATACGTCATCAAGTTCCCCCAGTCTAGTATGTTCATTGCATGCGGATATTGTCTCATGCGGTGGATGTCACTAAACTCAAGTTGACTAAGCATTTTGCTGTCCCATACCTTTTTCTTTTTTGTTGATAATCACCACGTCACCTAGTCCCCCCTAGTCTAGTGTATTTACTGCATGCGGATATTGTCGTGTGCGGCAAGTATTTACTAGACTGTAGATTTGACCAGGACGTGTTGTTATCCCATGATTTTTCACGCGTCCTTTTCTTTCCTTGGAGAGCGTTTCGAGCGACGTGGACGCTTGTTGACTCTTCATTTTCTGCTTTGATATGACCTACTGTTTCATGTGCCCTTTTTATTTTCGATCTTAGCCGTTCATTCCGTCTTTCTTTTGCACGTGTCATCATCTGGTTCTAGGTTTTTCCTTATTATAAATACTGCTCCACCTTTTACCATCGCCGTTTGTTGATTCTCTTTGGGAAAAAGAAAAAAGTAAAAATTTTCCTCACCCGTGTGCCCTTAATCCACTCGCTATGGCTTTGATTGTTGATATAAAATGTAATACTCCTCCAGGGACGTTTGGATCCTTCCTTACGACTTACAATATTCCACCGGAGGTTCATTCGGAGCTAACTGACCGCAAGTGTACGATGCATGAGTGCCCTTCTAGGAAGATTGGCTTATATACCCTCTTTTTTTATCTTGCCAATTTTCGTCGCCCACATCGTTTTCCTTGTTGACTTAATTAGGTATTATCGTATTAATATTTCTCAACTATCGGTTCAGTCGTCTGAGTTTCTCGCTTTGAGATCTTATGTCGTGCTCATAGCATTACTCCCACCGTTGCTCTTTTTCGTTGTTTTTATGTTAACTCAAAGTTAAAAGAGTGGTTTTCCTTTAGTAAACGCGATGGTGTCCCTGCCCTTTGCACTAAGACTCTTGATTCTGTCAAGAATTGGAACGACCTTGTTCCTATGGCACTCTAGGAAGAACATCTCTAAAGATCCTGTTCCTCGCCCCGACGAGTATAATGCTGACCATTTCTTTGCTCTTGCGCCAATCCTTATCCCTTCCGGGCATTCCCTGAGCCCTTTGTTTGCTGGGTTGGTTTGAGTCGTTATTATAATTTGGGTGAGGATGTATACCCTGAGTTTCTTCGTAACGATCGAACTGGTAAGTTTCATTTTCCCTGCTCCTTTTTTTTTTTTTTTTTTTTTAACAAATATACTTTTCTTTGAGTAGTGATGAGTTGGTCCTGTTAGGTCAGCATATTGTAACACAAGCATCAATATGTTAGAAATAAGATAAGATGTAGAGCGGATGAACACACACAAACAATACACGTATGAATAAGAGAAGTGTTATGCGTAAATATTGAATGAAGTGAACAATCAACCTTTAAATGAAGGTTTACAAGTCTTTATATAGGGAAAGGAACTAGGGCAACACACAAGTTCTCTTCCTTTCCTTATTGGGCTTGGGTCAAGGCTTATGGGCTTTCTACATAAGCCTTGCCATAAATACAAACATAAAAGCCTAATTAAGCAACCTATTACATGTTAATTACAAACACTTGAAATATGGTTTAGGAGTAATTCCAACAATCTCCCCCTAAGTGTTGGTAATTAATGACTTAAGTAATTTGTAACGTTGTTGGTGCTGATGTAATAGTTGCTTTGACGTCTTCTAACATTCTTCTTTCTTGTGAGAAGAAGTGCCTTGATTCTAACAATCTCCCCAGGGTGAGGATCTTGTTTTTCTTTGAAGTTTTCAGCTTTGACGTCTTCATTTATCTTTGTTCTATGTTCTGGTGTGGATATGGTGATGTTATGTTGTGGCAATCTGCATCAAGTCCGCTTCGTTGCTCAGGTGTCTCCACGTCCCTCTCCAACATGCTCACTCGCTCTTTGACGTTGGATATCAGGATAGATGTAGTTCTCTTAGTCTTTTTACTTTGTTGATTCTTTGGCTTAGAGGAAGAATCGTTCTGACTTTTGTGTTGCCTTTCGAGAGAACTTCAATATGTGTTGTTGTTGGTATGAGCATGTGGAGAATCTACACGATCATCTCCCAGGAGCATCCATAAGAAGAAAACATAAGAATGGGTTAGTGATAAACACCAATCGATCATTGTGGTCGTTTTTAAAAGAGTTGACCACTACGATTGTTCTTTTGATGAATGTCTTGATTCCATTCACCTTGGTCGGGCGAATCATCCGTCCGAATCCCATAAGGGACGGTTGGCATTACATTGAACAAGTTCAAGTAATGACCCACATCTTCAAGACTCGATTCTTGAAAGGAATCTCCTTAGCGGGATTTCCGGCACTTACAAGTTCGAACTTCGAGCGTGTTAACAACATATTGTGAAAAAACCTCTAATTCTAGCAAAGGATGTTCCTGAACTGGAGTCCCTCAAGTAGGATAACACGATATACCGAATTACACCTACAGTTCAGGTGAGTCGCTGAGGTACACCGAAGCATCACCCCTACGTAGACCATTTGAGACAACACTAAGCGTAACCCACAAGGAGTTACCGAAGTGACCTTCTGTCGGTACGTTTGATGTTGACCTGGCAGGAGTTTCCATTCAATCATTGAGGATCACGGTTGTGAACCCCTCATAAATGTTCTTGATAGATTGCTAAGATCTGTGTAGGACTCTAGAATAGTATCACTTGCGTTCTTATTGTTGAACGACAAGTGATGAAATGTCGAGTGTTCCTATGAGATCTTTTAATGAATCTCGTGGCTCTAGACTCCATAGTGCGCTTTGGTTTTCCTAAGCGGAGACTAGGGAGAGGGTCTCCTTCTTCAATACCAGCAATCTCTAAGAGAAAGCCGATAGTTTACGTAGGGTTCTCTGTGAGAATGAAACAAGCTTCTGTTGAGAGAAACTTGAGTGGCTAAGAAGGTTTAGTGCATCCGTCACTAGGTCCATGATGACTTTGATCTTCAATTCCGGTGTCATCTAGTGACATCCAGTAGCATATGTATTGAATCCGATGTCTGTCCTAAGTTGAATAATTTAGAGGGCTATTTCTTTTCACCCTTTTCTTTACTTTTCTTTTTAATTCTTCAACTCCTTCTTTCTCCGATTATCATTTTCTCCTTTTTATAATCATACCTAAGGACTTCTAAATTCTAACTATTGGTGGTGTCCTTGGGTAGATCCCTCCGGCTCTAGTGGATCATAGGACGGTTATTCCTATCCTTAGTCACCTTATAACTCCATGACTAACCTATTTTGCCATAAAACCATTTTCATGAAAATCTCTCAAGGTGGTTACGAGTAAAAACATTTTGTACCAATGTGAGAGTTTTGTATTTTGCAGAAATACTCCCCCTCAACACGTGCTTAAGTGTTTTGACATAAATCAAAGTGAGAGAAAGAAACGCACATTTGAATTGATCGACTCAAGATAGACAATTCCCTTGAGACACGGTTATGTTGCATAATTAAAGAGTTACATTGTCAGCTTTTAGGTGACAACTAGCTCTAGTAACTACCTTGAAGGTGTGGACAAACCTCAAAAGGTTGTCAAACCCGTCAAAGTTCATGTCTACCAAGAGTTTCTCGAAGAGGTTAAATCTACTCGGATAAGTCTTTGAGGACAAGTCTTTTCGATGTATGACAGTTCAGAACTCGTCAATTCATGGGTTAAGTCTTTAGCTCGAGGATTCAATCATAAAATTCACAACATATTAGTATCACACAATTTTTCTCCCCCTCAAAAATGGCATATAAATGTTACTTTTTACGAAAATTTGATATCATATATGACCGTTTCGAGTTTTGTGGGAAGATTTCCACGAGGAATCAATTTGTAAACAAAGGTTTTAAGAAAGTACTCCCCCTCAACAAGTAATATTAATGTTTGAGGTTTTTGAAAAACATAAGGAGGATTACTTATTCTTTTGAGAAAAACTTTGAAAAATGAAAGTTTTAATAAGTTTTACACAAAAGTAAGAAGCTTTCGCTCCTTTTGTAGGATTGTGTCACTGATGTGTACAACATGGTCCTTTCATTACAAGTACGGGTTGTACACTGTTATGTGTACACAAGCCATAGTTAATAATAAAGATCAACGCATCCAAATATTAATCAAGAAAATAATCAAGGAGTACCAGGCAGTCCGTCAATAACGCCAGGAGTTCTTTCTGGACATTGTTAGCCTGTTAGAGAGATACTCGGTTGTCCACCCACGAAGCTCTCCAAAGTCTTCATCTGAACCTTCTTCAAAGTGTGATCACAAAACTTGTGAAGCTCATTACATGCCATGAAACAGTTATGGTGAAGTTCACTGCGGTAGACTACGCCAAACTTTGGTTTCTTGAGAATGGTGTACTTAGCCAGGTGGTTGATATTGGGAATGTATAGCATTGGTTTTAGTAGTTTTTAAATATTCTTTTAACATGTATATCATTGGTTTTAGTAGTTTTTAACACCTGGCTAAGTACAGCATGTCAATTGATCTTGCATTCTTGATGTAGTACTTTGCTCCAGACTGTGCTATGATTATAGCTCTTAAATGGATCTTCAAAGTGAAACTTGATGAGCATGGTGATGTGTTGAAGAACAAGGCTCGATTAGTTGCTAAAGGATACCGTCAAGAGGAGGGTATTGATTTTGAAGAATCTTTTGCTCCTGTTGCTCGAATGTGATCGTTTTTCAAATGAAATGAGTTCAAAGTTTCAAATGTCAATGATGGGACAAATGTCATTTTTCTTGGGATTACAAATTTCTCAAAGTCCAGGAGGCATTTTCATAAATCAATCTAAATATGCAACAGAGATTTTAAAGAAATTTGGATTTGATTTAAGTGACCCTGTTGACACCCCCATGATTGATCGAACCAAACTAGATGAGGACCACTCGGGGATCATGATTGACCAAACGAAATATCGTAGTATGATTGGGTCCCCGATGTACCTCAGCTAGTAGACCGACATCTTGTTATTTGTTTGCATGTGTGCTAGATACCGTGCTAAGCCTACTAAAAAGCACCTTGAAGCGGTTAAGCGGGTCTTCGGTATCTCCAAGGAACCATCAATATGGGTCTTTGGTACCCGAAGGACACCGGTATGTCACCAACGGCCTATGCAGATCGATCATGCGAGTTGTCAAGATACTCGCCGAAGTACATCCGGAGGTGCTCAGTTTTGGGTGATAAGCTTGTGAGGTGGTCTTCAAAGAAGCAAATGAGTACTTCTATTTCCTCTACAGAGGTTGAATACATAGCCATGTCATCTTGTTGTGCTCAAATCTTATTGATGAGATCTCAATTATCGACTATGGCTTGTATTCAACAAAATCCCTACATCTTGTGATAATAAAAGTGCTATTGCTCTCTCATGCAACAATGTTCAACACTCAAGAGCAAAGCATATCGACATTCGACATCATTTCATTAGGGAACAAGTAGAAAAAGGTGTGGTGGAACTCTATTTTGTGAGGTCGAATATCGGTTAGCGACATCTTCACCAAAGCTCTTCCAAGAGAACGTTTTGAGTTTATTCTTCCACGACTTGGCTTGAAAAGCCTTCAACCAGAAACACTCAAACGTCTTGAGGAGGAAGACGAGGAGTAAAAGGTTTCCTTCATCTATCTCTTGTAAATACTTATTCGAAAAACAAAATACAAAATTATAAAACTCTCAAAAATCAAATAGAAAATTATAAAAATTTCAAAATCCATAAAATCTGAAAAATTCGAAAAAAAAATATTGTCAATTGGTCATGTTTTTCTCGGTTCGATTATATCTACGGTCTTTGTGATGTCATTCAAAGAATGACACGGGACTTTAGATGTTGTTCGAATTCTTAAAAAAAAAAAAATCAAAAATTATTTTTGGGAGAAAGAGAAACAATGGTTTATTGTCATTTGCATAACCGCTTTGTCAAGGAAAGAACGAGCCATACTTTATCATGTTTTCAAAATTCCATGCTCGATTCTTTAAACATTTATCTGTGAAAACTAAGCTGCTTGAAAAAATAACTCGGTCTCTATTTTTGATAATCATCTGGACTTATTTGTCAAAATATCAATCTCTCAATCAACAACCTATGTCATTGATTGAGGAGGAGAATGATTTCAATTAAATTAAAAAGTTATTTGGCATTCAATTATTTTCAAAAGATAATCATGCATGTTTAACCAATGGAGTTTAAAATCTCAACATCAGATCCTTATCGGTTAAAAGCGCTTTCATAATCAAGTCACAATTCTCCTTAAAAGCTTTCAAAATCAATTTAAATCTACAGAGATCACAAATCTCAAATGTTTTGATAATTGTGATCGGGGAAGAAGTTGTGATTTAAATAGGATTTAAACGATAATTGATAAATGGTTTCTTAAGTGATTAGCATGTTTGCCTCCCGTAAGTGACAAACGATTTCAAATTTTCCATGCACACGTTGAGGGGAGCATCTATCTTAAACCACAATGATTTGAAACGTGATCACTTATCTCAATGTGCATGTTCCCTCTAGTATGTGCAAAACTCTTTTCAAATCTCGAGGCACATATTGAGGGGAGCAAAATCATGAAAACCTCATCCTTCCCAAAATGCTTTATCTACTTGATTCGATTAGGGAAGTGATGTTGATATTTTTAGAAAATGGTAATCAAAGAAGTTAATTCTTTCTCTTGCCTCCGTGTGGAAAACTATTTCAAATACTTGATTCACATGTTGAGGGGAGTTCTTCTTCTAAAAATATCAAAAACAATTCGGTACAAAATGCTTTGATAAAATATCATAAGTATACGGATTGATTTTCAAATGGTTTTCAATTGGTTCCTATGGCAGATGAACAATACCAAAAGACCGACCAACTTTACATTATGTATGGTGATATAAGGACGATAAGGTTAGGTATGAGTTCCCATGATCCGCCTGAGCAGGAGGGATCTACCGGGGACTATCCACTAGTTAGTGTAGAGTTCTTAGGTATGATGATAAAAGGAGAAAAATGAGATATGGGAAGAGTGCGGACTAAGACCGAGCTATCTTGGAATAAACCCAACAAGGTTCTAGCTATGAAGTCTCGGTAAGCACAGAAGGGGTTGAAGAATTAAAAAGAATTGAATGAGAAAAGGGTGAAAACAAATAGCCCTCCATTTATTCAACCTTAGGGAAGAAACCGGGTTCAATTCATATGCTACTGATGGTAACATCGGTATTGAAGACAAGACGTCATGGACCCAGTGACGCACTGCACTACAATTTCCCAAACCACTCAAGTTCCTCTTAAAAGGACTTGTTTCATTCTCACGGGGAACCGACATTATCTATCGACTTTCTCTTAGAGATTGTTGATATTGAAGGAGGAGACCCTCTCCCTAGTCTCCGATATAGGATCCAAATATGCACAAATTGAGTCTAGTGCCACGAGATCATCAATAAATCTCATTAGGACACTTTCAATGAAGACTCTGTTTCACACAATGTGGAAGAGAGATTATATCTTGAGTCCTACGCATTATCCTTGTGGTATTGCCAGAACATCCGAGTGATGTGTTTACATATTCACCGTGAAGATGGAAAGCCTTCTAGAGCCAACATCTAACAAGCTCCTGGTAGGTGGCATGTGAGATCTATTATTCAGATCAACCATGTGACAAGCGAGCGTAAACAATGGGGCGATTCATTCTTTTGAATCAATCACGGTTCGAGTTATGGATTGACGGATACCTTTGAAAAAACGGTCTTTGTGCTTTAAAACTCTTTTCATTAGCACGTCGACCGTGTACTAATTTTCAAATCAAAAGGTGTTTTATGATTGATAATTGATTTTCATTAAAACCTTCGTTATATTGCAAAAACAATTTCTATTGAGCAATACATGATTGTTTTTTAAATCTCTTTTCATCAATCGATTGGGCGTAAATTATTTGGTTCACTCACTCCCGTGTTGCCTTCTTTGAGACGCGTTCGGTTTGAGAAACGGCTAGAAACATTTGCGAAACCCATCAAGGAAATTCTTGAATTATACCTCGATCAGGCGGTACTTTGTACCGATCAGCGGGAACCGTGGGCGTGTACCTCAAATCATCGAAAGTGTTCAAAGACACTTTCGTGCGCTTTATTGCTAACTGTCTTATGCAGGTACACCCCGGCGTTTGCGGTGATCAAAATGAAGCGGTCAATCCATAGCCGCATGCTCACCTAACACATTCATCTCAAAAGAAATCATGATTAGTGCATCAATGACTCTGATATTTCACTCCATGCTTACGCTTCGCTACCGCCAATATCATGAATCAACGAATGCTTCCGCTACTCTGATGAGAATATATCATGATCCCGAATGTGAGCATGTCGGTCCGAATGTCACAACATCACATAATACCAACACCACAATGGATGTAACAGAGATTTTCTATTAGATGATGATCTCAAAAGTCGCTCAACATTATTATCCGCGTGGATCGAAAAGACCTCCACTTGGATTAACCAAACATGCAATGAGTGGAATCAATGACTACGAACTTGAGCAAAGTACTACATCAAGAATGCAAGATCAATTGTTAATGTAATATCTGATTGTATTCAATGTCATTTTAGTATATGTTTGAGGTGACCTCCCTTATGGGGAGATTGTTAGGAATTAGAAATTCCCGGTATTAAAGAGTCGGTCACCTCAAGTATATGTAATCGTTAGAATGCTCGTAGTCATAGTTATATTTAGTTAAGTAGTATTTTGTTTAGTAACACCGTGGAGGATGGACGGGTCTTTACCCCATTGTATGCACGATCCACGCCCGTTGTGTGTGGCGTTTTATGTAAGACTATAAATACTCTCTACCTCCCAAGGTAGAGAGTTGGAGCTCATAATAATATCTTTCACTTTCTCTCACTAAGTTCCCTAAACCTCTAACTTTCTCTCTCTAGAATTCCATTTATACGCCACTTTGTGTTATGGTTTGATGTGTATGTGAAAACTTATATCTAACAATCAATTGTTAGGAATTAGAAATTCCCGATATTAAAGAGTCGGTCACCTCAAGTATATGTAATCGTTAGAATGCTCGTAGTCATAGTTATATTTAGTTAAGTAGTATTTTGTTTAGTAACACCGTGGAGGACGGACGGGTCTTTACCCACTGTATGCCTGATCCACAGCACGTTGTGTGGCGTTTTATGTAAGACTATAAATACTCTCTACCTCCCAAGGTAGAGAGTTGGAGCTCATAATAATATCTTTCACTTTCTCTCACTAAGTTCCCTAAACCTCTAACTTTCTCTCTCTAGAATTCCATTTATATGCCACTTTGTGTTATGGTTTGATGTGTATGTGAAAACTTATATCTAACAATTGGTATCAAGAGCCATGGTTTGATCATATCTTGCACATCTTTGGATTTATAGTGGTTTTTAGGTGGTTTTTTTGAGTTTGAAAGCGTTTAGTGGTTTTGCATCATTTGGTTGATTTCTTGTGTTAAAGTTTGGATTTTGTTAGTACTTTTATGTTTAGAATCATCACAAGTGTTTAGGTTTTTCATTTGGTAAGCTTGAATCATCTTGGTTGGGTTGTTTTTGGATTGAAAAGTGATGTTTATGTGGTTTTTCTTGCTAGCGACTTAACTCACGGATTACTTTCTTCGTAGCGACTTACTATACAAATTTGTAGCGAGTTACAGTTTTAGACCTAGCGACTTAGATCTAGCGATTTCTTGTACAAGTAGTGGACTCTCCACTACGGGTAGCGACTTGGTGGTAGCGACTTGAGTGCAGCGAGTTGCTCTTTAGCGACTTGTATCTTTAGCGACTTGAGTGGCGAATTCTTTGCCAAAATTTTGCTAGCGACTTGAGGCTTAGCGAGTTACTACTTAGCGACTTGCATTTGTCTAGCGACTTGGGACTCTAGCGACTTAGTGGTGTAGCGAATTAAGTGTTAGCGACTTGGTGCATTATCTTCTAGCGACTTGGGTGATTGTTTTCGGTTTTCTCTTGATTTAGTAAAATCCCGTGAAAGAATATATTTCTCGGTTTAATCAAAGAGTTATAAAATCCCAGTATTATCATTAACATGTCTACCAGCGTTCCTACTATCATCTCCATTTGCGAGGATGTTCAAGCGGTAGGTCGAATATCGTCCACCCATGCTTGTGACAGGCTGACTACGATTCTTGGGCTCAACGAATCAGATTATGCTGCTTGGAAAGGAAAATGGTGTCAACATTCTCAAATCCATTGATGAAGGACCATATCGAGTTGAGGCGACTAGAGACATACTTGATACTAATGAAGATGGTACTCCTGTTTACGGAATGGACAGGACCTAAAATGTATGATGAGCTTGATGATAAGGAGAAAAGAGATTCGATCTGAATATCGGGGCTTCAAACATTGTTCTTCAAAGGTCTTCCTAAAGACATCTACAAAGTGATCAATCATAACAACGATGCAAAGCGGTTTGGGATAATGTTAAGATGCTTCTCTCGGGTTTAGAATTAACTATGGAAGGCAGAGAATCCCAACTCTATGGCAATTTGAACACTTCAAGATGAAACCTGATGAGAATGTCTATGAGTACTATGTGAGATTTCATAAGTTAGTGAATGACATGAGGAACATCAGAATGACTATACCTAACATTGGTGAACTCAAAATTTGTGAACAACATGAATCCCGATGGCACAAGTTTGTCCTTCTTTGTGAAGCTTCACTAAAGGATTGAAGAATACAAACTATGAGCAACTCTATGCCTTGCTCCTTCAGAATGAGAGACATGCTATGTTTGAAAAATTGATTCTCAATCGGTTCAAAACCAACGAGGAGAGACAAGCTCGTCCTAATGACTCAAGCGCCTTCTACTCAAACATCCGAATCACAACCAAAGCATCACAAGTCATACCCTTGGGTAATGGTAATCACAAACTCATTATTGATCCTATGTTCAAACAATTTGATCTTTGATGCACACGTGGGTAACTTCATTAATCAACTAGCTCTTACGATTAGTCAAACATGAATTCTCTCCCACAAACCAACAACAACCTCGAGCGGCATCTAACCCACACAATCAAGCCCTTTGTTAAAGATGGAAGGATAGGTGGTGCAACCGATTCGGGAAAGACAATATGATCGGGGAAGAGGTGGAGCGGTAGAGGTTATGTTGGCAACCCGAATCGAGGAAGGAATGGTAACCAAGGTCAAGCTAAGCCAATCAAATGTTACAACTGTGGTGGTGTGGGACACATTGCAAGGCGCACATCTCCAAGCGTCCACAGAATCTTGATTACTTGAGAGATAAGATCTTTCTGGTACAAGCTTCGGGGACAATGGTCTTTGCTTTTAGAGAACTTGATGGTAAGGAACTTTTAAGAGGAACTTCGTGGTTCAAATCTTTACACCATCTCTATAGAAGATATGATGAAGTCTTCTCAATTTGCTTCGTCAAGGCTTCTAAAACAAAGTCATGGTTATGGCATCGACGTCTCAATCACTTGAACTTCGGCACCATCAATGATCTCTCCCGAAAGGACTTAGTTGTAGGTTTACCTCGACTAAAGTATGAAAAGGATCATCTTTGTTCAGCATGTCAATTGGGAAAAAGCAAGAAGTATGCCCATAAACCCAAACCTACTAACTCTGTCACAGAAGTTCTTTTAAAGTGTCGGTCATTCTTGATGTACACCAATGCTATACAGAGTTAGTAGTTTTAAAGTGTCCGGGGAATGGTGTACTTAGCCAGGTGTTAGGAATTAGAAAATTCCATGTTAAAGTGTCGGTCACCCCAATTATGATCTAGCATAAGTTAGCTCGTAGACGTGTTGTTATTTTCGTGGTTTAGTAGTTTATTAGTTATTTAGTAGCGTAGTTTAGTGTAGTGTAACACGTGGAGGAAGGGACGGGTCTTTACCCTGTATCCCACGATCCACAGGGCCGATAGGAGGTCGTGTATTGTAAGTATAAATACCCCTTCCATCCATGGAAGGGGTGGTGCTTTTCAATCTAATATTTCATACTTTGTGTAAACCTCTAGCAAGAACACCCTCTCTCTCTCTACTTTCTCTCTCTAAAATGGTAAACATGTATTTTGATCATCCAAGACCACCCGAATCATCAACACAATAAAAATAACGATCCTACAATTGGTACCAGAGCCAAGGTTGTTGTGTTGTGTTGATTCTCGGGTTTGACTCATGGTGTTATGTGGTTTTCCATACGGTTTTTGTGGTGTTGTCTGATTGATGCTTGTTGCTGTTTGATAATATCGTCACTGGTTTTTCATTTGTCATGGTCAAAATGTGTGTTTAACAGGTTTTTACTGCTTTGGTTTTATCTGTTTCTGATTATGCTTTGTTGTCAAAACATTTGTCCTTTTTGTCTCATATAATTACGTAGCGAGTTGTGAATGGAAGGTCAAATGATCAATATTGAATATGTCCAGATTCTTTGGTTTCTGTAAGCGTTTTTGTACCTTTATTTCTCCTAGCAACTTGTCCTTTTTATTGTCCAGATTCATTTCTATGGTCAAAATGGGTCAAAAAAGGATGCACTTTTATAGTTTTATGCATGTTTTCTGGGTTTTGCAACTTGGTCGGAAAAAATGGTCCTCAGGTTCCTTATAGCGACTTGAGTCTAATATGTTGCAGCGACTTGTCTCAAACAAAAGTTAGCGATTTGTGTTTTCATTAAAATGTGGCGAGTTGATATTTTGGTCAAAAGCGACTTGGGTCTGTTTGACTTTTGAGTCAAACAGCCATAGCGACTTATCTAGCATGTCATGTAGCGACTTGTATTATCATGAGTACTGACTCATGGTAGCGACTTGCACGTAGCAACTTGCACTAGCGACTTGTGCTAGCGACTTTTGCTAGCGACTTGTGCTAGCGACTTGGTTGATGTAACTTATCAGAAAGGATGAAGGAGAAGTATGAAATGACCACTTGACCACAAAACCAAATACAAGCATCACAACGACCTCAGTCTCTTCATTTAACAATCTCGTTACATTTATCAACTCCAACAATAGATTTGTTTCAATATCAAATATCCTACATCTATACTAATAATCATGACTCATGATTTATGATTCGATCTCAGTTTCGTGGTTGTGAATGGTTAATGAAACACATAGATATCAAAGATCTACTCACAAACAACGGACTACATCATTGATCATATAAGCCTATGTTCGAAACATGTAAGATAAAGATAAAGCAACAATGCTTTCCTTTTTTCTTTTGATTCGGTTTTTTTAAAGATAAAAAGGCTTCCATGTCTCTTCATCTAACATACTCGATTCACTATCATGGATCTCAGTCTATCACCTTTGGTTCTCAATTAAATTCGTCCTATGACTCTTGACCAAAGGGATATCATAATTGATCATCTCTCTTAGAGATTATTTTCTGAAAATGTTTGAACACTCAAAGGTAAGTATTTAACAATAATGTTAATACTATACCTTGGTTTATTTAAAACTCATATAAAGATAATGATGATGTAAAACCTACCAGTTCATTCGATTTGTACTGAAACATCTTGCCATCCCTGTGGCTTAACTCGTTGATTCCATACCCTCTTAGTCATCCTTGTGACTGAGTTTCATTCGGACTTCATCTTATTATGGAGGTGTTATGAATCCGTTTTGGTAAGGGTGTTTGATGCTAAAGGAATTAGAATAGTGACTGAGTGAAGATGGGAGGCGTTTTTCTTGGGAGTATTAGGGTTTGATAAGAAGTGGGGGAGAATTTTAAGGAGATTAGAGAGAAGCGGATGTATAAGAGATATATTAGGGTTTGATAAGTAGTGTGTAAGCTGTATTTTATACCATCCGAAAAATAAAGGCAACGGTTGTGTTAGCCCGTTGAATATCTTGATGGGCCGAATATATATTGGTTTATTCATGGGCCGAATTCAAATATGGATTTGTTTATTCATGATTGAAGGTTGGTTTTGTTTAATATCAAGTTTAGAAATGCATGGTATTAATTTTGTCACGTGATTAGTTTTGCATATCACGAATCATCTAATCGAGCTTGGAAGATTAGCATGTCACGTGATCAATATCTTTTGCGACAAATATTGTGACCGGGTTTTGAATCAAAATACTTGGACTGAAACAATTTTGGAATGGGTGACATGTATCACAGGATGAATTTCATTATGTCTAGTGGACTAGGCTTGTGTCTTTATATCCGAACATGGGTATGAAATGCACCAGTTTCTATATTTATATTTCTGGATCGGGTTATCATCTCATGTGGTGTGAGCTCACTTGCATTGGACTGAATATGGAATTGGATAGTGTTAATCCTTGGTTGAAAATCATCCTTGTATGGGCTTATGCGCGTTTATCAAGAGGATTACGAAGCTGGGCGGTTACCTATATTTCTTGATCGTGATTTATTGATTGGTTCTTTGGCGGATCATATGACCTCACTTGGGCTTTGGAGTTTGAATGAAAAAAATCACACTTTTCGTTTAGAGCTTGGATTCGGATGACGGTCAGATGGGCTTCTCAATATGAGATCGGATTTATAAGATTTGGATTGATGAGATTTGTTGAAGCAATTTGATGATGACATTTGATGGTTAATGATGTTGTTGATGATTGGATTATGAACCGTTGATGAACATTGCATGTTCCCCTAAAGCGGATATTCACGAAACCAAAGTTGTCATAACACGTTCAAAGCGATATTGATTACGGTTTTGTCTTGGTTTTGTAAAATCCTTGAAGAACCTATTTCTCGGTTTAAATCATAGACACAGTAAAATCCCGTGACAATGGAAACATCTGGTAGCTGTAAAGTGCATTTCGGATCTATCTTACGGTTTATTCTTGGTTTTGTAAAACCCGCGAAAGAAACGATTTCTCGGTTTAAACTATAAAATTGTAAAATCCCGTATTGATGGATTCATCATGGAGAAAGGAAAGTGTAATTCTGAATCTTTCTGATGCTGGTGCTACAATTTCTGCTTCGAAGAAGGGATAAAAGGGTGTACTTCATGAATTGGATGTGTGTTTGGATATTCGTCATGGTAGTTTGGTTATTACATGGTTTTACGGGGTTATGCTCATTTAACAATGGTCGGGATGAAACCATTATCAAAGTTCGTTTAAATGTCAAAGAAGGCTAGATTTGAGCTTTTAATCAGAAGATGTGACAACGGAGTTAATTCAATATTATTTATTTGAGGTTGAAGTGAATTATCACGGGCAAGTGTACTTGAGTATACGAAGATATGGGGATGGATGGATGAAGATTCTTGAGATCCTTGTTAGGTGCTTATTATCAAAAGCGAGACTTGGAAATCTAGTTATTATTGGGTGTCTTTTACCTTTTCTTTTTACCACTTGGGGGAATTGGGCTCTTACCACCACAAAATTACTATCACTTTAAGGAGTTACGTTGTAGTGCTCAGTGTAACATTCAATTGTGGATTTTCAAGAGATGATGTACGTCTATTACTTGATGGTTGGTTGGTTGAAGAGTATAGAGTACTTAGAGATTCAATGGAGCATGAAGTCTCTCGGCACCGCTCTTTGTTACATATGTGCAAGTTTAAGTCACGAGTTCGGGTTAGCTTACTTTAGAGTCAAATTCATCATATTGGGTTTTCTCCATCAGTTGTCACAACAAAGAGCCTCTGAGAATGATAATGGGGTTGATTACATGTTTTGCCAAGAGAGCTGAAATGAGAGAGATTATGGCTGTTCACATCGATTCGGGCCTCGTACTCTAAAGAAAAGAAAATGCGTTTAGGTCGCATTATCTTAGAAGAAGAAATCTTCTTATGGACGTTTGAACACAAGCTGTTCATGCCTGCCTCGTTACCCTAAAGAAAAGAAATGTATGCGGCTTATTCGCATTATCTTGGAAGAAGAAATCTTCTTATTATGACCATTCTCATCAACATACTTCATACTTTTTCCATGCACCGGTCATCAAGTGAACAGGGCTACTATTGATTGTTTTACGATTCCACTTTCTCAACTATAATGGCGATGGCGACATCTGTGCTAATTTTGCGGGGGAGAAGTGTGAATAGACTACATTTGGATGATGTTCACTTGTTTAATCAAGAATGGCATCTCCGTATGCAATTCTTGAGGGGAGAAGAAGTGTGAATTTTTGCATTGTTGATTGATATTTGAGAATTTAAATGGTCATACGGCTCTAAACTCATGTAAGAACCGAGCTTCTTATTATCGGGTCATCTTCACATGGAGTTTTTCTCTTCTAAGAGCCGTTGGTTGACATCTTCACTCGGATTGATGAGTTTATCGACAAAGTGCCTTCGGTTAATGCTTCACGTATACATCAACATGATGATTCCGAACAATCTCTCTGTTCTTGTTTGATGGGATTGGTAGTTTGGTGTTACCATCTTGTGTGTTCGTTGCGGCCTGATTTTTGATTTCCTTGATGAACATCTTTACATTCTTGTTTGATTGGGAGGGATTTTAGTTAAAGAGTTTGCAAGATGTAAGTTAATTGTGTGATGCTTTTGGTGGGATGCTTTTTGGTGTGAGTTGAAGATGTTAACAATCTATTCCCCATTCGGACAATCTTGAATAAGGTCGAGTCTCTGATGCATTCTACATTCTACGCTACATGTTAGAAGACTAAAGGCGAGTTGCATTTGATTATCTAAAGACTTCTTCTTAATCGGGCATTTATCATGTTGTCGGTTTTATGGGAGGTGTTGTTATTGACTATTGTTATATTGCGGTTGCACTATTGAATAATAATCCGCTCTTTGGTATTCCTTTGCCAAATCTTCACGGATTATTGTTCATGGAAAATGATCCGCTCTTTGGTATTCCTTTACCAAATCTTCACGGATTATTGTGCACTCTGTAAATCAACCACATGAGCATTAAGGAAAATGACTTCCTCATCCGGCAGAAGACATTATTGGTGAATCTTCCAGATAAGTCTCTATATGTATATCTTTAGGAAGATGGAATTGATGTTGAGGAATCATTTGTTCTGGTTCATTAAGTGAGTCAATGTACATACTGGTTGTACATTTATTCACGTGTTAGACATTGACACAAGTTGATTACTCCGGAGTTAATCATTTATCACTTATTTGAGATTGAAGTTGACTTTCACAAAGGCGTGTTCTTATTTGATAACTTGCTCGGGCTTAAGAATTTGAGTTGAAGACTTGGTTTATCTAGTTACCAGCGGTCGGGATGGATGGTTGAAGACACGGTTAACTATCACTATTAGGAGTTAGTTTTACTTTCGTGTCATATCATATGGCGGTGTGGATAATCATAAGAGGTGTTAATGTCTCATACTTTGTTTGGGTAGTGAGTACTTAGAGATTTGCTTGAAGCATAAATTCTCTACACCGTTCTTCCATCATTAGGTGCAAGCTTAAGATACAAATGTGGGGAAGTTGACTTCAGTTTCAAGTATGGTATATCGGGTTTTCTTCCTCAGTGGTCACTTCAAATTGTCTACATAGGGTTGATAAAAATAGTCAGAGAGAGTCTTGACAGTTGATTCCCACAAGAGTTCAAATGTTCTTCTCAACAAATTTCTAGTATACGGGCTTATAATGATTTCTTCGACTCTGTAGTGTCAAAACCGGCAAGGGGAAGGAGACCATATCTAAAGAGTAAACTTGATGAACTTAATACTTCTAAGTAATTGAAGATATCCCGGGAAGACAAATGTTATTACGGCAGAGAAACTCAAGGTTTAACTCATGGCGAGTAAACTTGATGAACTTAATACTTCTAAGTGATTGAAGTTATTCCGGGAAAACAAATGTCATGACCGCAGAGAAACTCAAGATTTTACTCATCAAAGCGTTTAGTGTTCTTATTCCAACTATGTGGGGGAAGAGATGGAAGAGTTATTTTTGAAGATAGAAAGAGGTACACAAGTGTGTGATGATTTTGATGTTATCACAATCATTAGGGGAGAGAGATTGTGGACATTGGGGATGCTCATTTGTTTTTACTTGAGGGCTTAATCGTGATTGAGAGATATAATCACTTATTCGGTGTTGACATCAGCGAGATTGTCACCCAGAGATAATCGTTAGTTATTAGGCTGCTTCTTCAATGTTATCGGTTATTCTCTCTTTGGGCATTGGTGCCGGGTTCTAGAGCTTCATACACTTTCTTGAGAGGAGAGAAAAGTATACATCGGGGTTATTCTTTGGCTATGTGGACTTAATGCTACTTGATGGTATAAGTTTCTATGTCTTCGGGTATATGTGTATTCAGGTTCGTGAGCTCTAGTCTAAGAGGCGTGCATCAATTCATCTACTTGGGGAAGTGTTCTCTTGACACCTTTTGGAATGGATTGCTTGGACTTGATTGGAATGAAATTTGAGAAGAATTATTTATGAGTGGGATGATACGTTCTGTTGTTCTTCTATTGGAGGATATAACCCGAGCGAAGAATCTCGATTTTAAGTTCTTAAAAGGCGCGGGATTTATGATAATGGTGTGCTTCTACGTGCACCTACTAAGGCAAGCTTGAAATAGAGCTTCGAATCTGCTCACCACATGGATTTTCGGTTTGGGGGAAGCTGCCAAAGTCTCACTTCGGATGGTTCAATATCTTTCTTCAATGCAAGAGCCTCGGAAGCTTTGGTGGTGAAAGTTTTAGGGATGTTGACTTCTATCTTCTAGCGGAGCACTCGATATCCTTATCTCGTACTTCGTATCATCATCTTCTTAAACTATATCATCTATTCTATCTTTGTATATATTTATCAGGAAAAACAAAATACAAAAATATAAAACCAACAAAAGAAAATAGAAAAATATAAAACCTTCAAAAACCCATAAAAATCATAAAATTTGAAAAAGACCAAAATATGTTTTCTATGACATGTCTTACGGTATCGATAACATCTACGGTCTTAGAAATATCATTCAATTATGGCACGGGACTTTAGATGAAGTTCGGCGGGAGGTGTAAATATTCCTTTCTAAACATGTCTCAAAATATGAAACTACGCTTACAAGCTATTATTTGACTTAACGGGCTTAAATGATGGCTTACGTTATTTGTAACCCGTGCTTCAAATGATGGCTTGCGATTATTTGTTGTGACCCGTGCTTAAAACTATGGCTTGTTATTATTTGGATAGCAACCCGTTTTCAAGAAAGGAAAGTGCTGCACTAAACATATTTTCAAAAATGTCGTGCACTTATCCTAAAAACAAATTTGAGGAAAGTATGTGGAAGGCTGCTTGTTCCTACACAAATGTTTTTTCGTCTAAAATTCTTCAGAAAAATATTTGTTGTATTTCAAAATGGTGGAAAATGAGTAGCTTGAAAAATCAATGAGAATCGAGTTTTATTATAATTTGAAACTCAATCAATGACTTGACGCTTTTAAATCTTTTATAAAATGAGTCATTGATTGAGAGGGAGAATGTTTTCAAATCTATATCATCTAACGAGCTTTCTTAATTATCCTACATGCTTAATTAAAAATGATATTTGCCTATGTTGAAGGACTAGGAATTTAGGATATGATTGTTAGGTTTAGATTATTAGAGTTTGATTAACACCATAAACCAGTACCTTATATGATCGATTGATATGTTGAATTGACTTTAATTAGTCGATTGTTGTTATGGGTGATGTCGACCACCATATATTTGTATGTGTGTTCACTAACATATGCGGGTATATTGGTATATAAGAATGTTCCCGATCCGGATCCACAAATGAACATGATTGGATGCCGAAAGGAAAGGGTAACTATATCTTGGGTTGACAAATGAAGAAGCGGAGCTTAATTGGACTTCTATGGAGAGTTGGCATATATGCAGCGTAAAGGTCTCACTGCATCGAGATGGTTTTCTTCTAAGTGATTGAAGAAGCGAGCTTAATTTGACCTCGGTTGGCATTCAAAATGCAGCGTAAGAGAGAAGTCTCATGCATCGTGAGCGGTTTTCTTCAAGCCCTACGGCCAACAACAAAAGCTTCTCAACCACCTAACATATCTTTGTCTGCGGATAATGCGTGATGATACCATTTTCTAAAACTTTGAAAAGTAAAATTGTTTTTGAAAATGGAAAAATATTGTTTTGAAAATAAATTGGACTAAATTTTGTAAATCACGGACTTCATTTTATCAAAATTTAAGTCACTCAATTATCGACTTCGGTCATCGATTGAGGGGAGAGTGATTTAATTTAAAATATTTTCAAACAATATATCTTCAAAAGAGTCCGTTTATACGAAATTATGTGGTGATCTAAAGATTTAATGTTATGTCATGGTATGATTTTTCTTTCGAATCAAGGTCTTTCAAAATGAAATTTTTTCTGTTCTTGTTTCATTGTGAAATTGTTTTGTTTTACTCAAAAGATCTCTTAAAAATAATCATACCTGACACTAACAATCTTTAATGTCTTAAAATGGTCCTTATCTGTCATTTTTCAAAGTTAAATCAAGCCACGTCTTTCCCCAAAATCTTTTAAATGATTTAAATCAATTGGGATCACAAATCTCAAAAGGTTTGAAATTTTTATCGGGGTAGAGACCATGAGATAAATCTCTTATCATTTAAATGGAATTGGTTTTAGTCCTTTAAAGGCACTCCTGCCTCCATGTGCCAAATGATTTCATACACAATGCACATGTTGAGGAGGAGGATTTATCCAAAAACATGATGAGTATTTAAACCGGGCCACATATTCTCCCATGTTTTCTAAACCTTATTAAATCACTTGGGATCCAAAATCTCAAAGGGTTTGATATTTTTGATCGGAGGGAGAATTTGTGATTTAATAATGAAATTTGATAAATGGTGATCGTTTTGATTTAATTTGCGTGCTCTCTCATATGTGCTAAGCTTTTGAATCTTAGAAGCACATATTGAGGGGGAGCATTTTAAAGAAAATAAACTATCGAGGTACAAAAGCTTTTATGTTTTAACATAAAGTACCTTGATTGAGTTTTAAAATGGTTTCTTAATGGCGATTGTGATTGTGGATGTGCTTCAAAGAACTCTTGCCTCTATGTGATAAAATGATTTCAAATATTCTATGCACATATTGAGGGGGAAAATTTACCAAAGAAATTCAAATGGATTTTTCTAAGGAAAATGTGATCAAGAAATTATTTCAAAGAACTCTTGCCTCCATGTGCCAAACAATTTCAATATCATATGCACATGTTGAGAGGGAGCATTTCTAAATGATCAAAACTATTAAGGTACAAAATGCTTTGATCTCATATCACAAGTACTTTGATTGTTTTTTCAAATAATTTTTCGATTGGTTTCATGAAGGAAAGAACAATACCAAAAGACCGACCAATTTACTTTATGCATGGTGTTATAATGATGGTTAGGTATTAGTTCCCACGATCCTTGAGCAGGAGGATCTACCGGGGACAATCCACTAGATAGTGTAGAGTCCTTAGGTATATTGAAAAAAGGAGAAAAGGGAGGAATGGGAAGAGTGCGGTGAGAGGCGAGCTAAATCTTTGGAATAAACCCAACAAGGTTCTAGTTATGAAGTTGGTAAGCGAAGGGGTTGAAGAATGAAAAAGAAATGAATGTGAGAGGGGTGAAAAGAAATAGCCCTCAATAATTCAACCTTAGAGAAGCGTGCTGGGGTTCAATACATATGCTACTAGTGTTTACTAAGGTAACAGTATTGAAGACAAGGCGTCATGGACCCGTGGCGCCGATGCACTAAAATTCCCAAACCACTCAAGTTCCTCTTAAAAGGGCTTGTTTCATTCTCACGGGAACCGACATAATCTATCGACTTTCTCTTAGAGATTGTTGATATTGAAGAAGGAGACCCTCTCCTAGTCTCTGGCATAGGAACCAAAATGCACTATTGAGTCTAGAGCCAAGAGATCATCCACAATATCTCATTAGGACATAATATTAATGAAGACTTCATTTCACACAATGTGGAAAGTAAGTATATATTGAGTCCTACGCATTATCCTTGTGGTATTGCCAGAACATCCGAGTGATATGTAAAAGTATTCACAATGAAGATGGAAATCCCTCTAGAGCCAACATCAAACAAGCTCTTGGTGGGTGACATGTGAGATCTTCTCGTAAGATCAAGCTTGTGACAACTGGATAGAAATGATGGGGAGATTCATTCTTGAATCAACCTTGGTCGAGAAATGGATTGGCGGATGCTTTTGGAAAAACGTTCGATGTGCAAATCTTTTCTTTTCTCTAGCACGTCGAATGTGTACTTATGTTTTCAAATTCAAAAGTATCTCTGATTGAAAAAAAATACTTTTGGAAAAACCGTTCGATGTGCAAAATTCTTCTTTTCTCTAACGCGTCGAATGTGTACTCTTTTCAAATACAAAAAGTATTTTTGATTGAAAATTGATCTTTCTCATAAAATCTTCGTTGTATTGCAAAACTCTTTCTTCTAAGCAATACGCGATTGTTTTCAAATCATTTTTCATCAATCGGTGAATCTCAATTATTTGGTTCACTCACTCCGTGTTGTCTTCTTTGAGGCGTTCGGTTTGAGAACGGCTAGAACATCTGCGAAAACCTGTCCAAGGAGATTCTTGAATTATACGATCACGGCGGCATTACTTGCTTGATCAGCGGGGGGAACCGTGGGCGTGTACCTCAATTCAACGAAAGTGATCAAAGACACTTTCGCGTGTTTTATTGCTAGCTTGTTGTTTGCGTACATTTGGGCGGTTCGGTGTCAGAATTGAGAGTCAATCAAAGCCGCATGCTCACTTTGCATCACACTTAATTGAAGAAATCATGGTAGTAGTGCATATCTTCATAACACGGCTCGATATTTCATACTATGCTTATGCTTATTGCTGCAAATATCATGAACAGATAAGGCTTCGCTACTACGATGGAAAGATGTCATGATTCAAAAGTGTGAGCATGTAGGTCGAAAGTCACAACTTCACATGATAGCAACACAATAAAGGATGATCCGAGAGATTTCTGCGTGGGTGATGATCTCAATGGCTTCGAAGATCATCAAAGATGTGGATCGTTCAAAGGCCTCCACTTAAAGTACTAATCTATCGCGGACTTGGAAGAATCCTAGCTTAAGCACAAAGATTGCAAAATTGAAGAATTGAAGTCTACGAGCTCAAGAACAAAGTCAAAGATAGAATGCTAGGAAGCAAAATGTATTTCATGGGGTGACCTCCCTTAGGTGGAGATTGTTAGGAATTAGAAAATTCCATGTTAAAGTGTCGGTCACCCCAATTATGGTCTATCATAAGTTAGCTCGTTAGACGATGTTGTTATTTTCGTATTTAGTAGTTTATTAGTTATTTAGTAGCGTAGTTTAGTGTAGTGTAACACCGTGGGAGGAAGGACGGTCTTTACCCACTCAGATCCCTCGATCCACAGGCCGATAGGAGGTCGTGGTATTGTAGATAAATACCTTCCATCCATGGAAGGGGTGGTGCTTTTCAATCTAATATTTCATACTTTGTGTAAACCTCTAGCAAGAACACCCTCTCTCTACTTTCTCTCTAAAATGGTAAACATGTATTTTGATCATCCAAGACCACCCGAATCATCAACACAATCATATAATGATCCTACACTTTGTGAGATTAACATGTTTTTGGTATGATTCCACGCAAGTTGAAGGTCTTCAACACGCTCCTCGATGACGATGCTTCGGCGAGAATATCGCCAATGACTTGATGCACGGAGCTTATGTTGGTGGAGAATGTCGATTCACCTTGTACCTTATAGCAAGATACATGCTCAATTGAGTGATGCAATCTTGAAAACCGCTTCACAAAAGTCATATTCTCTGCTCTGCCTTGCATGCCACTACGCATTTTCTTTTAGATTGAGTAGTCCCACTTAGTAGACAGTCGACATGCATTATAGCAACGATCCGCTGGTCATCAGACACCTCTTTCTTAGATTTGAGTACCGGCAAATTGTAGTAGATTCTTCTCCGCTCAAAGCCGTTGATGAATTCCATACAAAGGTGCATCGAGGTCATAATTAACTACATTATCAACTAACATATGTGTAGCTTCTTCCTCGATGGCCACATTGTTAGAGAAGATTGTTGCCGGGATGGGGAAGGTGAGTGAGGTAGCGTATTTCTTGCTAACATCGCTACCGTGTTGAAGAAATTCCAAAAGTCATTGTTAAAGAAGTACCTAGGAATCCGCTTGATCGTGTTGACCAATGGTGGGTAGTGGTTTTGTGGTCTAGCCTGTAGTAATGGAGCCTTGTCAGCATCCGGGGTGAAGTCGATGTTGATCTGTGCCAATCAATATTGTTGACAGTTTTGCTCGTGCAATGTTGTCGAAGTTGATATTCGACTTCAATTGCAATCGTCGAGCTGTCTTTTTAGCAGCTTGAAAGGCATCGGTTTTGATTCATCTTAATCCTCGATTTTGTCATCTTTTCACCTTAAATTTTTCTAATTAGCCGGCATGCTCCATGGGATCCGACCATCTACCGGTTCTTGGCCTTCCCAGAATTGAGGGGTTGCATTAACAAGCTTGGAGAACCATTCAGAGCTCTTCAAGCACATCTTCTTATCCAACCAAGGTACAAATGATGTTGACTTTTTCTTTCTTTGGCTCGGGAGGATGATGCCGTCAAGAAGGATGTAAGTTAAGGAGGTTGTTGTTTGGGCTCGTGAACTACGGCCGTCACCACCAGGGTATTCAAAATGATCACCAGTTTTCTCCATTGGTAGTGGAGACTCAGAGTCCTAAGGTTTGTCTCTAGCAGGAGGACGCTTGTTAGGTCACTAGATTTACAACACAAGCTTACAAGAAAGAGATAAAGGCGATTGAACAATATTAAACATACACACACACGATATACTTAGCGGTTATGCGTAGGTGTAAGTGAAAGAGAAATATTGAACAACCAACCCTCAAGTGAGGGTTATTACATAGTATTTATAGGAGGGAAGCTAAGGCAACACTCCTAGTCCCTTCCTTTCTCCTATGGGCTTGGGCCTAAGCTCATGGGCTTCTACATAAGCTTAAGGCTAATAACAAACATAAAGGCCATAATAAGCTAACTATTACATATGAGTAACTAACACTTGATTAAGGTTTAGGAGTGATTCCAACAATCTCCCCCTCAAGTGTTATTACATATGATAACAAACCTCAAGTGTTGGTGATGAAAAACGGTGAAGCGCTTGATGTAATAGTAGTTTGGCGTCTTCCGACATTCTTCTTTCTTGTGAGAAGAATTGCCTTGATTTGAACCATCTCCCCGTGTAGCGAGATAGTTTTCTTTGAACAGTTATGCTTTGACGCCATCTTTAACTTTGTTCTTTGATCATTGTTCTTTGTGATGAAAGTAATAGTATGTTGTTATCTCATCAAGTCGCTCTTAGTTCCGCTTCGCTCCTCCGGTGTTCCACGTCATTCTTCAACATGCTCACACGCTCTTTTGACGCTTGAATTCAAGATCTTGATGAAGTTCTTTAAGTCTTTAACTTTGTAGATTCTTTGATTTGACGAAGAATCATTCTGACCGTTGTGTTGCTTTTGGATAGAACTTCCATTAGTGATGATGTTGGCGTGAGCATGAGAAGAATCTGCACGATCATTCCGCTTCAGAGCTTCCATAAGAAGAAAACATTAAAACGGTTAGTAATAAGCGGATTCCGGCACTTACAAGTTTGAACTTCGAGAGTGTTAACAGGTGAAAACACAACTCTAATTTACAAAGGCCGTTCTCGAATCGAGTCCCACAAGTGAGATAACACGATGTACCGAAGTACACCTACGATTCGTGATGAGTCGCCGAGGTACAATCAAGCATCACCTCACGCATCGTAGACCGCTTGAGACCACTAAGCTTAATCCACGGGAGTTGCCGGCGACCTGTTGTCGGGCTTGATGTTGACCCCGGCGGAGTTTCCATTCAATCACCGAGGATCACAAATGTGAACCTCTCATAAATGTTCTCGGCATTGCTAAGATCGTGAAGGACTCGATAATGTATCACCGAAATTCTTATTGTTGAATGTCAAGTGATGAAATGTCAAGTGTACCTAAGAGATCTTTTGATGAATCTCGTGGCTCTAGACTCAATAGTGCGTTTTGGTTTTCCTGAAAGGAGACTAGGGAGAGGGTCTCCTTCTTCAATACCAGCAATCTCTAAGAGAAAGCCGATAGTTTATGTAGGGTTCCCTGTGAGAATGAAACAAGCTTCTGAGAGAAACTTGAGTGGTTAAGAAGGTTTAGTGCATGCGCCATCGGGTCCATGACGACTTTTAATCTTCAATACGGTGTCATCTAGTGACAACCAAGAGCATATGAATTGAACCCGATTATGCGCCCTAAGTTGAATAACTGAGGGCTATTTCTTTTCACCCTTTTCTTTGCATTTCTTTTAATTCTTCAACTCCTTCTTTCTCCGATTCTCATTTTCTCCTTTTTATAATCATACCTAAGGACTTCTAAATTCTAACTATTTGTGGTGTCCATGGGTAGATCCATCCGCTCTCAAGGATCATAGGACGGTTATTCCTAACCTTAGTCACCTTATAACTTCATGACTAACCTATGTTGCCATTAAAACCACTTTGTGAAAAATCTCTCAAAGTGTTTGTGAATGAAAAACATTTTAGTACCTCTGTTGAGATAAGATTTTGCATAAATACTCCCCCTCCACCTGTGCTTAAGAGTTTTAACGGTTAAAATGCACGTGAGGAAAAGCGCGCACATTTTGAATTGATTCACTCAAGATAGACAATTCCCCGCGAGACACGGTTACATTGCATAGTTAAAGAGTTACATTGTCCGCTTTTAGGTGACAACTAGCTCTAATAACTACCTTGAAGGTGTAGACAATCCTCGAAAGGTTGTCAAACCCGTCAGAGTTCATGTCTACCAAGAGTTTCTCGAATGGTACACTCTACTCATACAAGTCCTTTGCGAGACACGCTTACATCACTAGCTTAACTAGCTTGAAATTATTACCCGTCCTGACAAGTCTTTTCGAAGTTACTAGCAATTAAGAGCTCGTCAATTCATGGGTTAAGTCTTTTTAGCACAAAGAGTTCATTGCAAAATTTACACAACATATTTCTTATCACGTATTTTTCTCCCCTCAAAAATGGCATATAAAATGTTATTTTTGAAAAGTTGAGAATAAATATGACCATTTCAAGTGTTGCGGGAAGAATGACCACTGTGAACAATTTGTGAACAAAGTTTTAAGTCAAGTACTCCCCTCAACAAGTGATATAAACGGTTGAGGTTTTGAAAATCATAAGGGAAAGTACTTGTTCTTTTGAGCAAAACCTTGAAAAGTGAAAGGTTTGATAGGTTTTACTCAAAAGTAAGAAGCTTTCGCCCCTTTTATAAGGATTGTGGCAGGCGCACTACACAGGTCCTTTATTTACAAGTACGGGTTGTACACTATAATGTGTGCACAAGCCATTGACATAATAAATCATACATCCAAATTTATAATGAAAGAAGCAGTTTAAGGGGTACCGGGTAGTCCGAGAGATGTCGCCAGGTGTGAATCGGCGTTGAAAGCCGATGATGTTTCTCGGTCGACCACCAACATAGCTTTCCATCTTCTCGAATCGATCCCTTCTATACAACCGTTCATCAATCATGGTGATGATCCTCTTCACGTCCCTTCGATTTTGAGAATTCCATCGCTAGGAGACCCATCTTTTGGTGTATATCCTTCAACCGGTAAGCCAATCCGTCCCTAACCATCTTCAAAGTGTGATCTCCAAACTTATGAAGATCTCTGCACGCCATCAAGCAAATTTTCTTTGAAGTTCACCGCGTAAACGACGAAAGGTTTGCCGATGAGCGTATATTGTGGAAGCTGGTTGATGTCGGGTAGATCAAGCTGCGGTGGAGTGAAGTTGACACGGTCGATAAGATTCAACCGCTACCGGAGATCTTCTACACGTTCTTTGATAACTATGCGTCTGATGAAGATGAGCACCGACTTGATGAATTCACGTTGTACTTCATTGGAGAATTGTCTCATACGACCCTGTACTTTGGCAAGGTACATGTCTTCGATGTCGCTGATAGACAAATTCTCAAAGTCGCCTTAGAAAATGCATAATCCCTTTCATCTTGTCGCTTGACCACGATATTCTTTAGGAAGGTGTAGTCCCACTTAGATGAAAGATCAACGTGTTTGATGGCAACGATACTTTTAGAACTGGATACTGCATGTTGAGACTTCGAAACTGGCAGAGTAGATTCTTCGGCTCGGCCAATGATGAATCCCATACAATGCATCTCGGTCGTATGCTTCCACTTTGTTGGAGAACAAGTGATTAGCTCTTTCCTCGATAGCTATGCGGTTTGAGTATTAATGCTGGGAATGGAAGTGTCAGAAATGTAGCGTATTTCCTTGAGCCATCGCCACCGTGAAGAAGAAAATTCCAGTCTTTGTTGAAGAAATATGGAAAGGAATCCTAGGTTCATCCGGTTGGCCATTCGTTGGTAGAGGTTTAGACCGTCGGTGTAATAATGGAGGGTTGTCCCGCCTTGGTGAAGTCGATGTTTGCTTCCGGGTTGAGCCAATCCATGTTGTTAGACATAGCTCGTGCAATGTTTTCAAGGTGATATTCGACCATCGATGGCACTTTTCGAGCTATCTTTCCACAAGTTGAAAAGCTTCATTCTTGATTTGCCTCAACTCGATTTAGTCATCTTCTTTACATGGAACTTTTCTTGCGTAATTTTAGCATGCTCCAAAGTATTACCGCTCTACCGATCTTGACCTTCTTCGTAGGGTAGGGAGTTGAGTTAACAAGTGTAGAGAACCATTCAAATTCCTCTGTTTTATCTTCATCTAGCCATGATACGACGTCAGTCTGAGGTGTCTTCTTCTTCTTTTTAGAAGGCCTAGATGATGATTCCGCTTTTGTACTTGTTTGGGAGAGGTGGGTTGTTGTAGAGGCTCATGGTGTTCTTCATCGTCACCACCCGTATACTCAAAGTAATCACCGGTTTTTTGAGTCCGGGGTGGTGTCTCGTAATCATGAGGTTTATCAGAGAAGAACGAGGAGGGACCTTTGTTGAGCAGAGGCCGTTGGGGAGGTGGTGGCATGGAAGATGATTCACCAGACTTCTTTTGTCGCTTAGCTTCATCATTCTTATCCTGATCCTTATCTTCATCGCCTCTAGGACGCTTAGACCTTTCACCGACTCTGCATGCTTCTTGAGTTGGTAGTCCAACAATGCTTGAAACAATTTTCCTTCATCGAGTAAATGTCCCGCATCGTTTAGACATTTGTGTGACAAGCTTGGCCACCAATTCATTATCCGAGAAAACTACAGGATCAGATGGATTGATTGTCACGGTTAAGGGTGTTGATCTTATAGTTTGCTTGGCTATCTCGCATAAGATTCGATATAGTTGTCCGTAAACATCTCCTTTGTGACTTTAGGAACGATATCCGTAAGGTACTTGTGAGTGTAGCCTTCATCATTCGTCCATTTTCCCTTGTAGATCATCCTCGCATGAGCTTCGTACATACTCCCTTTCATTCTTGCATCTTGTCATTCTCATCATGTAGATATCAGATTTGGTCAAAGACAAACCAATTCATTTTTCTAGAGCATGTCCTTCTTTTCGACTTGTTGACGGCTTTCACAATTCTTTCATGAGTATGAGAAATCCAAGATCGAGTTGGCTTCTTCACGATTTGGATGATGATTTGGTTGATTTCTTTGATGGTGGTGGTGAAGAGTGAGAAGAAGAATCTGATGATGATGAGATATGAGGAGATTCCGGGTCCTTTGGTGGTTGAGAAGTTTCTTCCTTTGATCGCAGACTATCTAGAAGAAACGTATCATACTCAACATCTTCTTCATTTCCGCCTTAGCTTGTTCATCGCCTTTGGCTTTGGCCGCCTTCTTCATCACTTTTACCTTCTCTAGCTTCTCGGATTCTTGTTCTTCAAAATCATACTCAAGAGTGTCTTCGACACGTGTTTGTTGTTGTACCAAAGTGGTGGCACTAGATCCCTTATCGGGTTGATTAACCGCATCGATGGTGAAGGTTGAGCGCACCACTTGACCCCGGCCACCCATTTGTTCTTGAGCAAATTGTTGTGCAGCGTGTTGAAGTCTAAGGAATTTGAACTTCTTCCCTGTATGATTTATCCGCTTGCTCTTCATCACTTCGAGCTTTCATCATATGGCACAAGTACATGAGTCTTTCCTTTTCCATGTTCGCCTATTGGACTAGAGGTTTTTGCTGATGGAGTGTCATCCTTGCTTGAGTAGTGGACCTCCTCGCCCGATTGTGTATCTTCGAGCTTTCGCCCAAAGAGCTTTCTTTGTGGTTCAGGTGTAGGAATAGGAGCAGCTTCCTTGGAGGGAACTTTCTTCTTTGGAGTAGGTTTCCTCTTTGGGTCCTTCCTTTGACTCTCGTGCTATTGCACTTCCAAAGACTTCCTCTTCTCGTTCTCCTAGTAGGAGTTCCGTAAGGCTTTTCATCGAGATGACCAACTTTGCCTTCTCGATCGCTACTTGATACCTTTTGTATGTTTCAAGCTTTTGATTTCATTAGTTCAAGGTGATCAGCAAAGACAGCACCTTGTTTCTTTGTTGTCGATTCCTTGATTCTGATAGAAAGGATAGGTTCGGTCAACACGTCGTGATTGTCAGGGTCATTGAGCCTCTTGGGAATATCAGGATGAAGTCCAAGTGCTCTCTGGATCAAAAGCTTTGTGTATCCGACATAGGGAATCTTTGAGCCAAGTTTCTTGTGAAATGTCATCATGTCATCCCATATCAATGCTTCGATTTCAATGTCCTTCTTATTGATCAATGACCGTAAGATTTGCAGTTCCATGAGCTTGGGATGCTCATAGCCACCGCCACCGACTGAGACGATTTAGTGATGATGATGTAGAGTGTTCTCCACGGTTGAGGAATGTTCTTAAGCTCCACGTGAGAGTGCTTGTTAATAATTCCCGACGCTTCATCATAGCCAATATCAAGTAGAAATTGCGAACCTGCCTCTTCAAAGAGGTGGCAAAGAAGTCAAGGCACGATGTCCGAATGATAAGTATGTACCGTAAGTCTGCAGGAGTGATAGTGACTTGTTTGTGATTAAGTGTCACATCACGCACTTTGACCTTGTGATCCTCTCGCATTGAATTCCGTAATTGTTGAATGTAGATTTCGCATCTTTAGTAGAGTGTGAGAGCATGTTCGGTAGGGATGATTCCTTAGAATATCCACAAAGAATGAGACAAGAAGATTCCGAGCATGTGAGGGTTTCAAAGTCAACCCTAAGGTTGTTCTTTCCAATCTTTCTAGGATAGCCATTGGGGAAGATATCAAGAATTGTGAGAACTTCGGTGCATCCACATTCATTTGTGCACCATGTCGTGATCTCAAATAACATTAGCCAAAAGAACCAACATATCGAAAGACATAATGTTAGTCAACATAAGGTTTTATTGTCTAATTATTGAATGTACAAAGGCAATGATTGTTACGAGTCCTAAGTCACTTGTTTGTCCAATAGTCCAATGATGACGTGAAATGTTTCGTGAGTTAGTTAACTTTAAGTTTTAAAGTTTATGTTATCACTTATAGTTCACAACATATCAAACGCTTAAGTTTATTAGTGACATTATTGGTTTCGTGACGATATGATTGGTTTATTTACAAGTTTGTACACGTAACAATTCAAAATTAAGGTCAATCCAGGCTTAGGCGTGGAAATGATAAAGTTACGCGAAACAGAAAGAAGTATATGCGTAGGCGCAAGCTTATGCGTAGGATCCTTACTTACGCGTAAGAAATGTTACGCGTAGGAAAAAGGAACCTTAAGCGTAGGGCTTACGCGTAGGCATATATAAGACCTTACGCGTAAGGCTTACTCGTAAGAGTAGACCTTATCGCGTAGAGTCCTTTGCTTCGCATATCCTTCACAGATACGGCGTAGTCCCATTGTAGAACCTTACGCGTAATAGTTACGCGTAGGATTTCTCTTACGCATAACTTTCTACGCGTAAGGTGATCCTTATGCGTAGAGATTCAAATGACCTTGATTCTCAATTTTAGCTTAGCAGCCCTCAAATAAAGTCATCAAATCATCAATCTTAACATGCATAGTCATATTAACATTATATGAAAAACATGTTAACCATTTTACACGTAGAAACACATACGCGTAGGTAAAAACCCTAAGGGTTATGAATTACGCATAAGATTTCTAACCATGGAAATTGCACCAAACTTTTTTGGTAGGTCTTAGGTGTTATGAGAGTCTAATAACCAAGTTTTAACATCCAATTCGTGGTGAATCAAAAATACCCAAACTCAAGAACATTAAACCCTAATTTCTAATTTTGACTTAATTAGTGTTTCTGGGTTGTTATAGGGCCAGGATAACATTAATTCAACATGATATGAACATCACACAACAATCTTTTTGACCAAAACCTTCACATTTGAAAACACCCAATTCGACTCAAGAACCCTAATTTTGAAAAAGCATCATTTTGTGTTTTCGGGTGGATTTTGAGGATAAAATAGTATTCTTGATGTTAAAGAACGTTTTGACACATTTATCTTAACCTCAAACACATAAGTATGATCATGTGTTCTTACGCGTATGCGTATAACACAAACCATACACGTGATTTTAACCGTTGGATTCGTTTGAAAATCAAAACCAATGTTTAAAAACGTGTTAAAACATAAAACACTTACAAATTGATGATCAAAACTTGGATTTCTTGAATGATTTCTATGCGTAGGATTAGTTGGTTAAGAGTAATAAATGTGAAGTGAAATGTTAGGTGAAAGAGTTTTATTAAAATGACTTTCAACTTTTGGCAGCTTTGGTCCCTCCACCTTTTCCTTTTTCATACAAAGCCATTTAACTTCCATTTTGGTTACCAAACAAAGATTTTAAGAAAGAAACTTTGACGACACTCCCCTCGACTTAATAAATGATGAAAGGTTATAAATTTTAGTCCAGGAGTGTCATTTAACCGAGAAAAGTTTACCACCATTGATAAAAGAATCAACCGGGATAGGATAACATGCAAGTACACAGATGTTTTGAAACGGTTAAGTATTTATTTTCTCCCCCTCAACACTTGATCGGAAAAATATTGACTTTTGAAAGATTAAAGTGTTGACGGAAGAAATGTACTTGCCATGTTGAAAGAAAAATAGATAGAAGAATATTTTTGTTGTTTTATCAGGTTTTATATTTTTGTATTTTGTTTTTGAAAAATATTTACAAAAGAGATTTTGGTGTTTGACTGGTTTTTAAGACTGTTTTAAGAGTTCATCCAATTCCTCTTGAGTCAAACACCTCATACCAATCCGGTGGACCAACTCATTAAACCTAGTGGTAGGCAAGGCTTTGGTGAGAAGATCTGCCAATTGGTATTCTGTACCCACAAAATATAATTCAACAAGCACTGCTCCACGTGATCCTTGATGAAATGATATCGAAGATCGATGTGCTTTGATTTCGAGTTGAACCGAAGTTGCACGAGATCGCAATGGCACTCCGATTGTCGCAGATACATCGGGATTACGTCAAATACGTAACCATAGTCTTTGAGTTGTGTTCTCATCCAAATGACTTGAGCACAACACGCCGACATGGCTACATATACTGCTTCGGTTGAGGACAACGATGTACAATCCTGCTTCTTCGATTGCCATGACACTAGTTTATCACCAAGAAATTGTAATGCTCCTTAAGTACTTTTCCGTGAGTCTAAGCATCCTGCGTGTTTAGCGTCTGAAAAAGCGATTAGTTCAAAACCAGAATCCTTCGGATACGGATTCCCAAGTTAATGGTTCCTTTGATGTATCGGAGGATTCTTTTAGCCTCCGAGAGGTGGGTTTCAGTTGGTCGCGACTGATAACGAGAGCAAAGATATACGGCAAAGACAATATCAGGTCCGCTAGCTGTTAGATACATGAGAGACCCAATAATACTACGGTATTTTGTAGGGTCCACCAATTTCCCATGTAAATCCGCGTCTAGCTTCTTGGTATGAGCCATTGGTGTGGCATAGGTGTCACAGGTTTTCATTCCAAATTTGTTTAACAATTCAAGGGCATATTTGGAGTGACTCAAGAAAATACCACGGGGTGATTGATGAACTTGTAGTCCTAGAAAGAACGTAAGTTCACCCATCATGGACATTTCAAAATTTTTCTTCATTAGTTTTGCAAAAGCGATTGAAAACTTTTTATGTGTAGACCCAAAAATGATGTCATCCACATAAATTTGAACAATTAAGATATGTTCCCCGTGATATTGTATGAAAAGAGTTGGGTCAACCGAACCTTTGGTGAAATTATTGGCAATGAGGAAAGATGATAGCTTATCGTACCATGCCCGAGGAGCTTGTTTGAGACCATACTGAGCTTTGTTCAGTTTGTAGACATGGTTGGGAACTCGGGATCAACGAATCCTTCGGTTGGTCGACATAAACCGTTTCTTTAAGTTGTCCATTGAGAAAGCAGTTTTGACATCCATCCGAAGACCGTCATATTCATATGAGCCGTGACGCTAGAAATATCCAATGTTCTCAAGACGAGCAACCGGAGCAAAAGATTCTTCAAAGTCAATACCCTCTTCCTGACGATAACCCTTAGCCACTAGGCGTGACTTATTTCGATAACATTTCCTTCAAAGATCCAATTTGTTTTTCCAAATCCATTTGAGACCAATGGCGTAGACTCCTGTTGGTCTTTCAACCAGTTCCCATACTTCAAGGCGTTTGAATTGGTTGAGTTCTTCTTGCATGGATTCAATCCAGTTGTCTTTTGTCATTGCGTCTTTGATGTTTTAGGTTCGTGATTGGCAGGCGGTGAGTGCATAAATGCAATGTTCACCATCCGAGTGAAGACGTTGTCTTGTAACGACTGGTTGATTCGGGTTGCCAATAATATTTTCCAGAGGATGGTCTTTGTCCATCTATGTGTGGAGGGTTGATGTTGGTATACATTGTGCAGATTTCGAGGATTCAAATGGTTTGTTGAAGATTTCGCGACATCAGTGCGGCAATCTCATTAGCAAACGGGTTAAAATACGCATTTGGATCAAAATCTGCAGGTGGGGGTACTTCATTCAACATCATCACCGGTTCATCATTGTTGGAAGCGGTTTGTTCAACCGTTGTGTTGGAGTCAACTGGTGGTGCTTCTTCAACAATAGTTGTTGTAGCAGTGTATCGTATAAGAGTATTATCGGGTTGAGCGGAAACAATGGATACACACGAGCACGCTCATCAATATCGCCACCGCAGCGGAGCAAATAACCTTTCCATTTGTTGGACGAAAGTAAGTCGGGGCTTTGTTCGGTGATGATGGGGTTTGGGGAAGTTTAAGCGGTTGTGACCGGGTTCCAAGCTGTTATACTCAGAAGCCATTTCCGTAAGTTCATCAAAATGAGCATGAATCGTTTCCATAACCTCCTTTGTTCGACGATTCCAGATTTGGAAGCCTTGGCTTTGAGCTTTCCAAAGTCATCACGATC
>OU343223.1:198634111-198741550 GCA_910596185.1 Chrysanthemum makinoi | reverse complement strand
TTAAAATGATGAACGTTTAAAAACTTAAAAACGATAATGTTTGAATAAAAATTACGTAAACGTACAAAATAAAACGTGAATTCAGTCCAATACAACTCCCACAAATGTGAAAATTATATTTTAGAATCCAAAAAGATAAAAAAATTATTAGAAAGTAAAAATAAATTTTCACACTATTAAATTAATTAATATTAACTAAAAATGAATTAAATGTATTTAATAATGAATTAAATAATAAGAAAATCTAAAATTAACTTAAATAAATAAAATAAAGAATCTGAAAAATCTAAAATATATTAAAATGAATTTTAAAATTGAAAATGTATTTTTTACACAATTATTCTATTTATTATTAATTATTTACTATTATAAATTACTAAAAACTATTATTATTTATTAAAAATAATAAATGAAGGAAGAAAAATCTGAAACTTTTTACAAAATTCTAAAATAAATAAAAGAGGCTAGGAAAAATATAAAAATTATATGTCATTAACAAAAATAAGCTAATAAGCAATTAAGCTTTTAAGGAAAAGCTATCACTTAGCTTAAAAAGGAGCTTTTTTTTTGGTTTTTCTGTTTTCTGGACTAAATATATATACTAATATTAAACATATTAAATGAAAACACAACTATACAAACTGAGAAATAAGCAAAGCATGAGCTAATGAGCCCAACAGTTAAGCTTTTGGCTTGACTGTTGGAGCTCAAGCTCAGTATAAGCTTGAAAAGAGCTTTAAACAGAAAACAAAAGATAAAATAAGGTAAAAACAAGTCCAATGGGGCATTATAAACAAGAAAATTGGACAGAAATGGTGTGAGCTTATGGTTTAGACAATCAAGCTTTTGGCTTGACTTGGATGGAATTGAGGCCTCTAAAGCCTGTAATAAGCTCCCCACAGAAATAAAAGGGAAAATATATGTGTACAAGCTATATGGACAAGTATGTACAAGAATGTGCACTGGCAATAACCTATAAGCTAGCAATAAGCTAATAAGCTTATCCAATACACCGCAAAGCACTCAAACGACATGCATACCTTTTGAATGACAAATTAAGCTAAGAGTTTAAGCTTAAAAGGGCAAAATAGGAATTGGGGTAGCAAGTGAGCGGTTGGCTTTTCCAAAGCCAAAGCTCATCAAGTGGGACCCAATCGATGAGCTTTGAGAGGCTTATGAAGATGGTACTGCACTAATCGCCTCAAGTCGGGTCGTTGAATGCCGAAGTTTGGGACAAAACAAGTACATGTTGCAGCCCTAGTGAATGAGCCACAAGCTTGGATATAAGCATATGATCAAAAGGTTGGCTTGCTAGGCTTCCTAAAACCAAACCACACAGCTAGTGATCACTAATGGGCTTATGAGAGCTTGAAGGAATGGTGTAAATGGACTGCATAAGCAAATCCATTGTTGTGAATGGGCAAACATCAAGCTCTAAAGACTAGTTACATAAGCTCATGAGAGCTCAACCAGCACTAAGACATTGAGTATGAATAGATAGCTTAATAAGAAGCCAAAATTCACAAGCTCAAGCTTGGTGGGGAACTTTCCATGAGCTATGGAAACCAACTCCACTTCCACCGCTTGCTTCAAGCTGGAAGGAGTAAATGGGACAAAATAAGGAGTTAAATTAAGCTATCTAATAAGCTAAAATTGAAAAGTAAACAGACATACAACAAATAGGCCACACAGCAACATAAAGAAACCAAGTATATAAGTTAGGGTCAAGTCATGAAGCTTCTGAAGCTCATGAACTTGACACCTAAACCTGCGGGTGGGCATAACTAGGCACAAATAAGCTAAAAATTAAGCACTAAAACATGACATTCCAAGATAAACAAAAATATAATAAGCTATATTAGCAACACATCTAAAACATACCAAAAGCATAGAACTTGAAATTAAATAACAAAGACACAATAAAATTTCTAAGTTTATTCAAAATCGACTTAATTGAAAATTGACTTTTTATAAGAACATTAAGGTTTGACTTAAATGAACTTCTAATGATCCTAGATAATCTAATATGATGTATTAAGCTAATATGAGATTAATTTATGCTAGATAAACAACTTTAAAGATAATATGTATGATTATACATTCTAAATTTATAACAGTTAAGTAGTAGATTAAGAATAAAGATCATTTTGACTTTTTTTGTAAAATAAGGACTGGTTTATATAACTACACTGATCTATTATACACTTAAGTGATATGAAACAACAACAACTAACAACACAACAAGACTGGACTGCTCATGTATCAACACATCCAAAACCTTAAAAGAGATTAAATTGGACTTTTCATAACATCTCGACCGTGGTAATCAAGATTTATCAAATCCAGAGGTTTTAGTGTGTCAAACCAAACCTTTTTCAACCTAAACAAATAGTCACAAGAGTCTAGGTCTAGGATTTTCAAAAGCAAATATTTGCAAATACAATGTGATTCCAAGCCACAATGAGTTCCAAAACATAAACACCTAATATTAAGCTATAAAATCATTAACTAGCATCAAATAAACAAGAAAACATGAGAATCAAAGCAAACAAAACAAGAAACAAGTAATATGCAAAATTGAGAAATTTGCTTACAAGATGGCTCAAACTGAGAATCAAGATTCAAAGGACAAGGTTACACCCAATAGCTTACCATTAAGCTCCTAATATCCCTTACAATCAAATTTCAACCCTTCTTCACCTTCTTCCTTCTCAACTCACTATTTTTGATTTTTTCATTGATTTTCTTGATTTTTCTGAATTTTATTGACTATAGCTGTTTTTAAGTTTCTAAAAGCTTTAAAGCTTTGTCATCAGCTTATATGGCTTATAGAATCCATCAAGCAACTATTTAACTTGAAATTAAGATGACTTGAAAATTAAAGGAAATTGAGCAAAATCATGAAACTGAAATTAACTTGACATTAAACTGGAAAGAACATTTCATTACACTAATTTAAAGTAAATTACAACATTTGAAAGCTTAAAAGACATTTTTAACTAGGAAAGCAATAAAAACTATAACTACGTGACTAAGGCTTAAGGCCAAAGTGTCTTCTCCTCTCTTTCTTCTTCCTTTTATATCATTTTGTGAACCTTTGTTGACCTCTGATTGTTTCCCACCATCTCTGAGCCCTTGGATCACTCTAATTCATCAGAACCATACACTGTGTTTTTGGCCATTTTCTCATTAGCAGGTTTGAGAATTAATTGGAGTTGGTTTCAATCAATAAAGGATTTTTGGTGTTTAGAGGAGGTGGAGGGGACATAGTATGGGGGGGTTGAGAAAAAGGAGGCAAAAACAGGACTGGTTTTGGTGTTTCAGTGTTTGTGAGGAAGAGCTACAGTACCACTGGTTTTGCGCGGTTTTTCTTTGGTTTGACTTTCTTTGACCGTTGGCTATATCAAAATGGCCGGGTCATGTGGTATTGGGCCAAGGGTTATTGGGCTTGGATTTGGTATAAGGTCCGTTTGGTTAAGAATAAGCACAAGGACCAAATATGTAACTTATCCAAACATGAGGGACTGATATTGAACTTTTTCCAATGCTCTCACAAGGACCAAACCTGCCATACTTTGATAAAACAAGGACCCTTTTTTGCATAAAATTTCATTTTGAAAGTTAAAAGGACCTTAATTGTCAATTTTGGATTTTGAGGGACTAAAAGTGTAATTTCCCAAAAGTTTATCAAAATGTTCCAACTTTTCAATCATGCATAGTACAAGGGTATTATTTGTAAAATTCCAAGTTTTGAATACCCAGGGACTATTTTTGCCAATTTTGTAACTTGAGGGTAAAATTGCCATTTTGTGTAAACTTTTATCCGGGATGTTTTGTGAACATTTTTGATTTCCCAAGGACTTAAGTTGACTTTTCATTCATTTAAAACTTTTAGGAACTAGTTTTGACAATTTGAGTAACTTCGTGGACTGAAATGACAATTGTTGTGAAATTGATCATTTTTCACTTGTTTTTCAATCTTTTGTACCTGAATCACATAAAAACACATTTAAATGATATTTATAACATTTTGTGAGTCATTTGTGTGTTTTTGGTTGTTTTTGTGGGTTTAAACAGTATAAAATATATGTGTATTTAGACACATATCAAATATTATTTTGAAAAATATGGTAACCCACCTCCTACTGTGACGGAGTCTTCTTCATCATCATCAAGGGGTTTTAGAAGGAATCCGATATTTGCTTTGCATAAAAAGATAAGAGATAATCCCAACAAACGGTTAAGAAATGATCGTTTAGCGAACAGTGAATATGAAAGATATACCACAACCGATTTTATCTCACATATTCCGGCCGAACAAGTTGAAAACTTTGATGTGTTGGCGTTTTGCTGGTATGGTTGGCTCACGATTGGCATAAAAAAAGGAACGGATGGCATGTTATTTGCAACCATACCGTGTGCTCTTAAAGCATCTCGATAGGAAAAAACTATTAATGACAAATCTCATATGTCATTTTTCTTTAGCTTCTACCAATATTCTACCAATAATGAGTAAATCAACTCGGATGAAAAAAAAAAGAAAAAAAAAACCTTTTTAAAAGTAATTACGACAACAATTTAATAAAAAAAACTCATTGTTCAAAATATTTTTTTCCAATGGCAAAAGATTTTGATTTTTTTTTCTTTAAATCGAAAAAGGTTATCCAAGATGCCTTGCAATTTGCAAAAGGTTATCCAAGATGCGAAGCACTTACTCATGTTAGAGAGAGAGAAGAAAAAAGAAAAAAGAATGTATAAAAGCAAACACCCACAAGATTTAGGCTCATATGTTAACACCAACTCTTAGAAATGAGACAAACAGAGTGAAATAAAAAAACGGTCTCAACTTTGTGTTGTCAATGATTTTCTTAAATAATAGTTGTGACCTGACCCTTTGGATTTTTAGCCATTGATGGCCATATATATGATTATGATCGATCAACTATCTGTTCTGTATCTGGATTTCGTGCTTTCTACTACTCTACCATCCTCCTTTCCTATAAATAAATAAATAAGAAGAAGCTATGAAGATAAAAGTGTCTGGAGTTGATCAAACGAGTGAGACTCCGTATCTTGGATTGGCAATTTTTATTACTATGATTGCAGCCATGGCGGTGTTTGTCTTCTTGTTTTGATTTTGTTAACAGATCTGAGCCTCATCATCTCCTACTAGTCTACTACTTTATATGTCTTATTTTTTATGGTCTTTGTAAGGTTTTTGGTAACGGGGTTTTGATGACTTAAGCATCCCATAATTTTGTAGAAATTAAAGTGGATCTAGAACTTGTAAGTTGTAACATTTTTTTGCTATGTTTCTAAACTGTTAAAAAGGTTCATTGCATGTTGCATTTTTAAGATAAAACAGATATCAATTTCTTTTAAGAACAAATTATTTTCGCATTTTTTACTTAGTTGTATGGTGAAAATCCGAAATGTTTAAATGGTTATATTTGTTTACAACATTTGGTAATTAGAGGTGATTTGCACATTTTTTAAATTGATTGAAACACTTTAATTTAAAATATATTAATATTTATGTTCATACAAATTAAAAATGAGTAAAAATCAAGTATAAGTGTCGATAGATTTTAAATAGGAGTCTCAATCAAAATCACCACCCTTTGGTAATTGTATGAAGTTTTTTTCTTTTTTGAACTTAATTAATTGTATGAAGTTAGTGGCCTGGGGCTAGTAACATGGCTCAAAGTCATTGGTTGTTGGGTTGTTCCTCTTTTCGACTTGCAGAATAGCACTTGCTTTCGTTTCAATGTGGTTGCGGAGTGTCACGTAACACGTGTGGAAACCACATTACTATTTTAAAAGTAAAGTACACAACATCAAATGACCAAAACCACCCTTCCTTTACACAAACAGTTGAACAAGTCAAAGGACAAAACAGTAAATTTCACGTACACTTAACAAACCTACCACAAAACACACCATTCAACCAAGAACAATGGTTTGGGGCAAACAAAAAAAACTCATACAACTGAAAAAAAAGAGGCAGCAGCGGGAAGGTTCTCAAGGGTTGTTGCCGCCCTCTGTTGCCGATGATCGATTTGCCCCCATAATCAACAACCCTTTTTCTGTCTTATACGGAGTATATATATATATATATATATATATATATATATATATATATATATATATATATATATATATATATATATATATATATATATATATATATATATATATATACATATATAAAGAGAAAACAGCATCAACTGGCCATTGGTCTATGTGGTATACTGTGGTATGATTATTTCTTTGTATTCAATGGCCAGCGCTCTGTCTTTCTTTAAATATGCAATTTTCCCTTTTTATATAATAAAGGAAAACTGTTTTTAGAGGCAATGATGATGATATTCTTGGTGTAGTTGTATGAGTTAATCAGTAAAGTTTGAGATTTACCGTATCTTGGCGTGGTAATTATTTTGCAGCCATGGCGGCTTTATCCTCTTTGCTTTGATTTTTCACAGATCTGAGCCTCATTTACAAATCTATGTTTAATGTAGGATATATATATTGACGGCAACTCACAGAAATGAGACAAAGAAAGTGAAACGAACATGGTCGACCACTTTGTGTTGTCAATGATTTTCTCACTAGTTTCGACCAGACCCTTTGGCTCTTTTTTTTTTGAACGGCTGTGACCCTTTGGCTCTTTAGCCTTTGTCGGTCATGTATCGCGACTTAACTGTTTCTGCTTCTGCTACTCCTTCCACTACTTTGCCATTTATTCATTCCCTATAAAATTAATAAATTAAGGCTGTGAAGATAAAAAGTGTGTGAGTTGATCAGATTAGCTGAGACTCTCCGTATCTTGGCTTGGCAATTTATGTTATTATTGCAGCCATGGTGGTGTTAGTCCTCTTGTTTTGATTTTGTTAACGGATCTGAGCCGAACTATTTCCTACTACTATAAATGTTTTCTTATGTATGAATATATTGTTAGATTTATAGCTACTGAAGAATGATTAGAATTGTTTACAACATTTTTGTCTAAAGTTAACACTAAAAAATTTAGATGAAGTGTAGTGTAGTTCCAAGCAATTGTATGGATCAGTTGCAGTATTTGACCTTTGAAGTCACAGCTCATAAGAATGATGCTCCTTTGCAATAAAAAACTCTCATGTGCATGGAGATTCATGCCTAAAGATCCATAGACATTATTATCTTTGATTCTTCGTTTTATGAAAGGCCAACATGGGTTTGAAGTTTGAAACATAACTTTTAATTTGATATCCAGTCAATATATCAATTTTTTTAGGTGTGAAATAGTAGCAACACCACGAAGCTGTAGTTACTTTTCATGACTGAGGATTTGGTTCCTCTTTATAATGAATCAGAAAAGGCTGTGATGAGGCATTTATGAGCTCAATCTTGCAATGAGAATAAAACGGGTTGTTTTTTAGTGCGGCGTGTTGGGACAGCCTTGGGGAACCCATGTTGGAATGTATTTACGTTGTTCAGTTGTCATCGCCTTAGAATGCTGTCAACTGTGAGTTACAAATCGCGTAGATGTGGACACGTCTAATCTTGATGTTTTGGATGGTTTTGAATACAGATAATGCACGCGCGAGATTTTTGTAGTTGTCTTTAATCATAGTATGTAACACAACTCGTGTAAGCTGAGGGGGTGTTTGTTTAATGTTATATGTGGGTTTAGGAGCTTATTTGAATTTGGCTTATATTTCATAAGCCTCAGATTTTTGGCTTTTTTTTTGAGACTTGAAGGCTTATATAAGTTTATCTTATCATATTAACTTATATACGTTTATCATAATAAACTTTATAAGCTCATAAGTGTCAAAATAAGCGAGAAAACTGAGGCTTATGAAATATAAGACGAAAAACAAATAAGCTTATAAGCCCATATAAGCTTAAACAAACACAACTGAAGGCTGTCATCTAGAAGTGTCACATTATTTGGAGAACTTATTTGTGACAAAAACAAGTTGAAAGCACTATTTTGACCAAAATTTCAAGTTAACATCGTTGTCTTTAATATCATGTTAAATTGATGGGAAACATTCTAAAGTGCCGGTCATATGTAAAATAGAATAGGTCGTTTAATATCGGGCTTGTATGTTTATTATCAAGACCCCGCCATGAAGGAAGCCAATGAGCGGCCAATCCTAGTATGTAAACTATAAATACCCTTTCTCATAATGAGAATGGGGTTGCTTATAGTTTATTCATTCTTATCTTTTAGAGAATTAACAATAATAACGCCATAACGGCGTTAAACCACCAATAACGGCGTTGAGCCCGTTATACCCATTGTGGCAACGGCGTTAGCAAGGTAAAAGGGGGCCGACGTTGAGGCCTTAACGCACGTTAAGAGGGAGAAAAAAAATTTCAAAAAATTTTCACTTTCACCCCTTGTAACGGCTACTAGCCGTTAGGTTTTAAAAAAATTTCATTTTTAACCCTAAACGGCTAGTTTTATTATTATTATTATTATTATTTTTTTCAAAAACATTTTTTACCACTATAAATATCCAATTAAAACACCTTTTTTTCACACTTCCACTACTAAATCCTCTCAATCTTTCAACTTCAATTAACTGCAAAAAAAAAAAAAAATGTCGGGGGGCAACGATGATACTTTCTTCAATATTCTCGGTGGTGGGTGGAATCCCTCAAACCCGGGTTCATCATCTAACCCGAACGCGGGTTCATCTTCAAACCCCAACCCACTAGGCTTCTCGAGCCAAAAAATGTGGCAACAACATCAACAAATTCTCTTTTATCAACAACAACACCAACAAAGCACCTTAAACTCCAACTTTCAAAACCTACAATTCACACAACAATCACAAACTGAAACGCATGATGTTGCTGACACACCCACGTCTCCTCCAAAAAAAGGAAAAGGTCGTATTAAGCGAAAATAAAAAAAATCCAAAGACCCCGAGCCCGAACCAATTGATTCTGATGAAGAGGAATTTGTCGTTGGTGCGTTGGACTCCACCAGAGGAAGCATTACTTGCAAGGTGTTACATAGCTGTTTCGGAGGATCCGAAAGTTGGAAAGTGCTAACCCGAGATACGCTTTGGTATAGGGTCGAAATGAGTTCAATAGAAACAACTTTCAACGGCGCACCAAGGACATGATGTCAAGCAAGTGGAAAACGTTGAACGACATATGCACAAAGTTCAACTCTTGTTACAGACGTGGGCAACGGGATCAACGGCGGGAAAGTGAGTGGATGTGATGAAACGGGCAAAGCAATGGTATCGTGAGGAAACCAAAGGAGCACCGTTTGGTCTCGATGACGCTTGGGAGGTTTTGCGTCATTATAAGAAATGGGACACCCGGAACGGTTGATTTAACCGGCGATGTACCAAGCCAAACAAACGAGGCTTTGTTTGGTAATGATGAACAACCACGCCCCATGGAAAGAAACGTGCTACCAAGAAAGCAAGATCCGAGAGCACGACAAGTACTAGGGGAGCAAGCACTGGAGGAACGAGCTCGTCAACTTATTTCACCGAAACTATGGCAAACGAGTATCGTATGAAACGTGAAACCGCCGAAGCGGCGTATCGAGCCCAGCAGGAAAAAGATCTCACAATAACAAGGTTGGAAGAGATAAAGTTTTTGATGACGCTTACGGGGGTAAGATCCAATGGTCGCGCTTTGGATCAATGACAAAAAAGACCGAATCATCAAAAAATATAACTTGAAACCTCGTCAGTAGATTGTATTCTCGTCATTTCCTTTAATTTGTTGTAACGTTTTATTTGCAGTGTGTTTTCAACTTTTTTTTAATCTCGTATTGTAATATGTTTTCAATTTTAATGATACGTTTAGTTTAATAAATGAAGTGTTTGTTTTAGTTTAGGGGTTGAAATTGAAAATATGAAATGTTATTGATGTTATTGTTGTGGGTGTTTTTTGGGGATGTTAAGGTGAAATGTTAAAGCTGATGTGGCGCTGACGTGGACGGTGTTATTGATGTTATGTTGTTATTGTTGGGAATGCTCTTACAATTAGTTCCATCCACTTTCTCTCTATCTACTCTCTTTCCCTCTCTAAATATATCGACATCTATTGTGTTATGATGAATGAATATGTTACCTAACATGTGGTATCATCACCGAAAAATGATTTAGGTTGTGTTTAGGTGTTAAAAATTCAAATTTTTTTAGTTTTTATAAGTTGCGATTTTCTCTGAGTTTCATCTCGTTGTAATTCAAAATTTTTATCTCAAGAACTGAAAAGTTAGCATTTTTACAATAGTTTTAGTGTTATTTAATTGTTTTTAGCTGAAATTTGGTTAGAAACGAATGGGAAAGTGATTTGAATCGATTATAAAAAGTTTTATAAAATTGTCATTCTCCATATTTCAAAACCCTAATCCTCTAGATTTACAAACCATGATTCTCCGGATTTTAGCTTACTCATCCTCCGGATTTTGGTTGCTGATTTCTCCGAGTTTTAAGTTCCAAATCTCATTTAAGGAAGTGTATTCCGAGTTTGGAATGACCTTGAACATTCAGAGTTATCATTAACTCCGAGTTTCAAATTTCATTTTGATTCTCCAAATTTTGTTGCTCCGAATTTCTTACGTTCATCGAATTTTGTGATAACCCCGTTGTTCTCCGGATTTTGTGGTTTTCTCCGAACTTTGGTGATTCTCCGAATTTTGGTACTTCTCCGGATTTTGTAGTTTATCATACAAGTGTTAAATAATACTTTTACAGCACAAAAACAACCTTTATTATCTACAAGATCCTACTCATCATTACACAGATAATTACTAAGTCTCTAATCAACAATTTCCACCATATTTTCTTCAACAATACCCTCAGCAATATCCTCAGCAATATCCTCAACAATACCCTCAACAATTCCCTCAACAACAATACCCTCAACAATATCCTCAACAATACCCTCAAGATGAATCCGTTCAACAATCCATTTATGAAGCCGGTTCAGAAGCTCGTACTCCGATGCTATCCTCTGGTAACTACATTCAATGTGCAAGCAGATTCTTGAGCTACTTGGACTACAAGAACCCTCACGGCAAGTATCTCCGACAAGTTATTACAAATGGTCTATTTGAGTTACCAATGATTCCACCAAGACTTCCATCAACAAGAAAGGTTCAAGAAAATGAGTTGTCAGCTGAGGAAAGATTGCATTATGAAGCAGATGGAATTGCTATGTATAAATTATACATCTTGGTATACCAAACAAAATCTACCGAAGCGTTGACTATCAGAGAAGTGCTAAAGCAATGTGGGAACACGTGCATCTTCTAATGGAAGGCACTGAGCTGAATGAATTAGACATGGAATCAAAATTGTATCATGCCTTTGACAAATTTGAAGCAAAACTTGAGGAACCAATATAGTCTTACTATCAACGCTTCACAAATATTTTCGATGACTTGGAACGACATAAAATTCAATTACCAACAATTGCTATTAACACCAAGTTTCTGAACTCCTTAGGACAAGAGTGAGATCGATACGTGACTTTTGTTCGCCAACTGAAGAACCTTCATAATGTCAAGTATGGATTATTGTACGATTATCTGAAACATCTGTTAGGATTGAGAAAATCCATATAGAAGAGTCGGTCACCCCGACTATCGTCTAGTATAAGTTAGCTCGTAGGCTTAATGTTATTTATTAGTATAAGATTAGCTTAAGTAACACCGTAGAAGAAGGAGGGGTCTTTACCCACTGTACACCTGATCCACAGCCCACTAGAGAGCGTATTATGTAACTAGATAGCCCTCTCCTACCAAGGGAGAGGGTTGGATGTTCTTTGAATCTAATATTTCACATTTCACTTTCTCTCTCTAGCATCCCACTTTCTCTCATTTCTCTCTACAAGTAGACTTGTACATCAAATCCATCTGGTGTTATGATATCAATAATATGACAATTGGTATCAGAGCTATGGTTTGATCATCTACTTCGTGTGTGCTCGGATTTAAAGATTGGTTATTGCATTAGTTTGTTTGGTTCGAATAGTACTCTTTGAAACCTTATTGGTTTGATCTTGTTTGTGGTTTGCATCATTATATGTTGGTAATTTAGTGATTAGGTTAGTCATAGTAGCCTGGATTGGTGATTGGTTTGGTTGTTTCACGTGTTTATTGGAAGATTTGGTTAATTTCATGGGTTTTTAAAGCTTTATTTTAAGTTGAGGTTTGACATTTCTATACTGCGAATTGACATTTCTTGGTTGAGTTTTGAGGTTTCTTGACTGAGGTTTGAGGTTTCTTCACTGCGTTTTGATAATAGGGACAAAACTGGGCGAAAGCGACTTGTGTACTTACTCGAAAGTGACACTGCGTTTTGTCCTGTAGTACTGCATTTTGACTGGTCAAATGCGTTTTTAGGTCACTGCGTTTTGAGGACAATTGCGATTTGACAAGTTGCGATTTGAGTCACTGCGTTTTGAGGTTTGCGATTTGGTCTTGCGTTTTGATACATGCGGTTTGATATTGCGATTTGAGCATGCGTTTTGATGATTGAGTTTTGGGTTTCTGCGGTTTGAGAATTGCGATTTGATAACGATTTTGATTTGAGAGCCTGCGATTTGAGGGGTTGCGATTTGAGTTATTTGAAGACAAATCTTGAGTTTTGTGTAGGAGACACCCTACCCAAATTTTTTCTTGGACTACAATTTGATTCAAACTTTACCAAATCACAATTAAATGATGATTCACCTAATCCAAACATACCAGTATCACTTTTAGCATACAATCACTAATCATTGAATTGATCCAACTGTTATCATAACATGTTGAAGTTAACACTATTGCACGGTCTATTACAGATTTTGTTAAATTCCATAAACGTCAACATCATGTCTAACACTCTATGTTTAGTGATATCTGAGGTACTGAAATTTTACGACGTTGTTGATGACCATAAGAGTCCTAACTATGCAGAACGGTTGAACATGATTGAGTCGGCTAATGATAATGTGAGATCTTCGTGCTTAAATTCATCAGAGAGAGAATTGCACAAGTTACAGCAATTGCAAGATCATGCAAAGGATAGTTGCATTGAACCTTTTTGATAACTTGATTCACACCTCACGTACTTTTTGAGGGAACTGAATTCAAGATGGGATTCGTATAAGCATTTAAGACGTTTTTCGGTCAAGATGTACAAACTTTCACAGGCACATTGTTCTTGAACTTAGAGCAACTTGAACAACAACTTGACAAAGAAAAATTTCAAGAAGTCGGATCCAAGGCTGCACTTCTGGTGATCAACAAACAATTTCAGTCATTCGTCAATGGTGAATACGGTTGGGATATATGACAGAAATGTGCTTTGCTAGTCACACTGGAATGTCGGGTGCAATCAAGAGATAGTAGTGTTGAGTCGGGTAAAGCATCAGATTATGGATCAGTTTTCACTGAATGCAGAGGATCAGAGACAAATAAGTTTAACACAACCAGCAGTCCAGTGACTCTTGTTACACAAGATGTGGATGCAGATATCAGACCGGTAAATGAACAGGTGTCATTTGATGAGATACACTTAAGTGTTCAACATAATGCATCTGCTAATATACTTGTACAAACTGATCAAGATGTTGAATATGATTTTAACATATGTTCTTTGGTTGAAGCTGAGGCTAATTATTTCAAAACAAATGATATGGTTGATAAAGAAGCGTTTAATGAACTGTCAAACAAATTATCAAAACTTGAAAAACAATGCATTTCACTTGAAATTGCAATACAAAGAAAGGAAGAAAGTTTTCAAACTAATAAACCATGTAAAAATCCAGAATTTCTGGAATTTCTTGAATTTTTTTGAAATAAACGAGTTAAAAGCTCAGCTTCAAGCCAAAAACTCGACAATCAACAAATTGAAGAAACATATCTCTGATATGAATGAGAAAAGTAATTTAGTCAGAACTAACCAGGACATTGATGCAACTAATACAAGAAATATTGAACTGTAAATTTATGTGGCCAAATTACTTGAGGAAAATGAGACTTTGAAAAGGCATCAAAAGGACCCAGGTGACTCAATTAAAGAAATCAGGACTAAAACTGTAGAACAAACAACATCTTTGATGGTAAGAATTGATGAACTCAAAGCTCAACTTCAGGATAAGGGTTTCACTATCATAGCATTAACACTCTGTTCTCAAGATTTTGAAATGAAAGAAAAGAAGAGAAGAGTTAAAAATGGACAAAAAAGAAGAGGAGATGAATGAAATTAAATTTTTTATATCATGTCCCCGAGTTATGAGAGAAAAGAAGAGATAACAAATGATTTTACAATTATACTCTTAGTAATATATAAAATTTATGTTTTTATTAGGTCATTTAAGTAGTTTTGTTTATTTAGAGCTTCCTAATATTACTTCTCTCCAAATCATCCCACTTTTAGGAAGAAAGTTTCAGAGAGAAGTTTAGCCAAAATTACTCTCCTCTTCTTTTCTCTTCTATCCTAAAAAAAACTCAGTAACACGAATTTATTTTGTTTTCTGCCCACTTCTTTTCTCCTCTTTCAAAAATAAAACTCGAGAATGCAGCGTAAAGAATGAACTGAGAAAAACTGCAGGGAATAGTGTGAATACTAAGTTTGCAAAACCATCAATCTTGGGGAAACCAGTTTTACTTCCCAATAGAAATCAATCAGTTGTTAGACAACCGAATGCATTTAGATCTGAATGACCAAAATTTTCAAAAACTTGGTTTGCCTCCCAAGTTGATGTGAAACAAGTTTTGTCAAAACTAGCCACTTAACAATATAGTCCTAAGAATCTGAAATTAAATGCTCGTGCTAAGGTTCAACCTTCTAAGACTATGAATAATAAAAAGTATTCCACTGTGCATAAGAAGCCTCACAAACCTAATTCTTCTCCTAGGAGGACACTTACTGATAAAGCCTCAGAAACTAGGAATAAGGATAAGTATTCCATTGTGCCTAAAAAATAAAACACTCCTAGATCTTGCCTTAAGTGGATATCGAATGGTTTTAAGAATATTGGACTTATATGGATACCTACCAACAAGTTGACAACCGATGGCAAAACCAAGGTTGATTGTGAAACTACCAAGAGTTTGGATATTGTTGTCACTAACCCACATAAATGCAAACATACTGTGGAAAACTAGAAGGGAGGGGGGGGGTTGAATAGTTTTATCAATTAAAACTTGGTTTTAAACTATTTAGATTGACTTATGTCAATCTATTTGAACGTGTGTGTTGGATGTTGATAGACAAGCGTATAGATAAATAAAACTAAGATAAAGAGTAAGAAGCACAAAACCACAACGCGAGTATTTATAGTGGTTCGGCTACAAGGACACCTTCCTTGACCTACTCCACTCCCCGAGTCACCTACTCGAGAGTTCGTAATCACTACACAACACAAACTCCTTGTGGCGGAGAAGCCTTCACAACGGCGCCTACTCTTTATCCGGTACAAGGCTAGACACCGGGTTCTTCCGCGAGGTAGAACCAAACCTATCACAACGTCACCTACATGTTATCCGGTACAAGACTAAATACCGAGTTCCATTACAAAGGTGGAACTACTACCCAACACTACACAACTCCTATCCAAAGGAGATCTACTCCTTATGACAACATCAACAAGGATATCAATATCATTTGACCCAATACAAATCTATCTTGTACATCGACACACCATATCGAATGTACATCTTAGGAACCTTTCACTAATGCCTTTGACTCGACTTCTAGGCACCCTTCACTAATGCCTTTTGACTTGACTTCTAGGCACCCTTCACTAATGCCTTCAACACGGACTTTCGGCACCTTTCACTAATGCCTTTACTTTGACTCTTCGACACTTTTCACTAATGTCTTCGTCTTGACCCTTTAGACATCTTTCACCTATGTCTTCGATGCTACACTTCTAATGAGAAAGAAAAGAACTATCAACAAGATACCATTAGTAGTCTTGATGATGACGAAGCTAGGCAACCCATGGACTTGAGCTTGCTTGAATTCAAGGGGTGGTGATCTCGCCTTTAAGAGGAACCTAGAGAATCACACAAACACAAAACCACATAGAAAGATCACTTGGATATGTGGTTAGAGAGTTTACAACTCAAAGAGAAAATATGTGTGAAAGGGGGTGATTTATAATGAAGAAATGGCTCACTATTTATAGACAAACTATTGCTACTGTTCCACGGATCCCTTACTTGAGGGATCCGTCCAGTGTAAACTGGGGGAACCGTGGGACGCTCCTCTTTGCCCATGGGTTTTGGGTCATGGGTTATGGGTCATGGGTCCTAGAATTTGGACCATGTGTATCCAAGTAGATACAATGTATCTAGTAGATGCAATGCATCTAGTCCATGGGTTATGGGTTAGCTCCATGGGTCATGAGTAATACCCATTATGACTTATGCATGATGTCATGCAATGGGTTATGGGTTATGCTCCATGGGTATGGGTTATTGACTTTGGGTTTTACCTAACTACATTCAATGTTATTTGATTAATGGGTCAAATACTTAAACTTCTACCCATTATAATACATACTAATTATGTATATATCTACCCAATATGTAAACACTAGTTATTGTACTTATGTATTACTAAATCATGAAAACACTATTACATGTTTAGTGTTTTATGTGAAAACGTAAGTGTGTTAGTAAACTATTGGCTCAAACTAGTTACGTATTTTATTTGTTTCATTAAAATGATTTTACGTTTGTTATCGACAAAACATTAGAAGATCGTAAAATATAAATAAATATTTTTACGGCTTATTTGTATTAATAATCTCCCCCTTTTTGTTGATGACAAAACATAGGATTATTTTAAGGAAAAACTAAAATTCCTAAAAGTTTGAATTGGAGTTTTTACTCTCTTCTCCCCCTTTTTTGTCGAAACAAAAAGAGCGTCGAAAAGAAACTAACACATTGTTTTAAGAAAAACATGTGAAAGATAAAAAAATGAAAAATAAAGAGTAAATGAGGAGAAATATTCTCGACTTAGCTCCCCCTTGACGAGTCCATCCCTTTGTGAGGGCGTCAAGTAAGAAGGCATACCAAACTAGTGTATTGCAACTATGTTTGCAAATGGTTTCATCTTTGTGACGAATATGCTCCCCCTTGATGATTGAAACTTTGCAAGGGGACGTCATGTAATGTAATCCTAATGTGAATTATATTGCAAATGATTTTGCAATGTATCGCTTTGACATGAAATTCCCCCTAGCTAAGTGTGTCAAAAGTCTTCATGTGTATTTTGAAAAGCTACAAAACAAAGGTTAGAAAACAAGTATACAATGCATAATTTCCTGCAAATAAGACTCAAGTTAGTTGTAACCAACTCTCCTGTTGCACGGATCCCATGGTTCCCTTTTAGGAGGGATCCGTCTAGGCAAAACTGAGGGATCCGTCTGTCTGAAAGCTTAAGACAACAATGGTGATGTAACAAATGATGTTAACATCAAAATGAGATATGTATTAAGGTATCAAACATATTCTCAAGACAATATGGCATATAACATGTAATTTCATTCAATAAAACATACGAGAAAGGATCTACATATCTCTAAAACTAAGAGAATGATTTAAACATGAAATATGATTTCCTAAACTATTTAAGATAAGCTTAAGAGTAGCACACCACTTGAATCCTTAAGCTCAAGGTTGTTTGGGTTTGTTGATCTCGTCGAAATGTTCGAGGAGGTGATACAACATGAAACGTTGATCTTCACGTACTTCCTATATCAAACTTTCAACATTTGAAAATGATAACAATCTTTGTCATGTCTCGGAAATGGTGGTGGCAGAAAGGAAATGACTTGAGATGGAAGGTTTGGTTGAGATTCCACAAAAGAAGGAGGAATATGTGGAGGTATATTTGGAGGTGATTCAACCAAAGGTGGTGGTGGTGGAATATGTGATGGGGATAGTGGTAGAGAGGTATCTACTTCCATGTGATCGGGTGGTTGACTTTGATGATTCCTCATGATCCAAAAGGGACTATTTGAGGGTGACGGAGAAAAAGATGCCGGGGCTAGTGTTTATTCAACACCTTGATTTTGTTGCTCTATTCTTTCCATTGAGAATGTTGGCAATGGTGGAGGATGAGATGGCCTAGGAGGCAAGTCCTCTAGATTGTAGAGGTGTGGTGATGAGAGTGGAGTGGTGAATGATATGGCTCTAGGCACTAAGGGTGATGGTTTAGTGGAAATAAAAGTGTTTGGTTTAAGGGGTATAGTAGTGTTTGGCATTGGTAGTTTAGTGGGAACAATCCTTTTGGGGATTGGTTTGATAGGTGGAGGGGAGATCCTAGCATTTATGGATTTAACGGGAGATGATTCGGTTGAAGAAATCTCGTGAACAACACGAGCAAGTTTCTTGGATGGTCCTTTGGTGGATGAGTTACCACTAGGAACTTTCCTCATGATTAGATAATACAAAAAGAATAGGGTTATAAGAGTTTCTAAATGCTGAGAATGAGGATGTAGTTGATGACTTTAGGAGTCTTGACAAGATGGTTTATAAGGGGAAGGATTTGGCAAGTGCATTCAAGACTTTAGCCACTAAGATCCTTTGGAATGTGATGATTTGCATGTACAAGAGTCAACTTCAGAGTTTTACTGATCTAGGACTTTAATTAAAACAAGATGGAGTGTTCAAGTCAGTAAGGAGAGCTTGAAATAATTGTTTTAGCTAGAGTTTGGATGAATCTGTCACCTGGATCCCACGGTTCCCTCCAATGAGGGATCCGTCTAGGCTAATCCTAGGGATCTGGCTCTCATCAGCTAAGAAAGGAGAAAAATGATGTTTGTAAGGTCTAATACCTATACCTCTTGAGTGTTTCAGTCTTCCTAAGTATCTTAAATGAAGGGGTACTTAAATGATCAAGGGCAATGAGTGAAGGTAGCTAATGATTGCCTTTTATGGAAGAAAATGGAACTTTATGAGTACCAATGAATGACCAAAGATGACACTAGGAAATTTGAGAGTGTCAAGTGGAGCTAAATGATCCTAGAGACCAGATAGTAACTTAAGATAATTTTGGAAAAAATCTTAAAAGAAAAAAAACTAGTATTTGACCGATTTTGTAGTAGAGATGACTAAAATCAATTTGCTAATATTGAGAGATATATAAGACTAGATGTGTTGACACATGAGAGATGATGTGTGAGTATAGGAGCGGAAGGATGATGAGTTTTTGGTGAAATGATATATCTAAAAGCACCTTGAGTGTGATCCTAAATGAGCTATGAGTGAGTGTGAAGCTTACCGAGCTTGAGGAAGATTTAAGTGGTCCCAAGGTATTATGTTTAGCTAGTGTGAAGTAGTCTAAGGACATGGTTTGATGTATAAAGTCAGCAACTGCATTTCTGTTTGCCTGGATCCCACGGTTCCCTAAGTGTAGGGATCCGTCTAGTACAAGGTGAGGGATCCGTCTCCTGCTAAACAGTACCTTCACAAAAGGTATGCAAAAGTTGCACAAGGCATCGTATTTCACAGCTAGTGTTTTCTAAGAAGTTTGAACAACTATATCAAACGTTAAATGTTTTATTTCATGAGAAAAATAACATTACAATGATAAAAGATGAAATCTAAGGATTGAGCCTACTTGGAAGGAAACTAAGTTTCTTGAGCGTTTTTGCTAGATGGATCATCAAATAGATGATGAGTATTTGCCGATTCAGAGATGAAGAAAGACTTGATTAGAGATGTGTTTAGAGGTTCCATTATCTTATTCACGAGTACGTACAACGGACTTTGAAATTGAGGGTGGAAGTACATGATGTGATGATAAAGGCGTGTCAAGAACATTCCATAAGGGATTAGTTTGTTCTTGTTGCCTTGAAGGTTTACAATTCGTCTTGCGAAGAAATAGGCGAGATTGTATGGTTGTTGCGTTAGCAAACAATACATTATGTGAGAACAACAAGTGGGAAGGATTTCTCGATTTCCCCTAAGACTCCAAACATTTTCACGTAGGATGAATGCGAGAGGTTTATACTCATCTCTGATATCCCGTGTATAGATTATGTTTGGATCAGAGTAATAGGGTCAAGGTTTGCATAAAATGCGAGTCAAGTCTTGAGGGGAAGGTATGTTTGAACGATATGGACTATTTTCTTCACGATGGTTGAAGAGAGAATCGAGAGACCAATCTTCAGTGAAGGCACATTGTCCATGATTTGGAATTCGGAAAATGTGAGCAAATTGCCAAAGGGTTAAAACAAACTTTTGGTTTTTGATCCAAAACCAAAGAGATAGAGATCGATCCTCGTTACGAACGAGTTCAACTTGACGGAAGAATTCCAATACAAACCTTGGACATATTTTCTCGTTAATTCTGAGAAGGCTTTCTAGTCCTATGGTTCGAAAAGAGGTATTGATACCTTCTTCGTATAGTAGAGGTGTATCGACAATACGTCCTTCATGGAAGTGACGAGTTTCAAGATTATTGAACCTACAGACATGATTGTCATGTGTGTTGGGCTCAAGAGAAATGTTAGGAATGTAGACATAAGTGAGTGAAAATTCGAACTCATACTCATGAGACATGACGAGACCTATGGAAGTGAAAAGAATATGATGAGACACATTAAAGCAAAAAGGATGATCACCTAACGTTTTTTAATAGATTACTATTAACAATGACAATTAACTCACTTAGTATTTAACATTCTAGTGGGATATTTCTTTTTAAGATGAAAGCTGTTTTTATGTTGCATGAGAATCTATTTTCCAGTTCCACCCGCTTACGGTTCCCTTTCAAGAGGGATCCGGCTAGTTGAACTATAGGGATCCGTGGATCTGTAGTGACAGAAAAGATTTTGATGAAAAAGTATATTTTTGCAACTTATAGATTTATAAAAAGAAATGTATTGTAGCCAATATTTACTTAGTTAAGCATGCATTGTAGATTTATAAGATATCTAAAGGCCAAATGTACGTAGGACAAAAAATAGAAGAAATGACAAACACATAATGAAAAATAAATTAGATAAACTAAAATATTAGTAATATTTCATTTCAATGCTAAGAACGATACAAAGGATTAGGTATATAACACCAATGTATATTAACAACACAAAGTACATGTCTCCATAAGAAAACTTGACCATGAGGAGCACGAGAGCGATGAGTGTCAAGGCGATGATCACGAAGGCGATGTAAACCATGATGATGAAGTTTTTCTTTGATTTGAGATGAGATGAGATGAAAAGGAAGATGAAGTTTGATTGAGAGGTAATTTTTGAAAGAGGAAGATTTGAAAAATGAGGGTTTGGTGGAGTTGACGATCGGAGGGGATATTTATGGGGAAGGAGGAATTTTTGAGATTTGTGTTTTGTTTTATTATTAGGAAGATTTGATTTTTAGATTAAGTACAATAAGACACATGTTTATAAACCTAGATTATATGCGAAAGAGTAACACGTATGCAAGAAAAGTTTCCTAAAGAAGCTACGTGTAATATATGAGTATGTGAAAAGACAATCATATAAGTTCCTGATGACGTATAGTATGTATTACAGGCCCACTAGGCCCAATACACACAATACACATCCTGGGCTCAGGCCCAATGATTACAAATCCTAGGCCTACAGTAAGCCCAATGGCTAAATTGGCTATGGTCCAGGCCCTGAGATGCGCGCAAGGTACATAACGGGCTAAACCTTCAACTGTTAGACCCCTTACGTCCGCATCCGTGATTAATATGGAAATCTTGTCCGCCAAGGGTCCGGCTCCGGCAACTAACCACCATATGTGAGAATCTAGGAAGCTCCAGCGGCAAACCTCGTCTATAAAAGGGGCTCTAATCCCCATACAGGGTACAACTTTCTCTCTCATAATTACACACACATGCTCTTACTTTCTCTCTCAAGAATGTGTAATTACTCTCACGCTAGAGTCTAATCGTGGGGTCCATCCCCACGATAAGACTAACGGTTTACCTTTCTTGTACAGGGATTTCATTCAAACTACTTGGATTAGTACAAGACCAACCCGCTGGAAACTTGTTGGCCCGGTCCGATAAGCTACATTCACATCTGTTATCACCCATCGCATAAATTGTACTAACAAGTTGGCGCCATCCGTGGGACCCGATACACAACTGCATTCAGAAAAGAAAAAATGCCTACCAAAAGAGCTAATTCCGATCCTCCCCCCGCCCCTATACCTGTGGTGCGGAACATGGAAGGAAAGAAGAACGCGGTAGATCTGGAAAGAGCTGATGGGTCCGCATCCAGTGCAGCCATCAAGAAGTACTGCGACAAGTACTATGAACAGATCTTACCCATTTTGATAGAGAAAGTTCGGAAATAGGAAGCAAGAATCAAGGCTAGAGTAATGGTGAAAACTAGATTAGACTTTAGCGAAGCATCACTGCAGTCCGAATCCGGAAGGCAGGTGCGAAGGAAGGACCTGAGAAAGAAAACCGAATCTCGGAAGCACCGGAACACGAGGGAAGACTCCGAGCTCAGACGCAGCCGATCCAGGTCACCTCGGAAGAAAATAGCCAAAAAGGAAGAGGTGTTCAGAAGGTTGCGCAAAAGCGCGTTCCAAAGGCTTGGAAGTAGAGAGAGGAGTATCTCCACATGTTCCGGAAACGCAGGAGGAACCAAACGTTGCAGATCCGAAGAGGACAGAGGCACTCACCACCATTCCTTGCAAAGATCGGAACCCTATTCTGGAGAATACGAAAGTAGTCTAACATACTCATGGAGGACCGATCGGCACTCCGGAAGTGAAGAAAACATAAATGAACACTGGAGCTCAGGGTTAAAAAGGCAAAAGTCAGATGTCGAGAATGACGACTTAGCTAGGCCATGGGTGTGCAAGGAGACTGACCCGTTCACACAACGTATTCGCTATTTCAATATGCCTAAGAAGACGCGAATGCCTGCTAACGTAAAGACATACGATGGAAGAGAAGACCCAGAGGATCACCTAAAAAATTTTCAAACAGAAGCAAAGGTAGAACGATGGGCTATGCCAACATGGTGCCACATGTTCCACTCTACCCTCACCGGATCTGCTAGGGTGTGGTTTAACGACTTCCCACCATAATAGGTAGATAGCTATGATGAACTAAAGGAAGTTTTCTTGTCAAACTTCCTTCAGCAAAAGAAGTGCATAAAAGATCCGGTGGAGCTTCATCATATCAAACAGAAGGAAGGAGAAACCACAGAAGATTTTGTGAAAAGATTCTAGGTGGAAAGTAGAGATGTCAAAGGAGCTCCGGAAGTCTTGAAGATTTCCAGCTTCATGCATGGAATCACTAACCCCGAGTTAATTAAGAGGCTACATGATAATTGATAACATCAAATTAGCCTGATCTTTTATATATCAAATTCCCGTGTTTATGGCCTCATTTGCATTAATATGGTACTTAATTCTTTCATATTCGTTTATATTTGCATTTCAGGATAAATGAGGCGTTGGAGCGGAAAAGTAGTGATAAAAGGCCAACTATATTTTCTGAAGATTGATTTATGAGGGCCTTTGGATTTTATGTGAAGATTACGCCGTAACTAGCTAATAAGGTTACGGCGTAAATATGAGCTTTGAAGGATACGGCATAACCATCTCTTATGGTTATGTCATAATTATTTTTATAAAGGTTACGGCGTAACATGGCAATTTAGTTACGCCGTAGAGATAATTACGGAGTGGATAAAAATATACGGTTGAAGAGTTATCACGTAATTCGGTAATTTAATTACTGCATTATTACTTGCGCTAAGGAGTTGAAGTCCCGTGCTAAATGAAGATAATATTTATCCCGAGGATGAAAAGTAAAAATAACAAGTGCGATCAGGGACTAAAGGTGACAACTTATATGAAGTTTATTTACTTCAAGGACTACAATATAAATGAAGAAGTACGATGAGGGGCCTAAAGCGACATCTAGTGCAAAAATGTTTCAAGTAAATGAAAGGATGAAGAAAAGTACGAAGTTGGTATATTTACTACTTACGGCGTAACTTTAGTTACGATGTAACTAATATATTTGATTACGAGGTAACTTTAGTTACGACGTAATTAATTTATTTAATTACGCCGTAACTATGTCGGGGCCTATAAATACAGCCCTAAATCTGCATTTTTGAGTATCTCACTTCACCCCTCTCCCGGGGTTGATTAGGGCACCACTCCAAGGCATTTTCCAAAGTCCGGCCAGTTTTGAAGGAAGAATTCACTCGCAATCATCATCATTATTAGCTCTACATCAAGTAATTTGTATCAAACATTATGTTCAATTCAATTTATGATTTATTCATTTTTGTTGGTATGATTTACTATATGTTCGGCTAAGCACCCTGGTGCTGGCCTTGTTATGATTCCTTAATTGTTTTGTTTACGTTTACTTTATTTCCGTACCATTATTTCTAAGTGTATGCATGCATAGTTTATTGGTAGCCACCCTTGGTTCGGTAGTTTTGAATGGCGGTAGAGGCCAATTGCCTAGGAGATATGACCAACTGACCCTAGGTGAGCCGACTGAGACGGGAAGGGTAAGATATGACCAACTGACGACCCTTTCTACTTGTGCGATTTGACTAATTGATCACCTATCGTTTGGATGAACTTAAGAATTAGGGGGTGAGTGTCTAAGTTCCTAACGGCCGGGCACTCACTATTATAAATCTAGCATGTAGCGGTACTTGATGACTCGGCTTAGGGACCGGAACAACAGACTTATGACGGTGCGCCGATTTCTCTATGGTGGCATCTTTGTGATAGGTTAGGGCGAATTGACCAAATGCTTCCTCTCGACTTTGATCCCACCGGTAATTGGAAGTAAGTAGACGTAGACATAACTAGCTAGGATGAGTAACTAGGTTAGCACCATTCTCCTTCATTGATCACATCTTTTGCCTTTATCTGCTTTCTTTTATTTCCTTGTTTTATTAGTTAATTTTATTTCATTCTTAAAAGCCATTAATATCGTGACATAGACTTAAGTTAATTTCCAATCCACGTAGCTCTTGGGACGACCTCGGTTTTACCGAATACTACACTACACACGACCGAGTACACTGCCCGTTAGTGCATTAGGGTAGACCATAGGTATAACGAGACACTATAAATATTAAGACCTGGTCAGTAAAAGCTACATCAAGTTTTTGGCGCCGCTGCCAGGGAGCTATTTAGGATTTTAATTTAAGTATTTCTTTTATTTTATTTTTGTTTTTAGTTTTCTTTTTCTCTTCTTTTCTGTTTTTGTTTGTTTTTGATATTTCAGGATATGGAAGATTCAGATCTTGACATGCTCACTATGGAAGAATATATTTCTTTGACTCAAAGTGACCAAAGATCGGGCATCGTATATCCCGAGTTTAAATATGACATCGAGTTTGAGATCAGCTTCATGTTCATGAGGGAACTTAGACAAAAACTTTTCGCGGGAACTAACGATGATGATGCCCACCTGCATGTGCGAAGAGTATTGGAGATCACGGATCTTTTCCACACTCCAGGAGTCTCTCAAGATGCATTAATGCTTAGAGTGTTCCCTATTATACTCACTGGTGCAGCCAGAAGATGGATGAAGATGCTTCCTGCGGGGTCAATCAATACGTGGAATCTTTTGAAGAAAGCTTTCATTCGGAGATATTGTCCTCCTTCAAAGATTGCCAAGAAGATGGAAGAAATAAGGAGTTTCAGCATGAAGATGGATGAAACGCTAGATGAAGCTTGGGAAAGATATAATGACCTTCTTTACAGATGCCCAACTCATGATATTAGTAACCATCGATGGTCATTATTTTCTACAAAGGTTTAAACATCTGTCCCGCCCAAATGATCGACTCTCAAGGACCTATTCCTACAATGCCACCTGCACAAGCCCTTAGATCAATTGAAATGATGGCTGACCATTCACGAAATTGGTATGATGGAGCAACCACTTGGGCCACAAACAGCAACAGCTTGGATGACATTGGTGACATTACCAAGCAGCTTGATAGACTTGGATGTGATATGAACATGGCCAAGGAGAGCATTCATGTTATACTAAAGCACTCTCTACAAGAAGAATATGAGCAGGGCAGGTATATTGAGTCATTGGAGGAAGCCGTCAATAAATTCTCGGATAATCTTAAAAGGATGCACGACTCGAATGACAAAATGATTAGGAAATTTAAGGAGGGCGCGAACTTGAATTTAGAGAAGCTTGATGCTAAGAGGATATGCTTGATAAATTAAACCAAAAGGTCCTAGAAAGTAAAAAAGAATGCGGTTGGAACTATCAAAGCAACGGTGGGAAAGATGAAAGAAGTCAACAACGAGGAGCCGATTCCTCATATCAGACCTTATGTCCCACCTATCCCATTTCTAGGACGTTTAAAGATTGCGAGAGATGAAGAAACATGCAATGATCAATCAAAGAAAATGGAAGCAAAGAACTTACAGAGTGATGAAGCAACGCCATAAGCTAATGAGGAATCAACCACAACACAAAACGGTATTACTTCTAACTCTTCTTTTATTCCTAACAATCTTGATTGTTTTTCTATTCAGATGCTCAAATTATGGATGAAATCGCAACCTATCACATCACCCGATAATGGTTATGTAGCTCGCTATGAACCAATTTTAGTTGATCTTGCAATGGAATTAGAGGACAAGATCTTGGAAACTTCAGTGATTAACAAGGAGACATATGAGCCGATTCATCAGCCACATCACGAGGTGAACAAATCATCAATGCCATCAACTAAAACGGGTAAGGTACGGAAGGAAATGACATATCCTTTCAGTTATGATCATAATTTATCATTTCCCTATCCCGTAGCAAATTCACACCCTCATGGTGTTTATTGTTATTTTCACCCACACTTGATTTCAAGTGAGGGGATGAACACCCTTTTACGTAGTAAATAAGGGTGGAGTCAAGCTCGCGACTCGAACAAAAACAAGCGCTTCGTGGGAGGCACCCCATGCCTATCTTTTATTTTTCATTTTATTAGTATAGTTGGGTTTTGTGTTTTCTAACCAATTTTGCAGGATACGAGGAAGTAATTGCTGCTGCAGTTTGCTGATCTGACCATAGTTACGGCGTAACTCATCTTAGTGATTACGCCATAACCAACTTTTTAGCAGCAGAATTCTTGACGCATTAATAATTACGGCGTAATACCATCTCCGTGGTTACGCCATAACCACTCGCTTTGCAGCTTATGTCAGGTTTTACTAGTTACGGCGTAACTCCCTCATAAGAGTTATGACGTAACCTTCCTATGCTTCAATTCTTTTATTTTAAAACACAATAACCTTGTATTAGTATTTTAAATGAACTTTGTGGCTGTGTTCCCTGTAAACCCTCACGAGACTTCACTCGTCCACTTGGGACACCAAGTGTTTTAAAAGGCTTGTTGCATTCGCTAAATGCAACCGTGATTCCTACGAAAGTGAGTTAGGTTTTTCTTTTTCTTTTATTGCTTGTTGTTTTTCTAGTATGATGCGTTTGGTTGTCTTAAGTGAATTCAGGTTATTAAAGTTTGCTCATAAATCTCAAAGCTGGACACGTTTACTCGTGAGTCTTCGATCATGCCGAGAAAATCCAGGGGAGTTTTTCGTTTCAATTCTAACCCTTCTTATCTTTCATTTATATGCTTAAGTATGACCCAAGTGGGGGGAAGGGATTAGTCATAGACACCCACTTAATTTTACTTGCCCTTATTTTTCTAGTTTTTGATGAAAAGTGTTTCATTATTAAAATTTTGACATGTTTTTCATTACTTAACTGGATTAATCTAGACTGAGCACACCTACCCTATATTTCCATTGTGTGAGGATAAGCCTTTCCGTTTTCCCCTTGTACATAATTCCATGAAAATGAGTGTGCCGGTGGTTGTAGTAGACTTTAGAACTTGGCTTTGTATATCTTTTCGAGACCATTATCATGAGCATTACATGAGGGTAACTTGGTGTGATCGGTGCAGCTAGGATTTAAGGCAATTTTAGGATTAAACCCAAATAGCCCATCATTTATGTTTGTGTATATTGGCTTTTCACATCGATTAGTCAATCCCCCTGTTAAACCCTTTTTGTTGCACTCACCATTAGTGCAAGATACCCCTAGATACACCCTTCTGAGCCTTTCCCTTCATTTTGTTCACCCAATATATGTTTCGTTACACCCATCGCCTATCCTACCCTGTAGTTTCCTTATGTCCATGGTCCGAGCACTGTTGGTTAATTTTGGTTCCACTAGTGAAAGTCGCGAGTTTTGAATAAAGGGTTGTGGAAAAAAATCAGGTTTAGATAATAGTTGATCTCAAGTGGGGGGATACTTTTTATGTTCGTATCATTTATCCATGTATACCTTGTCTTGCATCAAAAAAAAAAAAAAAAAAAGAAGTCAAAAAGCGAAAAAAAAAGCATGCAAGCAAGTGTTTTGTCTATAATTAGTGTTTTTGCCTTGTTCAATCAAGAAATTTTACATATCCGTTGTGTCTTACAGATAAAATTAGAAACCCGAACATTTCTATCTCGCCTTTCAAATTTTAATCAATATTCGTACAATGGGGACATTGTACATTTCAAGTGGGGGGATGAGAGATACAAATGGATGTTTTTGGTTGAAGTATGTGCTAAAAGTACCCAAATTTTAAATATTTTTATAAGCACATACTTTGTTTTTCATTGATTATGAAGGCCGAGTTAATGCATCTTGTTTGCCTAGTTTATGGAGATTATGAGGCACTACACTATATGTTATATGCATTGACTCGTGTATTGAAGACCCCTTGACTCTTGACCCTCGGTTTTTGCTATGGGATTGAATGCGACTAGTGGTGGGGCGACTGTGGACTTAGGAATCTATTTGGTTACACCCATTAAAATTTTCCCATGCCTTATCCTACCCTTAGTCATGAATCGAGTTTAGGTGAGGAAGCGAGCAATCATTGGTGTCTTGGCCATGGATTTGGTCATGTATCATTGGTTTTATCCCCCTCTCCGTAGCTCGTTAGTAATGACAAAATAACCCCATAAGCCTTTGTTGTGTCAACCCATTGCCTTTTAGAATAGCTGCATCTATAGACTCTAGTGGTGGAGATTAGTATCTTTGCCAAGCCTATGATAGAATACTCGCCATGACTGAGCAGTTGAGTGATCACCCCTAATATAAACACGTGAATTATGAGAGAGTGTGTGATTTCAATTCCCTTTTCGTGAGGTTCTCGGTTTGGAATTTTCTGGCTTAGGTGATTTTTAGACTCATAAATTCCAATTAATCATGGGAGATATCTTTTTAAGAATTATTTAAAAGGTCTACTTGAGGACAAGTAGGATTCAAGTGGGGGGATATTTGATAACATCAAATTAGCCTGATCTTTTATATATCAAATTCCCGTGTTTATGGCCTCATTTGCATTAATATGGTACTTAATTCTTTCATATTCGTTCATATTTGCATTTCAAGATAAATGAGGCGTTGGAGCGGAAAAGTAGTGATAAAAGGCCAACTATATTTTCTGAAGATTGATTTACGAGGGCCTTTGGATTTTATGTGAAGATTACGCCGTAACTAGCTAATAAGGTTACAGCGTAAATATGAGCTTTGAAGGATACGGCGTAACCATCTCTTATGGTTACGTCGTAATTATTTTTATTAAGGTTACGGCGTAACATGGCAATTTAGTTTACCGTAGAGATAATTACGGAGCGGATAAAAATATATGGTTGAAGAGTTACGTAATAATTCGGTAATTTAATTACCGTAATTATTACTTGGGCTAAGGAGTTGAAGTCCCGTGGCTAAATGAAGATAATATTTACTCCGAGGATGAAATGTAAAAATAACAAGTGCATAGGGACTAAAGGTGACAACTTATATGAAGTTTATTTACTTCAAGGACTACAATATAAATGAAGAAGTACGATGAGGGGCCTAAAGCGACATCTAGTGCAAAAATGTTTCAAGTAAATGAAAGGATGAAGAAAAGTACGAAGTTGGTATATTTACTGTGGAAACGTAGAGGGGGTGAATACGTTACCGTTTAAAAACTTTAGATCTTTAGTATCAAATCGCTTATGAAGCTTGTTATAATATGAAAGTACCAATTATTGTTTGTGACTAATATAAAGTATGGTAAACCAAGTTGTCACACAATCATGAACATCAAACCACATCACAAACAATAGTATAGTGCAAGTATAAAAGTAAAGAGATAAAGAAAGGAAAGTGCAAACCTAACACGAGGATTTATAGTGGTTCGGTCACGGATCTCCTTCACTTCTACTCCACTCAGTACCCAACTCGAGAGTTACTTCACTAAATCAACAAGATCCCTTCTCGGGCGAGAAAACCTTACAATCGCCACACTTTTCCCCGTACAAAGCTAAATACCGGTTCTAGTTCGAGGTAGAACCAACCTAACGTCGCCTATACAATATTTCCGACACTAAGCTAGATGTAGAGTTCTTTTACAAGGGTACAACCACTCCCAATATGTTTTATGGCCCAACATAATAAACCTTGTGTTTTATGGCACAAACACATAAACCATCTAATCTAGTTTGGTGAAAGTGTTGTTATGATGCAATGATGTTTACACTAATGATCCATGACACAAATGTCTAATGGATATGAATAACTACTTCTAAATGAACTTCCATTGATAGGAAGCCTTCATGATGAAGATCACAAGTTCCCTAAACTTCCTGTGATAGATCTTCAACTTGTGGTAAGTGGGGATGGCTAAATCTCCAAACCTTCCTTGGTTGATCAAAGAGTATGCTTACAACAAAGATGAATGTTAGAAGCATTATGATCATGATCATTAGGGTGTTTAATGTATGTTATTACATTGTTAATGATTGATCTAAATGTATGCAAGAAGGTGGAGAAGATGTGATTTGAAGTGGTGAAGAAATGGGAAAACAATTGGCTTCTATTTATAGCAAAAGTGTCAGAGCGCCCACGACCAAGGATCCCTTTAAAGGGTTCCGGCCCTTATACAAATTGGTACCGTGGGTTCCTGCCATAAAATCTAAAAAATCTTTCTTCAAATCTTTCCAAGATATTAACAAATCTTACTAAGATCACATTTGATATATTGTGTGTCAATCTAACCAAAATATTCAAGTGATCTTCCAAGGATTTCAAAGATGATGCATGACATGATGTAACATGTATTTCCATTTTTAGATTAAAAAGTTTATCAAGGTAAACTTGTATTATGTAACTAGTTAATAAAATGTCTAGTTACCTTTTGAAAGAGTGCTTGTCAAAATAAAATATATTTTGTCAAGTGTAAGTAAACTTTAGTATTTGTATGAAATACTTGTGAATGCAAAATGTAAAATGAGGTTCCAAATAGAATGGTTAACCTATTAAAATACTTAGTGACTCTAAACGTATTTTAAACATTCTAAATGATTAGTTAATGGGTTTGATCATAATGCCACATAACAAACATGTATGAACCTGTGTTGTAACATACGAGGACTTGAGACATCGAGAGGTGTTGAATGTATGTTGAGACACAGTGTGATTACAAGTAACTTGTACATTTTACGTTATGTATTACAAGTTACATGTTTGTCATCAATCAAAACAAACGAGACTGTAGATTAAATATCGTAATATTTGCACTAACAATCTCCCCCTTTTTGATGATGACAAATATATGTAAACGTAATAGAAAGTAAAATGTAAAACGTTACTTGTATCCTTACTACCTTTACATTACCCTCCGCTTATTCTTCTCTCCCCTTGTCAAAACAAAAGGGCTGTCCTTGGAGTTTAACTTAATTTCTCCCCAAAAAGGCGAGCTTGCATCATCCCTTGTGAAGTTAAATCGTCACTACAACAATCCGTCCCTTGTTTGGTAGCGGATCCATGGATCAAATAAAGAGGCTTAACCTACATCAAGGTTAGTTTTATGCAACAAAAATTATGAGAAATATATGAAAAAGAAAAATGCATAGCAATGTTAGTCTATTTTCTCCACTTTTTATCGAAGCACAAATGCTTGTTGAAAAGTGAGAATGATGCTAGATGCGTGTATGCTCCCCCTTGACGGTTGCTCACCCTTGTTTGAGGCGCCGTGGTATGATTAAAACCTATAAAACAAATATTAGTGCAAGACTATATTCGCTATGGACGAGTGAGTGATATACAACAAAGTGTGTATAAGATGCATTCAGTAAATTCTTGACGGAAGCTCCCTTGCTCTAGGGCGTCAAGATGAACCTTCAAAATAAATATTAGTATAATAGAAGCTTTGTCTTAAGACAAATATGTCATATACAACCAAGTGTATAGACGATGCAATATGAGTGCTTAAAGGATATTCCTCCTTGTTCTAAGGTGTCAAGAAGCACCTAAAATAAGAAAAATAATTGATGCAAACTTCATCCTTAGATGAGTAAGTTATATACAATCGAGTGTATATGATAATGAACCTACAATGAAGAACATTAGTGAAATATATTTCATCTTTTCACAAAGAAAAATAAGATGTATATATGTGATAAATGATATAATCAAAGATCTCATGAAGTGTAGTCTCCTAATTACAATCATAAGAAAAATGAGAATATAATATGATAAAAGCCTACAAAATAGTTCCTAGAAAGAAGATATGAAGTCTCCCACTGGTGTGCCACTAGTGATGCTATTTTTGGTGTCGGTTTACTAGTAGGATTCATGTGGTGATGGTAGATGACTCGAGATTTACAAAAGTAAGTTTTCGCTAATCCATGGTGGTGATGATTAGTAAAAGTGGTGATGGAAGGTGGTGGTGATTAGGTAGGAAGCTATTAAGGAGTTAGAAACTCATATGTATAGCAAATATAAAAAATATAGACTCATGCAATCCTTTCGTTTGACCAAAGCTAAGAGAAATATGAATGGGCATTGCATTTCAATGATGCATAAGGGTTATGATTTGAATGATTTATTGATGCTAACAACCTATTGTTTTGAGCAAGTTCTCATATGCTTCAACCCAAGAGTAATCAATAATGCGTTCTATCTAAGAATATATAAATGAAGATACCAAAAGAAATAAAAGTGATGAAGATAAATTCTTTCATTGATTGACATGAATTATAAAAATGACCTATTCTAGGTGACAATGGGAAAGGTAGTATTAGCATGGTTTTGACCGACATGGATGATTATCACTTTGAAAAGAAGTGAAGACAATATGGAAAATACTAATAATGAGTACCTATATGAGGATGAGAATGACATCATATGAGTGAGAGTTGGATGGACCAATGTGTTGGAGATGGCTGTTTTGATTAATATATCGTTTGCACTGACAAGGACATGCATGATAAGCGAGAAAAGGATAAGATCCTATGATGGTGTTTTAGATAGTGAATTTGTAAGGTACTAGTTTAAGGAAAATCCTATATGTGGAGATGAAGACGTTTTGTAAAAACACATGATGCGTTTTTCACTTGATGAGGTATTGGTGCGAAAAAGGTTGAACTAGTTGTGGTTTCATGAACCGGTTTTAGCTAAGTGGTGTTTACCTATGTGTTGGTATTGTAGAGTCTAAGAGACACAAAATTTGACAAAAGACAATTATGTGAATGAATTTCTCTCCCCCTTAATTGGTGAACATCCAACATAATGTGTAATGTATCAAATAAGGAATGACAACAAAGTGTTTAGGAGGTTATTCGGGCTAACGAAAGAGATGAGCTTAGTGATGTTTTTTTCTGGATGATGGTTAGCATACAATGAACCTCATCCTTAAAGTCATGTACCTCTTCTCGATTAATACGAGATGATCGTATGATGAGGCATGTGGTTTCCTAATAGGAAGTGAAGAGGATTAGACTATTGTTATAACTAAAAAATGATGGAGGTGATTTTTGGAAAGCGGAAGCAAAAATGAGATTTGGAAAGAGGTCGTTGAAAGACAAAAATGCAAAGCCAACCCTCTAGAACTTAATTCTATATGCTTTTAAACTATATGCAAGTGTAGGGGTCCCATGAAGCATAATACTAATCTACGTAGCAATAAAGGGGATTATGCAAAATGAGCATACAAAAGTTAAAACCAATTGAGATAACAAATAATTTGTTATCAACCCACAAAACAAATTTGTTAGTGACAAAAGATGTTAACATGATAGAAATCAAATGATAACATGTTATATAAGCAAGAACAACACATTGTACTTAAGTAGATGATGAAATCACATTTATACATGTTTTTATATAAGAAATACCTGCAATTTAGCTTAATAAAATAGCAAAGTTATGGTTTTTATTGCAAATATTATGTTTATTTGTTATTTTATTTTTAAGGTACCGTTCGAGAATTAATGGAGCAAATGAAAAGCAAAAAGTGATGATGATTGAAGTGCTATAGAAGATTAAAGTGAAAGTTAGAAGATTTATTGAAGACTAATTAAAGATCAATTAGCCCGAGACTAAGCAAGATTTAAGCCCAAGCAAAATCCAAGAAAAAGGCAACTTAAACTCACATACGTAAAACCCGGTCCAATAAAAGAAATGTTATATGCTTGGGCTGGAAGAGATTGGGCCAGTGTGTCTACTTAAACCATTGTCATTGGACCCCACGCTTGTAACGGTCAACAAGTCTCCAACGGCTCATTAATTGTCCAGGTTTCAATATAAATAGGAGAGGAGAAGCAATCGTGAGGGGATCATCTTTCAACTTTTCTCAACGTAGCTTTTTATATTTCATTAACTGTCATGTACTTTTAATTAACAATGTAATAATTATAACCTTTTTGTAATAACACACATTTAATGTGTGTAACTGTGTTTTATGTATTAAAACTTTACCAAAGTGGTATTTTAGCTTAATTACCTTTACCATTAGCTTATTAGTACCTTATTTTAGCTTTATTTTTAAAGTCTCAATCTTTTTATGAAAATCATCACTTTTAGTCATTTAAATTTATAAAGTTTCTATCCTTAAGTCTTTTAACATCATTTTTACCAAGCCTTTGAATTCAAGTTTCAAACTTTTCATTTTAGTTAAAAAAATCAATCAAGTTTTATCTTCTTTTTAAGCTTTTTACTTATGAAAGTTGTAATCTTTATTCCATATCTCATCTTAAATTCACATGTTTCAAGCTTTTGATGATTAGTAGAAGATTAAGGTGCTATAAAGGAGATTATTGGGTATTAAGAAGTACTTCGAGTTATTAAATAGCTTTGGATGGGGTTTATAGTTTAGTAGTGTTATCGTCGCCATTATGCCTAATCCAATTCCTAAGTGCATTCTAATCCTTTTTCTTTTACTTTCTTTTTATTATGTTTATTGTCATATTTCTCGCTTAATTAGATTGCCATGTTTAGTTTAATTAATTATGTCATGTTTTTAGTTTTATTTAGGATGTTAAAATAGTTTTATTTGTATACTTGTTTGGTGATTAGTTGATTTGAGGTGATGATTAATTAGTGATTTGGAGAAGATTATTATAATTTAAGTTAAGATTTTTAATTCAAACGATAATTTCAAAACATCGCTTAAAAAGTTATAAAATTTGTTTTAACTAAAATTGAAAAATGGTTTCATGTAAGATTTTAGAAATTGTTATCTTTTAAAGTCAAAAGCTTTTAAGTAATTAATTAACTTAAACTTTTTTTTATCTTAAATTATTAATCATCCAATCCAAATTACCAATTAGTTGTCACTAAGAATCAACCATAATCCAAACAAGTATATTTCCGCGTTATATATTTGCCATTATCATTTTAGCTTATCTTGTAGTTTATGTTTGCTTCCCTTAGTTATTATTATCTTAGAATTCCTTTTAATTTTCCTTGTAGTCTATAATTAACAAAACCCAAAAATAGAGATATCTAAGCATCCAACAAGAACTAAAGCGCGAGTCTCAATCCATCACTCCTTTAGGAAACCATTAACCGAGATCAATGCCACCGCGATATTTAGGTATTTAGGTTCGTGATCCAGATCTTTCCTCATATTTATAAATAATTTTTGTATGCTTTAAACGACTACATCAGAGACAAGAAATCACCATACGGGGATAGCATCAAGACAATCATATTATGCAAGAATACAATTTTATTCAAGACATTTCATTTTGAGATTGTTTTGTCGTTAGATTCTAGACGATATATTAATGGCTTATATAAATTAACACAACAATCTATGTGATTAATTTGTAAATATAAAAGGCTTCTAAAAGTTTGTCATACTAAAAGCGCTTGACATATTATATGTGCAATAACGAAAACAAATTATGTGACAAGAAGCAAAAGAAACAAGATGAAAGACATGCAGTTTGGTTTAAGACATAACAATTTGGAGCATGTATCATTTAGATCGTACTACACATAGATATAATGAATGCCAACTAATAGCTTTCAAACATAAATATATCATATCAAAATTATCACATATCAAAATGACATATTATGAGTTCATAAGCAACATGTTAATCATGCTAAGGATAATTCAAAAGTAAGTATCATGCAAATAAAGTTTAGGTTTTAAACGTTTAGTAGCATGAAACAAGGAAACAAGCATTATAAAACCTACTAAGGTTACACATTTGACTAGTTATCAAACACTAAGATAATGTCAAATCAACTTATCATATCAAATAAGAACATGTAATCAACACATGTAAGTGCAATGCAAGTGGTTTTACTAAGGTTTATACATTTGACTAGTTATCAAACACTAAGATAATGTCAAATCAACTTATCGTATCAAACAAGAACATGTAATCAACACATGTAAGTCAATGCAAGTGGTTTTAAAAGAAAAGTCATATATACTACTTGTTTGATTAGTATTCCTAAGGTGAGGCAAACTATCAATGTTTTAACACTTAGCTTAGGCAAGTATAGGAATAGCAATTTTTCAAGTTGGAGAATGAATATGAGACTATTACTAGCGGTGCTCAATTAAGGCTAAACACGACCATTTTTCGGGTGATTCCACATACCCAATCTTCTCTCCAGAAGCAATTCAACCATTAGGTCAAATTGAGTTTCTAGTGCAATAGGTTCTCCAGTAGTCATTCTCATGTTAGAAAGATTGGAACTCCTACTTTTGCATATTAAAGTGCATAAAAGATGATAGTTTACCAATACTTAGCTTAATGTGACTTAAATAATATGCAATATAACTAGTGATTGAAGAAGATCATGTTATACACATGAATTTTAACAATGGTGTGTTTGATAAACAATGTGTTTTAATCTTGTGTTAAGAATATAAGGTTTGTTCAAATTGTTTACAATTGTATGATCTAATGGATGACATCTTTTATGTTGAAGTGTATACTTTAAAAGTGATTTGATTATCTAAGACTAGGGAATAGAATATGTTAAATTAAGAATGTTCTCAAGAAAGTTCTTTGGAACTTTATTTGACAAGAATCTAAATAAGGTTACTAACTTCAATAAATCATGTGTATGTTCTAGAGATGTGTAGTTTCAACCTTGGATGTGCACAAGGTTTGAGCAAGGTTAGGTTATGATGTACGCTTGAAAGAAAATGAATACAAATAGTATCTTTCAACAAATGAGATTATCGCATGGGATAAAGTTATCATGCTTATGAAAATAAGTATGACAAGATGAATTGGATATGCTAGTTCATAGAACTTTTGGATGTTCGTTTCAAGATCATTTAGCCAATGAGGTGTAATGAAATCTCTTGTAACATAACCATATATGTCGCAAGGAGAGAATGATGCATAGGATATACAATATCCTTTTAATAAGATGAATACTTAACGCATGATTTCTTAGGCATAATGTTTTTCAAAACATCATGTTTTCCTAAATGAAGATATGAAGCCAAAGTGTTTGAATTTGATAGTCCTATCTAAATAAACTTGGTCTCAAGATTATATTCACTAGATGATGACAAGAGGAATTCACTCGAGTTTCTTATGTATACTTCTCAAGAGTCATTGTTGCTTGGGGTGTATGATGTTGCCTTTGAGATTGCATTTTAACATATGTTGTTAAAATGTTGATTTGAGGTTTAACGAAATTTATGCAAAAGTTTAATGACAAAGTATTACTAATACTTTGATAATTTGTGAAGGTAGTACTACTTATACCTAGTGGAAATTGACAACAATTACCAAGAGCACCATGCTTATTTGATAGTTGAGGTTCTAGCCATAATGAATTATCTAAGTCCTTATATGTGGGAAAGAATGTTTGAGTTTGTTCAAACGTGCATTTGATTCAATACAAGTGTTGGACACAAGGGATTTTTGAGCAATACACTTAACAAATTCAAATGATGGTAAGGATGGTGGATTGGTTGATCTAGGTGGTAGGTTTTCTAGTGTGTCTAAAAAAGGATGTGGTGATGTAGGGGTTTGTTGTGCTATGTGAATACTTAGGTTGATTGTCCATAGATGTTGAACATAAAAAGTACGGATACTAATTCTTATGGTTCATTGGTTGCTACAACTAGTGGGTGAAGTGCTTGAAGCTTTGGTTATGTCTATGAAGCTTAGGGGTTGAGGTATAGGTTCACCTTCAAAGGGCACGTTTGATTTAAAGGATGCTATTGGAAGTTCATGAGCAATACGCTTCATGAGCAATACGCTTATGTTCAATTCAAATTTATGATTTATTCATTTTTGTTGGTATGATTTACTATTTGTTTGGCTAAGCACCCTGGTGCTGGCCTTGTTATGATTCCTTAATTGTTTGGTTTACGTTTACTTTATTTCCATACAATTATTTCTAAGTGTATGCATGCATAGTTTATTGGTAGCCACCCTTGGTTCGGTAGTTTTGAATGGCGGTAGAGGCCAATTGCCTAGGAGATATGACCAACTGACCCTAGGTGAGCGGACTGAGACGGGAAGGGTAAGATATGACCAACTGACGACCCTTTCTACTTATGCGATTTGATCAACTCCAAACCTAGCCGAGCTGGACGAGACAGAAGGGTAAGATATGACCAACTGACGACCCTTTCTACTTGTGCGATTTGACCAACCGATCACCTATCGTTTGGATGAACTTAAGAATTATGGGGTGAGTGTCTAAGTTCCTAACGGCCGGGCACTCACTATTATAAATCTAGCATTTAGCGGTACTTAATGACTCTTAGGGACCGGAACAACAGGGACTTATGACGGTGCTACCGATTTCTCCAGAGTGGCATCTTTGCTGATAGGTTAGGGCGAATTGACCAAATGCTGTCCTCTGACTTTGACCCCACCTGAAGTAATTGGAAGTAAGTAGACGTAGACATAACTAGCTAGGATGAGTAACTAGGTTAGCACCATTCTCCTTCATTGATCTCATCTTTTGCCTTTATCTGCGCTTTTATTTCCTTGTTTTATCAGCTAATTTTATTTCATTCTTAAAAGCCATTAATATCGCGACATAGACTTAAGTTAATTTCCAATCCACGTAGCTCTTGGGACGACCTCGGTTTTACCGAATAATACACTACACACGATCAAGTACCGCCCGTTAGTACATTAGGGTAGACCATAGGTATAACGAGACACTATAAATATTAAGACCTGGTCAGTAAAACCTGCATCAATAATATACCCAAATCAGTGGACCAGATGATGAGGGTAACCGCATCTTTTCTCCGTGGGGAAGTAGCCGCTGGCAATCACGAAAAAAGAAGAACGCTACCACAAATGCAATGGAAACCGCATGATTCCAGAAAAAAAGCAAGGCTTCAAAAGAGGATATAGAAATCCGCTCCGGACGGATCGGAAGCAGGATAGGTTCACCCTCCTTTCCAAAATGCCCAAAGAAATATTGGCATTGGAAAAGGTGAAATTCAAGACTCCTCCCCCAATGCTTACGTCGATTGAGAAAAAAGACGGCAACAAGTATTGTGAGTTCCATGGAGAAGTAGGACACAAAACGGACGAATGCATGCACCTAAAAAGACAGATAGAAGAACTACTGAAAACCAGAAAGCTGTCAAACGTAATAAAGGAACTTAAACAAAATAGAGGCAATGATCAGTCCAAAGCTGTTAGGAATTGGAAATTCCATTATGAAGAGTCGGTCACCCCAAATATTATCTAGCATAGGGTAGGTCGTAGACTTGTCGTTAGTTACGTTGTTTAGTTGTTTATTAGTTAATTTGTAGCGTAGTTTAGTTTAGTGTAACACCGTGGAGGAAGGACAGGTCTTTACCCACTGTATGCCTGAACCACAGTCCGTCAGGAGGACGTTAGGGTTATAAAATATAAATACCCCTTCCATCCATGGAAGGGGTGTGGCTTGGCAATCTAACCTTTCACATTTTTGTTAACCAACTCTCTACCAAGAACACCATCTCTCTACTTTCTCTCTCTAAAATGTCTAACATGTATTTTGATCATCCTAGACCACCCGAATCATCAAACACAATAATATTTCGATCCTACAATTGGTACCAGAGCCAAGGTTGTTGTGTTTTTGTTGATTTGTGTGGTTTCTATATGCTTTAAAGCTGTTTTAGTACTTTGTGTGGTCGGAATATGTTTTTTCAGTTTTTATTTTGTGGGTAAACAGTCGTTTAAACATGTATCGTATCCTGTTTATTTGGTCAAATATTAATATCTGGTCTTTACATTGGTCCGTACATGGGTCTTTGTTTGTCCAAAACTGATTTTAATATTCTCATGTTTTTTGACTGGTTGGTACTTTCTGTGGTCAAAATTGATATTACATGGGTCAAGACAGATGGTCATTCTGTGGTCAAAATGAGTCATAATATGCAGTTTCTATGCACTTTTTCTATGTTTTCTGTGTAACTTTGAAGGTGGTCGGATATATGGTCGGAATAACGCCGGAAAAACTCAGAAATCTTGCTAGCGACTTGTTCTTCTTAGCGAATTGTCAAAAATTGTCCAAATACATTGTACTTTATATGTAGCGATTTGGTGTGGCGAGTTGTATAAGAAATATGCCTAGCGACTTGTATTCACAAGTCGTGGCGAGTTGTGTTTAAAAATGACTTAGCAACTTGTGTTATATGATTGATGTAGCGACTTGTTCTTGAATAAGTTGTAGCGACTTGTAAGTTTAAAAAATCAAATGGGTAGCGAGTTGTTTTTATGAAAGTGGTAGCGACTTGACCAAAATTATTAGCGGCTTGACATAATTGTTTAAGAAGAAATGCTAGACCAAGACCACATCTTAATACCAAATATCATTTAACACGACTTCATTTGCTACAAAATCATCTGTCCACATAATTTTTTAACTGATAAAAAATTCATCTCCAACATCAACCCTCTATCTATCCTAACTCATCACTATCTCCAAACAATATCAAGACCCAAAACGAATATTCAAGATTGATCACAGATTTGTTTCACTCTTTTTTGCAATCTTTTAAAGAATGTTTTAAGAGAAACAAATTATCTTCACAGATCCACTTTTGAAGTCGAAACCTCTTTAATTATCTGAAAGAAAAACAAAGGAGTTATAACTACAATGTTATCTCCTTCACTTGTTTCGTTCATAACATGAATACACAAGAAAATAAAACCTACCCGAGACCCTTATTAAGCCTTGAAGAACGAGACTTTGTAGCATCTTTCGTGGATTGTTATTGATGCCAAATCGATGAACCAACAAACCATCCTTGTGGCTAAGTTGAGCATCGTCCTTTTACCATCCCTATGGCAACAAAGGGGTGTAAGTGTACGAGCAATTGAATGAGAGGAGGACGTATTTTTCTTGTATGATTTGTTAGGGTTTGTGAAGGATTGTTTGAGATAAGTTGCGGTATAAGTTTTGGATTGATGAGAGTTTGGAGAACTGCGATTTAATGTTTGATGGTGATTAGATGTGTATGATTGGAGGCGTACGGTTTATGTGACTAGGGTTTGTAGATTGGTGTGAAATTGTTTTTGATAAGAGAAACTTGAGATTGATTTTGAGCAGCAGATGAGGTGAGAGGCGGATTTTTTTAGAGTATTTAGGGTTTGGTTAAAATGAGGAGGATTAGGGTATGTGATGTGTGTTTTATACACTGTTAGTTGGGTTTGATATTATTGAAGTGGGTATGAAGATGGGCTGACGAGTAGGCTAACGAGACACATCAATCTTGAAGTGGCATTGGGCTATTATTGGACCGGACCTATATTATGATTGGAGTATATCCGTATTTTTAACATCTAACAATGTTAAAACACGATATACGTATCTTTGGTTATCCGTATTATGGTTGGGATATTTCAAATTGTTTGTGAGCCTTTATTCTTTTATTCAAGTTAGTGTACAAGAGTTGGACCCTATGAGTAAATTAGACCACACGTTGTGTCGGCTTGGACCAAGTTTGATGTAAGTTGCGAAATGGAATGAAATTGGTCGTTAGGCTTGGATGTTGAATTGTGTGTGTGAATCCGAAACATTACTGATGGGCCGGATTTGAATATGTGATCGATTGGACTGCTCCCATGACGTATATGATGACTTGGATTTCGATAATGGACTGATGGGCCTTTCAAGATTTGGTATGATGATGAGATTCTCTATATCATGCGGTTTAAATACTTTGGTATCTACATTTTCACGGAAAACATTATGTCACGGCTTTAATTGATATTGGAAAATGTTGACTACAGGGTTTTTTGGACGATATTTCTTATTTGGATTTGAAGTGCAATTTTTCCGGGCGCGTTCACTTATTCCGTCTTCTTTCTTTCTACCCTTCAGCGAAGATGACTTGTTTGGACGTTTACAGAGTGTGATAAAGACTTGGCTATTTAATTATGGTTGTGATTCTTTCTCGCTTAACCCACAACGTTGCTATCACTTCGGTGTCTCACTTAGTTGAGAATGTCAAGAGGTTTTGTACATAGGGTACACCGTTTCTTCTTCACAAGGATTAGTACAAGTTTAAGTAACAAATCTGGGGAATTTTACTTCATGATCAAGTTTGGCATATCGGGTTTACATCACCATGCTGTCACTGCAATAGCCGACATAATGTGTGAATGATGTGTATACCAAAGTGTTTATTGGATGGTTGATGATGTTGTTGATGTTGGATAATGAACCGTTGATGAACCGCTGCATGTTCCCCTAAAACAATATTCACCGAAACCAAAGTTGTCATAAAACATTCAAGCTGAAATTGTTTACGGTTTTGCCTTGATTTTGTAAAATACGCAAAGAACCTATTTCTCGGTTTAAATCATAGACTTGTACAATCCCGTGACAATGGAAACATCCTGGTAATAGTAAAGTACATTTCGGATCTATTTTATGGTTTATTCTTGATTTTGTAAAATCCCGTAATGATGGAACCATCCTGGAGAAAGGAAAATGTGTTTCGGGATCTTAACTGATACTGGTGCGCTACGGTTTCTACTTCGAAGAAGGGATAAAAGGGTGTACTTCATGAATTGGATGTGTGTTTGGATACTCTTCATGGCAGTTTGGTTATTACATGGTTTTACGGGGTTACATGCTTTTAACCATGGTCGGGATGAAACCATTATCAGAGTTCACTTAAAACGTAAAAGAAGGCTAGATTTGAGCTTTTGGACAGAAGATGTGACAACGGCGTTAATTCAGTATTATTTATTTGAAGTTGAAGTGAATTATCACCGCAGTGTACTTAGTATCTGAAGGTATCGGGGATGGTTGGATGAAGATTCTTCATGATCCTTGTTCGAGCTTATTATCAAAAATGAAGACTTGGAAATCTAGTTATTGTTGGGTGTCTTTTACCTTTTCTTTTACCACTTGGGGGAATTGGGCTCTTACCACTACAAAATAACTATCACTTTAAGGAGTTACGTTGTAGTGCTCAGTGTCACATTCAATTGTGGATTTTCAAGAGGTAATGTACGTGTTATGCTTGATGGTTGGTTGGTTGAAGAGTATAGAGTACATAGAGATTACTTAGAGATGCTAATGGAAATCGGCACCGCTCTTTGTTACATATGTGCAAGTTTAAGTCACGAGTTCGGGGTACTTTACTTCAAATTCATTATATCGGGTTTCTCCATCACCGTCACTACAAAGAGCCTAACTTGAATGATAATGGGGTTGATTACATGTTTTTCCAAGAGATTGAAAAGAGAGAGATTTATGACGTTTGAACACAACAGTTCAAGCCTCGTTCCCTAAAGAAAAGAAATGTGTACGCTTCAGTGCGCATTATCTTCGGAAGAAGATAAATCTTCTTATATGACCATTCTCATCAACATGCTTCATACTTTTTCCATGTGCTTTTGATTATCAAGTGAACCGGACTACTGTTGATTGTTTTCCTATTCCACTTGCTCAACTATAATGACGATGGCGACATCATGTGCTAATTTTACGGGGGAGAAGTATGAATAGACTACATTTGTTAAAGATATTCACTTATTCAATCAAGAATGGCAACTCCGTATGCAATTCTTGAGGGGGAGAAGAAGTGTGAATTTACTGCATGGTTGATTAATTTCTGAGAATAAATGGTCAAAACGGCTCCTAACTCATGTAAGAACCGAGCTTATTCTTATCGGGTCATCTTTACTTGGAGTTTCTTCTTAATAGCCGTTGGTTGACATCTTCATACGGACTGATGAGTTTAATGACAAAGTGCTTCCAGTTTCGGTGCTGATTTCCTTGATGAACATCTTTCTGTTCTTGTTTGATTGGGAGGGATTTGACTTAAGGGGATTTGCTATTTGTAAGTTAACGGGAATGCATTTGGTGAGTTGAAGATGTTGACTTTCTATTCCCCAACTGGACAATCTTGAAGAAGGTTGAGTCTACAGTCTGTTCTACACTTTCTACTGCGTGTTAGAAGACTAAAGACGAGTTGCATTTAATGATCTAAAGACTTCTTCTTAATTTGGGCATTTATTAAAAGATTGTCGGTTTAGGGGAGAGCACTAATTAGGGGAGAGTGAAATGCCATATTTAATCCCCAATTAGACTTGCTCATTCTGTTCTTCAAAGAAGTTGATTCTCACAAAGACTTCAAGCGATCTTCTCAACAGATTTCAAGTATTTGGGCTGATAACATGTTGCTGATTCTGAAATGTCAAAACCGCCAGAGGGGAAGGAGACACGCATCTAAACGAGAGTAAACTTGATGAACTTAATACTTCTAAGTGATTGAAGATATCCCGGAAGACAAATGGTCATTACCGCAGAGAAACTCAATGTTTATCTCATGGTGTTTAATGTTCTTATTCCAACTGTGTGGGGGAAGAGATGGAAGAGTTAGTTTCTGAAGATGAAAGAGGTACAAGGGTAAGTGTGATGATTTTGATGTTATCACAATCATCAGGGGAGAGAGATTGTGTACATTGGGATGCTCACCGTTTTACTTGAGGGCTTAATCATGATTCGAGATATAATCACTTATTCTAGAGTTGACATCCGCAGAGATTGTCATCCGCATAGATAATCAGTGATTCGCCCTGCTTCTTCAATGTTATCGGTTATTCTCTCTTTGGGCATTCGGTACTTGGTTCTTGAGCTTCATACACTTTCTTCAGGGGAGAGAAAAGTATACATCGGGGTTATTCTTTGCTATTGGACTTAATCTGCTACTTCGATGGTATAAGTTTCTTTGTCTTCAGGTATGTGTATTCGGGTTCGTGAGCTCTAGTCTAAGAGACTGACCGCATCAATTCATCTACTTGGGGGAAAGTGGTCTCTTGACAACTCATTTGGGATGCATTGCTTCGAATTCTGGTAATGAAATTTGAGAAGAGTTATTTATGTGTGGATGATACGTTGCTGTTCTTGTTGATGATATAACCCCGAACGAAGGATCTCGATTATCGTTCTTAAAAGGAGCAGCGGGATTTATGATAATGGTGTGCTTCTTTGTGCACTTGGCTAAGGCAAGCTTGAAATAGAGCTTCGACCGCTCATCGATGGAACTGGTTTGGGGAAGCTGCCAAAGTCTCTCTTTCTCAAAGGCTCATGTTCTATCTTCTATTCTCGAGCCTCGGAAGCTTTGGTGGTGGAAGTTTAAGAGATGGCGAATTCTATCTTCTACTGACGTCGCTCGATATCCTTATCTCGGTACTCGTATCATCATCTTCTTATTCTATATCATCTTCTCTATCATTGTAAATATTTATCAAAAAGAAAATACAAAAATATAAAACCAGCAAAACAAAATAGAAAAATATAAAATCAACAAAAATCCATGAAAATTTGAAAAATCTTAAAATACCAAAAATATTGTTTTTCTCAAGACATGTCTTCTAGTATCGATAACATCTACGGTCTTAGAAATGTCATTCAACAATGGCACGGGACCATAGATGAAGTTCGAGCAGGAGGTGTAAATATTTCTTTCTAAACATGTCTCAAACTATGGCTTACAGTTATTTCAGACTGTAACCCGGGCTTCAAACTATGGCTTACAGTTATTTCAGACTGTAACCCGCGCTTCAAATTATGGCTTGCAGTTACTTCAGACTGTAACTCGTGCTTAACCATGGCTTGCTATTATTTCAGATAGCAACCTGCTCTTTTAAAGAAAGGAAAGTGCTGCGCTAAACCAATTTTCATAAATGTCGTGCACTTATCCTAAAAACAAAATGAGGAAAGTATGTCGAAGGACTGCTGTTCCTACTCAAATATTTTTCCTTCCAAAATTCTTCAGAAAAATATTTGTTTTAACAAAATGGTGGTAAATGAGTTGCTATTAAATCAATCAGTTTCAGAGTTTTCGTAAAAATTGAAAACTCAATCAATGACTTCAGCGCTTTTAATCTTTTCAGAAAATAAGTCATTGATTGAGGGGGAGAATGTTTTCAAATCTATATCATCTAACGGGCCTTCTTAATTATCCTAATATGCTTAATTAAAAATGATGTTAACCTATGTTGAAGGACTAGGAGCCTAGGATATGATTGCTAGGATTAGATGATTAGAGTTTGATAAACACATTATTCCCATGCTTTACATGATCAGATTGATATGTTGAATTGACTTTTATTAGTCGACTGTTGTTTGGGTGATGTCGACCACCATATATCTCAGATGTGTGTTCACTAACGTATGCAGGTATATTGGTATAAAAGAATGTTCCCGATCCGGATCCCACAATTGAAGATGATTGGATGCCGAAAGGAAAGGGTAACTATATCTTGGGTTGACAAATGAAGAAACGAAGCTTAATTTGACTTCAATGGAGAGTTGGCATGAAATGCAATGTAAGAGGTCTCACTGCATCAGCAGGTGGTTTTCTTCAGCAAGTGAAGAAACGGAGCTTAATTTGACCTCAGTTGGCATTAAAATGCAACGTAAGAAGTCTCACTGCATCAGCAAATGGTTTTCTTCCAAACCCTACAGCAACAACAGAAGCTTCTCAACCACATAACGTATCTTTGTGCACGGATAATAGTGATGATACCATTTCTCTAAAACTTTGAAAAATATTGTTTTGAAAATGGAAAAATATTGTTTTGAAAATAGATCGGATTCAAAGTTTTTGAAATCAACCGGACTTTATTTTTTCAAATCTTAAGTGATTTCAAATTAAGTATTTTCAAACAATATATCTTCAACAGATTCTGTTTTGTACGATAATATGTGGTGATCTAAAGATTTAATGTTATGTCATGGTATGATTTTTCTTTTGAATCAAGGTCTTTCAAAATGAAATTTTTTCTTTTCTTGTTTGATTGTGAAATTGTTTTATTTTACTTAAAGATCTCTTAAAACTATCATACCTGACACTAAAAATCTTTATTGTCTTAAAATGGTCCTTATCTGTCATTTTTCAAAAATTGAATCTTGCCACGTCTTTCTCTAAAACGTTCTAAATGATTTAAATCAATCGGGATCCAAAATCTCAATTGGTTTGAAATTTTTGATCGGGGGAGAGATCGTGATTTAAATCTCAAATCTGTTTTAATGGAATTGGTTTTAGCCCTTCAAAGGCACTCCTGCCTCCATGTGCCAAACGATTTCTTATACACAATGCACATGTTGAGGAGGAGGATTTATCCAAAACCAAGATGAGTATTTAAACAAGGCACATTTTCTCCCATGTTTTCTAAACCTAATTAAATCACTTGGGATACAAAATCTCAAAGGGTTTGATATTTTTGATCAGGGGATAATTTTTTATTTAATAATGAAATCTGATAAATGCTGATCGAATTGATTCAAAAGTGCATACTGCTCTCCCATATGTGCTAAACGCTTTCGAATCTTGAAGCACATATTGAGGGGGAGCATTTCTAAAAAAAATAAACTATCGAGGTATAAAGGCTTTTATGTTTTAAAAAAAAGTGCCTTGATTGAGTTTTAAATGGTTTCTTAATGGATTTTGTGATCGTGAATGCACTTCAAATGAACTCTTTCCTCTATGTGATAAAATGATTTCAAATATCCTACGCACATATTGAGGAGGAGAATTTACCAAGAAAATCAAATGGCTTTTTCTATGAAAATTGTGACCAAAGAAAATATTTCAAAGTCCTCTTGCCTCCATGTGCTAAACAATTTCTAAATCATATGCAAATGTTGAGGGGGAGGTTTTCTAAATGATCAAAACAATTAAGGTACAAAATGATTTGATTTTATATCACAAGTACCTTGATTGATTTTTCCAAATGATTCTTCAATTGGTTTCAAAAAGGAATAAACTGTACCAAAAGACCGACCATTTTACTTTAAGTATGGAGTTATAAGGATGGTGAGGTTAGGTATTAGTTCCTACGATCCACCAGAACCGGAGGGATCTACCCAGAGACAATCCACTAGATAGTGTAGAGTCCTTAGGTATGATGAAAACAGGAGAAAATGAGAAATGGGAAGAGTGCGGACTGAGACAGAGCTAGTACTGGAATAAACCCAACAAGGTTCTAGTTATGAAGTCTCGTAAGCATCAAGGGGTTGAAGAATGAAAAAGAAATGAATGTGAAAAGGGGTGAAAAGAAATAGCCCTCCAATAATTCAACCTTAGGGCAGTAACCGGGTTCAATACATATGCTACTGGTGGTTACCAAGGTAACGCCGGTATTGAAGACAAGACGTCATGGACCCAGTGATGCACTGCACTAAACTTCCCAAGCTACTCAAGTTCCTCTTAAAAGGGCTTGTTTCATTCTCACGGGGAACCTACATAATCTATCGACTTTCTCTTAGAGATTGTTGATATTGAAGAAGGAGACCCTCTCCCTAGTCTCCGGCATAGGAACCAAAAATGCACAATTGAGTCTAGAGCCAAGAGATCATCTACAATATCTCATTAGCACACTAAATTAATGAAGACTTGCTGTTTCACACAATGTGGAAAGTAAGTATATATTAAGAGTCCTACGCATTATCCCTGTGGTATTGCCAGAACATCCGAGTGATATGAAAATATTCACGATGAAGATGGAAATCCTTCTAGAGCCAACATCAAACAAGCTCTTGGTGGGTGACATGTGAGATCTTCTCGTAAGATCAAGCTTGTGACAACTGGACAGAAACGATGGGGCGATTCACTCTTGAATCAACCTTGGTCCAGGATTAGAATTGACGAATACTTTTGGAAAAACCATTCGATGTGCAAATCTTCCTTTCTCTAGCACATCGAATGTGTATTCTATTTCAAATATAAAAAGCATTTTGATTGATAATTGATCTTTCTCATAAAACCTTTGTCGTATTGCAAAACTCTTTCTTCTAAGCAATACACGATTGTTTTCAAATCAATTTCTCATCAATCAGTGAATCTCAATTCGCTGGTTGACTCAGTCCGTGTTGTCTTCTTTGAGACGTTCCGGTTTGAGAACAGAGCAGCTGCGAAACCCTGTCAAGGAGATTCTTCGGAATTCTACCTGCTCACAGGCAGTACTTGTAAATCGATCAACGGGGAACCATAGGCCGTGTTCCTTAATTCAACGAAAGTGATCAAAGACACTTTCGTGTGTTTTATTGCTAACTTTTGTTTGCAGGTACATTTGGATGGTTGCTGATCGAATTGAGGAGTTAATCCAAAGCCGCATGCTCACAGGATCCACACTTAATTTGAAGAAATCATGACTGGTGCATATCTACATAACCGGCTCGATATTTTATACTATGCTTCGCACGCCTGTCGCAAATATCATGAACCGATAAAGCTTTCGCTACTCTGATGGAAAGATGTCATGATCCAAAAGTGTGAGCATGTCGGTCCGAAAGTCACAACATCACATGATGGCAACACAATAAAGGGGGATCCAGAGATTTAGATGATCTCAAAGAAAGCTCGAAGATCATCAAAGATGTGGATCAGTTCAAAGACCTCCACTGAAAGTACAAAACTATCAGACTATGAAGAGTCACTACAAAAGCACAAAGATGCAGATATTGAAGAATTCAAGTCTACGAGCTCAAGACTGAAGATTATATAGAATGCTAGGAGTCAAAATGTAAAACATGGGGTGACCTCCCTTAGGGGGAGATTTTTAGTAATTGGAAATTCCATTATGAAGAGTCGGTCACTCCAAATATTATCTAGCATAGGTTAGCTCGTAGACTTGTCGTTAGTTACGTTATTTAGTTGTTTATTAGTTAGTTTGTAGCGTAGTTTAGTTTAGTGTAACACCGTGCTTTACCCACTATATGCCTGATCCACAGTCCGTCTGGAGGACGTTAAGGTTGTAAACTATAAATACCCCTTCCATCCATGGAAGGGGTGTGGCTTGGCAATCTAACCTTTCACATTTTTGTTAACCAACTCTCTACCAAGAACACCATCTCTCTACTTTCTCTCTCTAAAATGTCTAACATGTATTTTGATCATCCTAGACCACCCGAATCATCAAACATAATAATATTTTGATCCTACAAAAGCACCTAAGAAAGGAGAAACTGTTAGGATTTGGAAAATCCAGTAGTTAAAGTGTCGGTCACCTCAAGTATATGTAATCGTTAGAAAGCTCGTAGTCGTAGTTATTTAATGTTTAGTAGTATTTAGTTAAGTAACACCGTGGAGAATGGACGGGTCTTTACCCTTGTATGCCTCGATCCACATTGGCCAGTGGCGCTTATGTAAGTACTATAAATACTCTCTACCTCCTAAGGTAGAGAGTTGGAGCTCATAATAAGATTTTTTTCTCTCACTAAAGTTCCCAAACCTCTAACTTTCTCTCTCTAAAACTCATCTTTTGTACGCCTACTTTGGTTATGGTTTGATGTGTATGTGAAATCCAATATGTTACAAATGGTATCAAGAGCCATGGTTAGATCATATCTTACATATCTTTGGATTTCTAGTGGTTTTAGGTGGTTTTTGAGTTTGAGAAAGTTTAGTGGTTTTTGCATCATTTGGTTGATTTCTAGTGTTAAAGTTTGGATTTTGATTGTACTTTTGTGTTTAGGATCATCATAAGTGTTTAGGTTTTGTTTTGGCAAGCTTGAATCACCGTGGTTGGAGCTTGTTTTGGATTGAAAAGTGTGTTTTGGAAGTTTTATGTTAGCTTGGTCTCTGAGTGAAACTTTCTTGTTAGCGACTTGCTTCAGAAAAAATTAGCGAGTTGTAGTGTTGCTTGGTGGCGATTTGGTCCTAGCTACTTGCCTTTAGAGACAATAAAAGGTACAGTTAGTGGATTCTCCACTATGGGTAGCTTAACTTGGTAAGATAGCGACTTGCTTTCAATTTGATAGCGAGTTGTTCTAAGTTTCAGAGCGACTTGGTGTTAGCGATTTGGACCAATAGCGAGTTGCTATTTAGCGACTTGATTTCTTAGCGATTTGGTGCATAGCGACTTACTTGTCACAAAATTCATAGCGATTTGGAACTTAGCTTAACTTGTCTTAGTAACTTGGTTTTAGCTTGACTTGATTTAAAGATTCTTAGCGACTTGGTTAACTTTTGTTTGTAATACGGTTTTCTCTTGATTTAGTAAAATCCCGTGAAAGAATCTATTTCCGGTTTAATCATAGAGTTATAAAATCCCGTGTAATCTTTAAACATGTCTACCAACGTACCTACAATCATCTCCACTGTTACCGAGGATGTTCAAGCAAATGGTTCAGATACTCGCCCACCCATGCTTGACAGAATCGACTACGACTCTTGGGCTCAAAGAATCGATTGTATCGCCTTGGAAAGGAAAATGGGGTCAACATTCTCAAATCGATTGATGAAGGACCTTATCGTATTGAGACTACAAGAGACTTAATTGATACAAATAAGCAGATGGAACAATGATCTATGGAATAGACAGACCAAAGACATATGATGAGCTCAATGATAAGGAGAAAAAGAGATTCGATGTCGATATCGGGCTTCTAACATCATACTTCAAGGTCTTCCAAAAGATATCTACAAGCTTATCAATCACAACACCAAAGCCAAGGCAATGTGGGATAATGTCAAGATGCTTCTTTCTCGGTTCAATTAACTATGGAAGACAGAGAATCACAACTCTATGATGAATTTGAGCACTTCAAGATGAAACCTGATGAGAGTGTCTATGAGTATTACGTGAGATTCCACAAGCTTGTTAATGACATGAGGAACATCAGAATGACTATGCCAAACATTCAGATAAACTCAAAGTTTGTGAACAACATGAATCCCGAATGGCACAAGTTTGTCACCTCTGTGAAGCTAACCAAAGGATTAAAGAATACAAACTATGAGCAACTCTATGCCTTCCTTCTTCATAATGAGAGACATGCTATGTTTGAAAAAAGGATTCTTGATCGTTAAAACCAACCGGAGAGACAAGCTCATCAAATGATTCAACTGCTTCTACTCAAACATTGGAATTACCACCAAAGCATCTCAAGTTATACCCATGGGTGCATTGGACACTTCATTAATCAACCTGCCCTTATGGTTAAACAAAACTTGACTCTCAATCCATATACCAACAAATCTTCACACCAACAATGAGATCGAATCGCATCCAATCTTCACAATCATGCTCTAGTCAAAGATGGGAAGGTTATGGTGCAACCAGTTCAAGAAAGGCAAGCATGAACAAGGAAGAGGTGGAGTTGGTAGAGGTTATGTCTGCAAATCGTAATAGGAAGGAATGGAAACCAGGGTCAAGCAAAGCCAATCAAATGTTACAACTGTGGAGGTGAGGGACACATTGCAAGGAAATGCACATCGCCAAAACGCCTCGCAATGCAGAGTACTTCGGGGATAAGATGTTGCTTGTTCAAGCTCGTGATAATGGTGCGTAGCTTTGGATGAAGAAGAGTTGTTGTTTCTTGAGGAAATGCCAAGACGTATGATGCATGTGGATGAGCGTACCAATTCAGAGATAGGCAACAATCATCAATGCCTTTCAAGTCAGCCGAGTGATGCATATGACTCGACGTTGATGATGAACCTATCTTGCACAAACAATTTTCATGGCTAGCATTTCTCCAATGGTCTCTCCTAAAGTCTCTTCATCACCACAAGCTGGTCCATCCAAAGACAAAATCATTTCTGAGGTATTAAAACTATACGATAATGTTGATGTGCAAAAGATGCATGACAAAGTACAATCCACTAAAACTATTGAGTCAAATATTGAAAATATGGGTAATATCAATGTTGTCCCATATGATCAATATGTGAAACAAAGTGAAAGTGATGTCGTACCAAGTGATGCATCTTCTGCAATAACGATGACTATGTTTTTATGAATACACCGCATGTGCCTGATGATTCTGTTATCTCTCAACTTAATGCCTATAAAGAACGAGTTGCCATTTATGAACAACGTGCTAAGTTTGAGCTAACTACTCGTGAGCAGGAGTTGGATAACCAAATGCATAAAATTATTAGAAAAAGTAATTTTAGAGAAGAAGTGTTAAAACAAGAGTTAAACTCCTTACAAGAAAAGCTTTCTAAAACCGCTAAGCAAAAACAAGAACTTCAAGAAAATGTTAAAGTGCTTAAGCAAGAATTTCATGCTAAGGAATCAAAACTTTTGAATGATTTTTCCAATCTAAAAACTTTGAAGAACAAGCTTGAAAATAAGTTGTACGTACAAGGGAATACCATTCATCGCTCACATGGTCACTAAGCATAGAGTTTTAAGCGATAAGCATAGTGTTCCCATTACAGATAAACCCAACCTCGAAGTACGTAAGATAGCGAAAGCAATTCTCAAAATGTAATCTATGATGGCAATGAGATTCTTAAACCTAGACAAAACCTAGTTCGCTGAGTGCACCTGAGGAAGATAGAAATTAGATGATGCATCTAGGGAGAAAATGAATAAGAAGCTAGAAGATCCTGAATGTAAAAAGAATAACATCACGATCAAACCCCATGATTACAAGAAGGAAAACTGGATCTCCTTAAACAAATTTAAGCCTCAAACGTTGTTAACACCTGAACAAGTTTTCTGGAAAAGGGACTTAGATAAGCAAAAGGATGAAAATCTTGTTGAAACAAACCCTCCTTAGGAAAATGCTCAGCGACCGTGTATCCTCCAAATACACCAATGCATTTAGTTCCTAGAACTATTGCCACTAAGAGCAAGACCTTAATCAGCCAATATGTTATTCTTCAACTATTTGTCGATTTTGAGAAAACTTGTAAGAAAAGGATCACACCCACTGGGATAACTGAAGGGGAAAGGGGTTTTGAGCAAACAAAAGAATGCTATTTAACTGAGGTCATGCCTTTCTTTAAACAACTAAAAGATCATTTTGAGAGTCTTAAAAGGGATAGATTCGATATTAAAGGAATGGAAAAGGAATTTGATGCAATGATAGTTGAGGTTAGTGACTATGAGCGAGCATTAAAATATAATGAGATTGAGAGGAAGAACTTGCATACCTTGAATGAGAATCTTATTTCTGAATGTATTGCTCAAGATGTGTTTTACACTACTACGAATTGCTCCATTAATGCTTCTCAATTTCATGAATTATCTGTTGCTCTCAAAGTCTCCCATGATCGTGTCATTGAGCTTGAAAAGATTAATTCGAAACTTAATGAGAAAATTGATTAAGATGATCACGATAATTTGGTAAAACATCTTTCTAAACTAGAAGTTGAACATTTTGATTTACAACTAAAATATCAACATCTTAAAGAAAATGTCAAAACCTCAAATATCAAGACATCCTCGGATGTTCCGAGTTTGATGCGCTTTTCAAATAAACAAACGGATGAACAGATTCGAGCTCATTGTAACACGATCGAAAGGTTGAAAGCCCAAATCTCTCAATTAAAGGGTGAAATGAACAATGTGATCGATCCCAAATGCCTCCTCCTTTAGATTCTCAGATTCTCAAACTTTTCATCTTCAAAACTTAGTTAATGCCTTACAAAAGGAAAACGAGAGTTTTCTAGAAGAAAATGAAAAAGTTAAACGACACTTTAAAGAGTTATATGATTCAATGAAAGTCACTCGTGACCAAAACAACTAAAAAATAACGTCTTTACAAAAGGAAATTGAGAATCTGAGAAGTCGTGAAAATGGGAACCGCCACTTGTTTTAATAAGAATGTTGCATCAAAGTCATCCTCGCATGAAATACACAGTGATCTTAAATACATTCCTCCTCATCTTAGGAATAATGAACCTTCATTTCATGACTATTGTGCTCACCTTAAGGATAGTCTAGAATGTCTCCGTGAGATTGTTGAAGAGGATTTCATTAATAAACCTCTTGATAGAGAAATTAGGTTTGCTTGCCTCCAGGCCAAACGATCTCAAGAGCCGCTAGAATGTGTAATTGCAACATGTCCTAAATCCTTAGGTGCAAAAGGCAAAGCCGTGATGCCTTGTTCTATGCCTAGTGCCAAGCATTCAAACCATTCTAGGCCCAGCTTTAAGAAAGTGAACATCAATTTGCCTTCTAGTAATACGATCCGCTGCACATCTAGTTCAGAATGCAAAAGTAGATCAACCAACTAATGTTCCCATAATTCCCTCTACAGGAGTAATCAGTGACATTAAAGCAAGCGGTCAAAGCCTCCAAGCAATACCAAGCAAGATAGGACCTCGCAAGCTAAAATTGTGCATTGGAAGAGAGTAGAAGACCAACCTAGGAACTTTAAGTTTGAGTTGAATAAAACGAATCGTGTTGATTCTAGTATTAGCCATAGGCGTACTGTAATTAATTCAAATTCTGATACTATTTGCAAACCATGTAATGATGTCTGCTTGAATTCTGTTGCTAATCATGATTATGGTGTGAATGCTTTGTCTAATGCTGTCAAATGCCCTGTTAAAATTGTTAATGCTAAAAATCATGCTAAGAAGGCTAAAAGGCAAAAACGAAAGAAAGTTAGAAAAAAGTGGAAACCCACAGGAAGAACATTTAGAAGGATAGGTTATCAATGGATACCTTTTGGCCATAAGAATAATCAGCTTTGCCCTCAATCTGCTAAGACTATGCCCACTAGAAAATGGATGCCTACGGTAGAACTATTCCCTTAAGAAGTGAACATACTTTGAATAGGTCAAATACGATACACCAAAGATGCATCTATTCCTAATGATTCCATTGCTTCTACTTCTGATATGGATGTTTCTATTTTTTATGTGGGTGTTCCAATCATCTGTTACTAACCAAGTGGAACCCATTCTTGCATGGGGATCCCAATTATCCAGCTTATCCATTCTGTCTCAGGTTCAACCGCAGATCGTTCAAATCGCTTCGTGGTACTTGGACTCGTGTCGCTCCAAGCATATGACTGGAGACCGTCGCGGCTCATGAACTTCGTGAGTAAATTCATCGGGACTGTTAGATTCGGAAATGACCATTTTGGAGCTATTATGGGTTATGGTGATTATGTAGTTGGAAAAGTGTAATCTCCGTGGTATATTATGTGGAAGGTCTTGGTCATAATTTGTTCTCTCGTTGGTCAATTGTGATTCGATCTAGAGGTGGCCTTTATAAAACATACTTGCTTCGTTAGAGAACTTGATGGTGTGGAATTATTAAGAGGTACTCGTGGTTCTAACCTATACACCATCTCTATCGAAGACATGATGAAGTCTTCTCCAATATGCTTGTTGTCAAAGGCTTCTAAAACAAAGTCATGGTTATGGCATCGTCGTCTCAATCACTTGAACTTAGGCACCATTAATAACCTTTCCGTAAAGGATCTTGTCGAGGCTTACCCAGATTAAAATATGAAAAAGATCATCTTTGTTCAGCCTGCCAATTGGGTAAAAGCACGAAATATGCCCACAAACCAAAACCCACAAATTCAATAATGGAAGTTCTTCATACCCTTCATATGGATTTATGCGGACCAATGAGAGTGCAAACGATAAATGGGAAGAAATACATTCTAGTAGTTGTTGATGACTACTCTTGATTTACTTGGGTAAAGTTTTTGAGGACAAAGGATGAAACTCCGTGATGTCATCATCAAACTAATCAAACAACTTCAAAGTTCGACTCAACAATACAATGTAATTGTTCGAACGCAGACAATGGCAATGAGTTTGTCAACAAAGACTTAATTCAGTTTTATGAAAGTGTTGGAATCAGCCATCAAAGAAGTGTTCCACGAACTCCTCAACCGAACGGTGTAGTTGAAAGACGAAATCGAACTCTTGTGGAAGCCGCAAGAACAATGCTTATTTATTTCAAGGTTCCAATGTTTCTATGGGCTGAAGCCATTGCCACTGCTTGCTACACCCAAAATCGCTCCCTTATTCACACCTCTCATGGAAAAACTCCATATGAACTTGTTCATAAACGAAAACCTGATCTCTCCTACCTTCGTGTGTTTGGTGCTTTGTGCTATCCAACTAATGACGGTCAAGACTTAGGTAAATTAAGAGCAAAGGCAGATATTGGAGTTTTTGTTGGTTATGCACCAAACAAGAAGGGTTACCGAATCTACAACAAGAGAACCCGAAATATCATGGAAACAATTCACGTTACGCTCGATGAGCTGACCGGTCAAATGGCTCGGACAATCCAGCTCGACCAAGACTTCAAAAAAGCCTTCCCATTGGTTCATCCCTTGTACCAAACTCATTTCCAAAGAACTCCATATGTACCTCCATCTCAAGATGATTTAAAGAAATTGTTTGATCCAATGTTTGATGAACACTATGAACCAAGTGCTAATGAAATGCCAATTCCATCAACAGGTCGCTCCTATCCCCGTGAATGAAGTGAACCCTTCAATCTCAATATCATTAAGTCAAGAAGCGCTGCCGCCGATCCACTGCCTCATCAACAAATCATCAATCATCAAATGTACATCATGGAATTGTTTCTGGCATCAATGATGAAGTTAATCCCTTTACTACTCCTGAAGATGCTCCGTTTGAAAATATATTTGCTCCGGAATCATCATCGAACCTTCTTCATCGAGATATCGACTCTGCTACTTCAGTTCCACAACAACAACCACATGAACACCTTAGAAAATGGACACATGATCACCCATTGGACAACATCATTGGAAACCCCTCTCGCCAAGTATCCACACGGAAACAACTTGCAACCGATGTCTTATGGTGCTTCTTCAACTCCGTACTCTCTAAGGTCGAACCAAAAGATATTAAAACCGCCATGAATGAAGGACACGGTTCAATGCCATGCAAGAAGAAATTCATGAGTTTGATCGACTTGATGTATGGGAATTAGTACCTGGTCCAGATTGTGCTATGATCATTGCTCTAAAATGGATCTTCAAAGTGAAACTTGATGAGCATGGTGATGTCTTAAAGAACAAGGCTCGATTGGTTGCAAAAGGATACCGCCAAGAGGAGGGTATTGACTTTGAAGAATCATTTGCTCCAGCTTGCCGATTGAAGCAATCGAATCTTCTTGGCTAATGTGCTAGTAAGAACATGGTTGTGTATCGATGGATGTTAAAACCGCTTCTTAATGGAGATTTAAAAGAGGTGGTTTCGTTCGCCACCTTGACCCGGTTTTGTGAATCCAGAGCATCCTACTCATGTCTATCGCTTGAAAAAGGCTCTTTACGGTTAAAGCAAGCTCCTAGAGCATGGTATGATACGCTATCAAAGTTTCTTCTATCCACTTGGATTCAAAGAAAGGAGCGAGTTGATCCTACATTGTTCACCGAAGTCGAGCAAACATTTAATTCACGTTCAAATTTATGTTGATGATATTATCTTTGCCTCGACCGACCCCAATGAATGTGATCGTTTTCAAATGAAATGGGTTCCAAATTTCAAATGTCAATGATGGGACAAATGTCATTTTTCTTGGGATTACAAATTTCACAAAGTCCCAGGAGGCATTTTTATAAATCAATCTAAATATGCAAATGAGATTTTAAAGAAATTTGGATTTATATCATGTGACACCGTTGACACTCCCATGATTGAACGTACTTAGCTGGATGAGGACCACTCGTGGATCATGGTAGATCAAACGAAATATCGTAGTATGATTGGATCCCTCGATGTACCTCACAAAGCTAGCGACTGCACATCTTGTTCGCTGTGCATGTGTGCTAGATATCAGGCTAAGCCTACTAAAAGCACCTTGAAGCGGTTAAACGGGTCTTTCGGTATCTCCAAGGAACCATCAATATGGGACTATGGTACCGAAGGACACCGGTATGTCACTAATGCCTATCTATGCAGATGATGATCATGCAGGATGTCAAGATACACGCCGGTACATCAGAGGTGCTCTGGGTGATAAGCTTGTGAGATGGTCGTCAAAGAAGCAAATGAGTACTTCTATTTCCTCTACAGAGGTGAATACATAGCCATGTCATCTTGTTGTGCTCAAATCCTTTGGATGAGATCCCAGTTATCTGACTATGGCTTTGAATTCAACAAAATCCTTCGCATCTGTGATAATAAAGTGCTATTGCTCTCTCATGCAACAACTTGCAACACTCAAGAGCAAAGCACATTGACATCCGACATCATTTCATCAGGGAGCAAGTGGAAAACGGTGTGGTGGAACACTATTTTGTGAAGTCGAATACCGTTAGCGACATCTTCACCAAAGCTCTTCCAAGAGAACGCTTTGAGTTTATTCTTCCCACTTGGCTTGAAAAGCCTTCAACCGTAAACACTCAAACGCCTTCTGGAGGAGAGAAGACGAGGAGTAAAGGTCTTTTCTTCATCTATATTTTGTATATATTTATTCAAAAAACAAAATACAAAATTATAAAACCTACTAAAAGCAAATAGAAAAATATAAAACTTTCAAAAATCCATAAAATCAAAATCTCAAAAATCTCAAAAATATTGTCCTTTCTGTCTTTTCTTTCTCGATTCGATATATATCTATGGTCTTTGTGCTGTCAGTCAAAGAGTGACACGGGACTTTAGATGTTGTTCGAATGTTTAAAAAAAAAAAAAAATTGGGAGAAAGTAAAACAATGGTTTATTGTCATGTTTCAAACCTAATACTCTGATTCTAAAAACAAACGTTTGTCATCAACAAGACAAATGTTTAACTTCAAATATTTTTCCTTCTAAAGATTCTTCTGAAAAATATTTGCAATCTTATGAAAACTCAATTGTTTTGAAAACACTTCGGACTCTATTTTTGAAAATCAAAAGAACTTATCAAGTGTCAAAATCTCAATTCATCAATCAACGACTTTCGTCATTGATTGAGGGGGAGAATGATTTTTCAATCAAATAAAAAAGTGTTATTTTCAAACAATTTGCACTTAAATGAGTAATGTCTACTCTAAATGTTTTACAAAATGTTACACAATTGGTTCCAGACCTTGGTTATTATTATGTTTTCAAAAGATAATTATGCATGTTTAATCAATGGAGTTTAAAGTCTTAAAATTCAATCCTTATCGCTAAAACGCTTTTATAATCAAGTCACAATTCTCCTTAAAAGCTTTCAAAATCAATTTAAATCTACAGAGATCACAAATCTCAAATGATTTGATAATTGTGATCGGGGAGAATTTGTGATTTAAATTGGATTTAAACCGATAATTCGATAAATGGTTTCATAAGTGTTTAGCATGTTTTCCTCCCCGAAAGTGACAAACGATTTCAAATTTTCCATGCACATGTTGAGGGGAGCATCTATTTTAAACCTCAAATTATTGAAACGTGATCAATTGTCTCTATGTAAGTTCCTCTAATATGTGCAAAACTCTTTTCAAAATTCGAGGCACATATTGAGGGGGAGCAAACTTTTGAAAACCTCATCCTTCCTCAAAATGTTTTATCTACTCAAATTGATTGGGAAGTGATGATGATCATTTTAGAAAATGTTAATCAAAGATTGGACCTTTCATTCTTAATCTAACGATTTCAAAGATCTCTTTCCTCCATGTGCTAAACAATTTCTGAATTTTTATGCATATGTGAGGGGAGCAAAAAATATCAAAACAATTAAGATACAAAATGCTTTGATTCTATATCACAAGTATCTTGATTGATTTTCAAATGGTTTTCAATTGGTTCCAATGGCTGATGAACAATACCAAAAAGACCGACCAACTTTACTTTATGTATGGTGATACAAGGATGATAAGGTTAGGTTGAGGTCCCATGATCCGCCGTAACCTCGAGGGATCTACCAGTGGACAATCCACTAGATAGTGTAGAAGTGAGATATGGGAAGAGTGGGAGAGACACGAGCTAGTAATCGGAATAAACCCAACAAGGTTCTAGTAATGAAGTCTCGGTAAGCACTCAAGGGGTTGAAGAATGAAAAAGAATTGAATGTGAAAAAGGGTGAAAAGAAATAGCCCTCCTTTAATTCAACCTTAGGGCGTAAACCGGTTCAATTCATATACTACGGTGGTTACCAAGGTAACATCGGTATTGAAGACAAGACGTCATGGACCCAAAGGACGACTGCACTTCAACTTTCCAAGCCACTCAAGTTCCTCTTAAAAGGGCTTGTTTCATTCTCACAGGGAACCCACATAATCTATCGACTTTCTCTTAGAGATTGTTGATATTGAAGAAGGATACCCTCTCCTAGTCTCCCATAGGAACCAAATATGCACAATTGAGTCTAGAGCCACGAGATCATCATATAAATCTCCTTAGGACACTTTCAATGAAGACTCTCTGCTTCACACAATGTGGAAAGAGAGATTATATCTTATGAGTCCTACGCAATTATCCTTGTGGTATTGCGTAACATCTAAGTGATATGCATACATATTCACGATGAAGATGGAAAGCCTTCCGGAGCCAACATCAAACAAGCTCTGGTAGGTGGCATGTGAGATCTATCCAATAGATCAACCATGTGACAACCGGACAGAAACAATGGAGAGATTCAATCCTTTGAATCAATCCTGGTTCAGGTTATGGATTGATGGATACCTTTGAAAAAACCGGTCGTTGTGCTTAAAAACTCTTTTCTTTAGCACATCGACCGACCGTACTTATTTCTCAAAATAAAAGGTGTTTATGATTGATAATTGATTTTCATTAAAACCTTCATTGTATTGCAAAACAATTTCTATTGAGCAATACACGATTGTTTTTCAAATCTCTTTTCATCAATCGCTGAATCTCATTTCCGCGGTTCACTCACTCCGTGTTGTCTTCTTTGAGACGCCCGGTTTGAGAACAGCAAATTTAGAGCTAAACCCGCAAATTCCAAGGAAATTCTTCGAATTATACCGATCACAAAGCATACTTGTATCGATCAACGGGAACCGTGGGTCGCGGTACCTCAATTCATCAAAAGTGATCAAAGACACTTTCGTATGCTTTATTGCTAACTGTCTTATGCAGGTACGCCCGACGCTTTGCGGTACCGATCGAATGGAGCGGTCAATCCATAGCCGCATGCTCACACAACACATTCATATTTAAAGAAATCATGATTGGTGCATCAATGACTCTGATATTATCACTCCATGCTTCTTCGCTACGCTACGCCAATATCATGAATCAACGAAAGCTTCGCTACTGATAAGAATAAATCATGATCCCGAATGTGAGCATGTCGGTCCAAAAGTCACAACATCACATAATACCAACATCACAAAGGATGAGTCGAGATTTTAATTTTGTGATGATCTCAAAGCTGGCTCAAACTCAGATCACGTGGATCATTAAAGACCTCCACTCAGATTATCCAAAACATGCAAAAAAAATGAATGGAGAATCAAAGACTACGAGCTTACGAGCAAAGAACATGAACAAGAATTCAAGAAAAATCTCAATGTAATATCTGCTTGTTTTCTATGTAATGTAATGTGTGTTTGAGGTGACCTCCCTTAGGGGGAGATTGTTAGGATTTAGAAAATCCAAGAGTTAAAGTGTCTGCCACCTCAAGTATATGTAATCGTTAGAAAGCTTGTAGTCGTAGTTATTTAATGTTAAGTAGTATTTAGTTAAGTAACACCGTGGAGGGACGGACGGTCTTTACCCTCTGTATGCCCGATCCACGTTCGCCGTGTATGCTTTTATGTAAGACTATAAATACTCTCTACCTCCCAAGGTAGAGAGTTGGAGCTCATAATAAGATTTTTCTTTCTCTCACTAAAGTTCCCAAACCTCTAACTTTCTCTCTCTAAAACTCATCTTTTGTACGCCTACTTTGGTTATGGTTTGATGTGTATGTGAAATCCAATATGTTACAGAAACATCAGGAAAAGATAAGCCTCTCGCAATCCTGATGGTGCAATCTCTGCAACGGGTGATCGCATTTAAAAATTACACAATGCTTTTCTCCAAACCAGAACATTTCATTCCCACCACTCGCGGGAGAAGAAGGGAATGACGGACCAATGGTCATCGAAGCAGAGATAGGTGGACACTTTATACACCAAATGTATGTCGACGGAGGCTCCGACTCGAAGTCCTATAAGAACATTGTTTCAAAAGCTCGGCTAGAAATAAGCAGCAATGGTACTCTACAACCCTCTTATGGGATTCGGCTGAGAAATAATATGGCCGATTAGTGATATCATCAATTAACTAAAATCAAGACGAAGAGCATTCGTTATAACATCGCGATGGATGAACTTCGTGGTTAGGTCCCAATCGCCATATAACGGGATCATAGAAGGCCGGAGTGCTAAAACTACGAGGCAGTCGTGCCTTCAACAAGCAGCATGGAATGATGAAGATCCCGGTGAAAGGCGAGTGCTCACGATCCAAAAGAGTTGAATGGTCTCTAAAATGTACTATGGTTTCCGAACCAACACACCAGTCGTGGAACCTAAAAGCAAAGTGAAAAGCTTAACACATGTGGCTATAAATTCGAACATCCGGAACAAACAATAGCCATTGGGTCAACCCTATCACCGGCAATAAAAAGCTATGTGACCTATTAAAGAAGAACTTGATATATTCGCCGGTGTCCACGACATGACGGGTGTCCCAAGACACATAACAGAACATAACCTAAACATACGGGAAGGATATACTCTAATAAGGCAAAAGAAAAGAGGTCAAGCACCGGAAAGTAGCAAGGCGATACAAGAGGAAGTAGAGAAGCTCGTGGACGCAGGAATCATTAAGGAGGTACATTATCACAAACCGGTTGGCCAACCCGTAATGATAGCAAAGCATGACGAAGTTTGGAGAATGTGTGTTGACTTCAAGGACCTTAATAAAGCCTGTCGAAAAATGGTTACCCATTACCGAGATAGATTGAAAGGTGGAGTCACTCCGGATATCCCTTCAAATGTTTCCCTGGGACGCATACAAAGGCTATCACCAAATCTAGATGGCAAAGGAAGATGAGGAAAAAGCGTTTCATCACAAATCAGGAATATTTGCTACACTAAGATTCCATTCTGACTAAAACCACAAGAGAAACATACCGTGGCTAGTAGACAAAGCTTTCCACAAACAAATCGGCAGAAACTTAGAAGTATATGTCGATGATTTGGTAATCAAAAGCCGCTCGGAGGAAGAAATAATAAGAGACATAGCGAAAACCTTCAAAACATTAAGGGAAATAAACATGAAGCTAAATCCCAAGAAGTGCACTTTCGGAATGGAAGAAGGGATGTTTTTAGGGTATACAAGAACACTAAAGGAATAAAAATATGTCCAGACAAGGTAGAGGCCGTACTAAATCTCCGAAATGCCTCAAAGATGTTCAAAGACTGAATGGAAAGCTAGCAAGTTTGAATAGATTCTTGGCTAAATCCGCTGAAAAGTCACTACCATTCTTTAAAACACTCAAAAAGTGTACAAAAAAGAGCAACTTTCAATGGACGCAAGAGGCTGAGGAAGCTTTTAAGCAGATGAAGAAGATAATAGCAAACCTCCCCACCCTAACCGCACCTCAAGAGAAAGAAGACTTAATAATATACCTAGCAGCAGCCACAGAAGCGATCAGTGCGGTTCTTATGACAGAAAGGGAAGGCAAACAGATGCCAATATACTTTGTGAGTCGAGCCCTGCGAAGACCAAAAATAAATTACACACGAATGGAAAAACTAGTTTTATCTTTGGTGCACGCTACAAAGCGACTGAAGAGGTATTTTCAAACGCATACGGTAGTAGTCATCACGGACCAGCCAATCAAGCAAATACTATCAAGGCCGGTTGCGTGTAGATTACAAAATGGAGCATTGAGTTGGGAGTATGACACAATACAGACCAAGAACATCCATTAAAGGACAGATTCTAGCGGACTTCATAGTAGAGCGTCTAAAGGATGATGAAGAAGATGAACCAATGGAAGCGGAGGAACTTCAACAACCATGGGTCCTGTTCACGGGGATCGCTCATCTTGCATAGACGGTTGCGAGGAGCAAGCCTCATCGCAGCCCTCGGGGACGGAGTTTACTTATGCTATAAGGTTCGTTTCAACACGACAAACAACGAAGGCGAATATGAAGCCTTGATAGCGGGTTACTGGATAGCGAAAAAATGGGAGTCAAGAACCCGAAGCAAATGTAGACTCGAAACTGGTGGCAAATCAAGTCAACGGAACGTACATTGCAAAAGAATCAGGAATGATTCAATATCTGGAAAAAGTAAAAGAACTTCTAAAAAACTTCCGAATGTTCTCAATCAAGCAAGTGCCCATAAGTGAAAACAAAACGGCAGACGCCCTAAGCAAAATGGCTTCTACTAGCTTCCTACATTTAAAAAAGCAAGTACTCGTGGAAGAGCTTGGTCAAAAGTCAAAAAAAGAACCACCGCTCGTGGCAACCACGAAAGAAGAGGGGTACACGTGGATGACACCGATATATGAGTACCTGGCAAAAGAGACACTCCTAGCCGAAAAAGAGAAAGCGCGAGAAGTTAAAAGAAAATCACAAAGATTTGGTGAGTCAATGGGATACTTTACAAGAAATCTTTCTGGACCATGGTTATAGTGCGTTGGGCCCCTTCAAGCTAACTACGTGTTAAGAGAAATTCATGAAGGATCTTGCGTCATGCACGCAGGGACAAGTTCCAGAGATGGCCGAGCCCTGCATACCGAATATTACTGTCCTACCATGCACGACGATGCCCAGAAACTAATCCAAGCATGCAAAAGTTGTTAGGTGCATAGGCCAGTTCCATAACATCCGCAAGAGAAGATAACGCCTATTACTTCCCCATAGCCGTTCCACAAATGGGGAATCGACATCGCAGGACCTTTACCAGAAAGGCCCTGAGAGTCAGATTCCTCATAGTAGCAATAGACTACTTCACAAAATGGATAGAAGCAAAAGACGGTGGCACCATAACAGGGAATCAGATCAAGAAATTCGTGTGGGAAAACGTTGTATGTATGTTCGGACTCCCGGGAGAAATAATATTTGACAACGGAAAACAATTCCGAGGCAACCCATTTAAAGAATGGTGTGAAAAAATGAATGTCAAACAACAATTTGCTTCAGTAAAACACCCACAAGCGAATAGACAAGTCGAAAGAGAAAACAGAAGCCTAGGGGAAGGCATAAAGGCTAGGTTGGAAGAAAAAGCAAAACCGGTTAGATGAATTGTCACACGCATATGGGCACATCAAAAATGATCAAATCTAGCAATGGAGACACTCCATTCTCATTGACATACGGAAGAAGCCGCCATACCAGTGAGATAGGGATGCCTACACGGGAGGACGCGAAGCAAACATAGAAGAGAACGATGAGGTGCTGGAAATGAACTTAGACCTCCTTGAAGAAACAAGAGAACAAGCGGAAATACGTGAAGCAAAAAGCAAGGCACAAATGGAGAAATATTATAACTCAAGAGTCTGAAATACAATTTTCAAACCAGGTGACTTAGTATATCGGAACAATGATGCAAGTCATGCCGAAGAAGAAGGAAAGTTAGGACCTAAATGGGAAGGACCCTACATAGTCACAGAAGCATTAGGAAATGGCGCATACAAGCTAAAGGACCGTGCAGGGAATCTAATCCCACAAACATGGAATGTTTGCAATCTTAAGAGATGTTACATACATCAAGTGTAAGCAACCCTTAAGAGATGTTACATACATCATGTGTAAGCAACCCATTCCTCGCGGATTCCGTGAAGGAGGGTTCATGTCAAACCTATCTTTTTATATTGTAATGTCTTGTTTTTTATTTGAATGAAAAAGGTGAAGCTTAGCTACCTTCACCAGCTTTTACTTTAAAAATTTCTTTTAATCATTTAATTTGAGCAAAAAATATATGTAAGTAAGATGCGCATACACATGGGCATGACCCATACAATGTTATTCTGAATCACAAAAGGCTGAGTAACCTCCAAATTACCTCAAGATACGTAAGAGATATTGCAAATCCAATATCGGGCGTATAACCCACAAGTATTCAGAAAAGACTATTATAATAGGCACATCAATGTGAAGATTAAATAGCAAAAAGTTTTGAAACAAACGAAATATGCATACAATAGACTGTCTACATAAAAAGAAACAAAAGTGTCGCGCTTCGGCAGGACAAACAATAAGAAAGCATAAAGTATAATCACAATAAACTACGCTTGAATTGAAGGGTTCACAAGTGGACCCGTCCCAGATTGTGAACAGATATCCACACCAAAGCCACTAACAACACCACCATGCTCAGGAACGGACAAACAAACTGATTCCACTATAGGCTCTATGCACAAAGGATCAGAAAAAGAAAACCAAGTATCCGCGAGTCTTCCCTGAATTGAAGCAGAGAGGGAAGACTCACTCGAAGAACCTCCAGAAAGACAAGCGGTGAACGACCACCGCCTAAGTAAAACTGCTTCTCAACAGGATGAATCATCGAGGATACCTCGGGATGAAGCAAACGAATGATGCTTTCAAAAGAAGAATCCTTAAGAGCCTCTAAGGAAGAGAGTAAAAGAAACAGAGACCGCTGAGCACTTGAAGAGCATTTTCATAGTTAGCCTTGGCGAAGGATTAAGAGCAAAGAACGCTGAAAGAGCGTATTAGCCGTACCATGAAAATGTCCGCAACAAGCCCATCTTGCATCCCTTTATCAACAGACAGACTAATAGCATCACCAGGCGTCCGGTAACCTGCCAACACCAACATCCAGATACGGCAAGCTTGAAGCCTTTGGACAATAACCAACGACGAATGGACATAGCAGTAAGCAAGCTCTGGTAAAGTTTTTCCTCTAAATGCTAGGAAACCTTCAGAAATATCTCCTTCAAGCAAACCAACTCTAAAGCACGAGGAAGGAGCTCCAAACATTCACTGTCCAAAACTTGTACCTAACAAAGACAAATTCCAGAGGCCAATAAAAAAGGGGGAGAAGAAAGAACGGAAAGAAAAATAAAGAACAAAAGAGAACCTGTTTAATAAGTTCAGCGTTACGGGATTCAAGAGTAGAGGTAGCACAGCGTAATCGCTCAAGCTCGATGTCCTTGCTGACAGAAGAAGCTTCCAGCTCCTTGATCTTGGCACGTAACACTTCATTTTCTTTGACAACCGCCCCTAAAGATGATACTTCACCATGAAGAGACAACATCTCAGACACATTAGATTCAGCCTGAGCTAATTGGGACTCTAACCCATGAATCAAGTTAGCTTGAACATCACACCTGGCTGATAATTTCCCCTTCTCTTGCAGATAATGTTCTGCACGAGTCCGCAACTCAGAACCAAAGCACAAATGGCGAGCTGACAAAAGGTCAAAACCTGAAAATAAATCGTCATGGTTCATTTCACGAAGTAAGGAGGAAAACTTTGGAGGAGCAACACCATCAACAATCTCGCACCAGTCCAAGGGATTGTCAAGCAGAGATCCGTTCAATACTTTCCACTCCGAATGATGGCGCTCTTGTGAGCACATGGGGTCAAACCCAACAGAAGCCTGGGCATTACTAGTCAAAGGCTGACCAACGGAAGGTCCAACAAGATCTTTGGCACTATGGTTAGCCCCTCCACAGGAAGACGAATTGAGGAAAGGAGAAACATTCTTCAATATAGGAATAGAAGACGGAACAGTTGTGGCAGCAGTAGTAGCAAAACCTAAAAGATTCTCGGACCTGGTACAAGAAGTAACCTCAAAGACACCATGGTACTAGAATCAAGAAATAACCAACCTTTTGGGAGAACCGATATCGTTGTTGATGCCCCAAAAAGAAGAACCAACAAAGCCCAACCTCACGTGGGTGGTGGAAATAGAAAGTAATGAATGGCCCAGGTGTGGGAGGTCAGATAGCCTAGCTCGGCTTCCAAAACACTACTATTCAATAACTCCTCGAAGCCACCAATAGGAATGTTACTGCTGGAGGGACCCGGTTGAGATTCAAAGCGAAGCCTCTTGGCAGGGCTAGATGGTCCCGGAACACTTGACAAAGGCCCATGTTTTCTCTTCAAAGGACCAGAGGAAGAAGGGTTAGCATTAGAACTTGTAGCCTCAAAAGATAATCCACCACCAGTATCAACACTAGCACCTTCCGGCCCAAAAAGAAGATTAACATCAACCTCCAACTCACCATCCGCATGAGCAGGAGCAATAGGGATAAGTGGCACGGTACGCCGAACAACAACTTCAATAATAGACGGTTCCCCTTCACGATGCGGACGAGTGGTCATCGTGGCCTTCAGAGGCTCCGGAGACTGAATATACTCAGAACTGTTGGAATCACTCCTAAACCATAATTCAAATGTTTGTAATAGGTTTCTTAATTATGCTTTTATGTTTGTATTTATGGCAAGGCTTATGTAGAAAGCCCATAAGCCTTGACCCAAGCCCAATAAGGAAAGGAAGAGAACTTGTGTGTTGCCCTAGTTCCTTTCCCTATATAAAGACTTATAAACCTTCATTTGAAGGTTGGTTGTTCACTTCATTCAATATTTACGCATAACACTTCTCTTATTCATACGTGTATTGTTTGTGTGTGTTCATCCGCTCTACATCTTATCTTATTTCTAACATATTGATGCTTATGTTACAATATGGTGACCTAACAGTGGTATCATTCGCCATCTAGTTGGGTGAAACATATTTGTTTTTGAAGATTGTTTCCATACGCGTGGGTTTCTTGTTTATAAACTTTCATACGCAAAAAGCTTTCATTTTTTCACCTAAAAACTCAAGATTTTTGTGGTTTAAGGTTCATTTAGTGTTAAAGTTTAAGTTTTTAGCATCAAGTTTTAAACTTTACGTGTGTAGAATAGTTTCTGAGCTTGGTTTTGAACGTATACTTCTGTCTACGCGTAAGGTGAAAAAGTTTGTTAGATCATCAAGTTTCCAACTTTTGTGTTATTTTGGTGATATTAAAGCTTTTTCATCATAAAAATCAGGTTTCTAAACATTTTTGGGCATAAAATCAGTTTTTGGTGTAAGTTGGTATTTTCTACTCTTAAGAAAACCCTAGTTTTACTCAGAAGCTTCAAAGTCTACGCCTAAGCATACTGTTACGCGTAAGCTTCTCATCATTTGATCTTCGTGCTATTGGTTTTACTCAGTGTTTTCTTGCTTGGATAAGCACTGAAAACACCGACTTTGGATATCTTTTATACTGGTATAAGTGTAAAGGATTTTTGGGCAAAACCCTAGTTTTACGCCTAAGCTAAAATCTTATGAGTAGAATTCTCTTTGCCTAAGCATTTTCTTACGCCTAAGCCTGTCTTACGCATAAGCAAATATTACGCATAAGGATTCTACTACTAAGCCTTTGGTTTACACCTAAGCTAAGTTTTCCTCAAGTCTACGCGTAAGCTATTCCTACGCGTAAGTTCTCTTCTACGCGTAAATTGGTTTTACGCATAAGGTGATCTCTACACTTAAGCTGGTTTCTACGCATAAGGTTACTTCATCAATAAAGTTTCATTCGACTACAAAGATCCATCATCAACACAAGTTTCAAGATGTCTCAACCACCATACTCTAGCTACTTTCCTCATATGTATCCTCAACAACAACAACAACAACAACAATTCTATCAACAATATCCTCCATCATCTCCACAACAAATGCAACAATTTCAACAACAAGGAGCAATTCCTCTTCAACAACAAATGGTTCCGCCAAATCCTGGTCAACAAGTACAACACTACACATACTTCCAAAATCAGTATCCAGCCAAGTATGCTATGAATGGTACTACACCAAAGGAACCGTCTTGGTTTGCAAAGATGTGTGAAGCTTTAAGTAGCCAACAATCCATTCATGAAGCTGGATCCCTTGATAGACCTCCAATGCTCACTCCCGGAAACTACGATCAATGGGTGATAAGGGTCTTTAGGTTTTGTGATCTAAAGAAGCCACATGGAAAGTTTTTGAAGAAGGTCATCCTTGAAGGTCCTTTTCAGATGCCTACTCTCACTGTACCCGGAGATCCGAATACTAATCCACCAAGAGATGATATCACCAACGTTGTCGGTCTTGATCAACTTACTACTGACCAACTTCTACACTTAGAAGCAGATGAACTTGCAATGCAATATATCCTTTTGGGATTACCCAATCCGATACTTCGTAGTGTTGATTCTCAAAAGACTGCTAAAGCAATGTGGGAGCACATTCATCTTCTAATGGAAGGCACAGAACTCAATCAAGAAGACATGGAATCCAAAATCTACTTAGCATATGAACACTTCATGATTGAACCAGGGGAGACATTAGAGTCATATCATCATCGGTTCTCAGACATCATCAATGACTTGGATAAACATAATATCATTATGCCAAGAATTGCAGTCAACACAAAGTTCCTAAGCAGTCTTGGTCCTGATTGGGAAAAGTATGTTATTTTCATCCGTCAAGAGAAAAATCTTCATCAAGCTACATACGGATTGTTGTATGACTATTTGAAGCCCCACCAAAAGGAAGTTGATAGAGAAAAGATCATCCGTGGAGTCCCTGCTTCGCCTTCACTCCCGGATAATCAAACTCTAGCTTTGTGGGCTCAAGCATGTTATCCTCAATTCCCGACCTTACAAACTGTCTTCACAAATCCTCCACCACCAACTGCTCAGATCACACCATATGATCCCTCACAAGAAAATCAACTAGTTCCATACAACAGCAACAATGATCAAGCACGTTATAGTGAATCTAATGAGGATGCAGAAGCTTTCAATGCGTTACAACAAGGATTTGTCATGATTGCTAGAGCCTTCAGTCGATAGTCTAACAAATCCAACAATCACATTCGTACCTCATCAAACACAAGGAATCAAGCTGTTGTTAACAATGGACGTGTTGAAGTTCAGAATCATGGTAATGTTCGTCAGATGGGTAGTGGTTAAGGGTTTAATGCTAATGAAAGGAATAACATGGGTGCTCCACAACAACGGGCTCAAGTGGTTGATCAGGGAAATGCTCAGACTGGGATTAATGGTCTTCGTTGTTATAAATGTAATGAGAAGGGTCATCCGCAAACAATGCATGCCCTAAGCCGAGGACAAGAGGCAGCGCTTATCACAAAGAGGCGTTACTCTTGGCTCTCAAGGATGAAGCTGGTGGAACTCTTACCAACAAGGAACAAAGCTTCATGGCAAATGCAGATTCTGATGATGACATGGAGGACTTGTAGGCTAATGCAACTTGATGATGTTAATGCCAAACATGCAAGAACTCCACATGAGTGACCAGGCCCGGTATGTATGACAGCTGACGGCTTGTCTTAGGTAGGATCAAACTATATTCATTTCGATATGATATCTCCGCCAACATCGCATCAGCGAGGATCGAGTGTTCAACATGAGCCGTCTACATCTCATTCTGATGATAATCAAATAGATCCCGTAGTTATATTTGGCGATCAAGATGACCTTATGGTTAATATTGATAATCAAGTTGACTTCGTGGTTATATTTGAGGATCTAAATAATGATCATGTTGAGACTCACGTTGAACAAAAACTGAACAACCTTGTCTAATCCAGATCTTGAGCTCATGACCAACTTAATTAAGACCTAAAAATCTCGAATGGAAAAGTGCCAAGACATCAATAAGATATTACAAGATAAAATTGCACTGTTGACTAAGGACAATGAATGCTATAAATTCCAACTCAACATTTTTCAAACTAAAGAGAAACGTGAAAAAGGTTTTGAAGTCGCATTTGCTAAATCATACCAAAATGAAAATCTTTGGAAAAACAAATCTGTGATCTAGTTACATCCAAGAATGCTTTGTTGTCTCAAATAGAACAACTGAAATATGATCATAAACAACAACTTAACGCTCTCACTTCGGAAACTCAAAAAGTCAAGTTTGAGTTGTTAACTTGTCAAAAACAGTTTTGTGAGTACAAAAAGCATTCAAGGAAACAAATAGATGACTATCTTGAAGAAATTGTCGACTTACAAAACAAAATCAAAGAATTTCGAAATGTTGTTTACAAACATGGTGAGTCAATCACAACTATTCAAAAGTTTACTTTTAAATCAAATCTAAATGGATATGGACCGAATATTGCTGATTACAAACCACGTTGTTCACATAGAGCATTCAAACCAAATCCTCAAGTCTACAGTGCAGAACACAGAATTGATGATTCCATTATGAGTGTTGTTGAATATAATCGTATGGAGGAACTAGATGCAGAAGACGAGAGTCTGTCGAAATTAGAAAATGTTGTTTATAACAAACCATTTAACTATTCAAAAGCCATAACTTTTGTTACACAACAGGATAATTCTAACACACCTTGGGTTATCACGCCACCTACTTCGACAGTTCTAATGTTGGTCCCCAACCCAATTCTGCACAAATTAATGGTCCTTTACCTTCACTCAGTGAAGTAAAAACATTACCCGAACGTTGTCAAATTCTTTAATATTTTGAAACATTCATATCAGACATCAAACTTTTGGAACGTGAAATTGAAATCAATTCTGAAATAGAAGTTGAACATTTTCAATCGCCTCATGCGCGAAATCAAAGAGATATTTTTCAGAAAAGAATTTTACCTCATGTCCGTAATTTGAAAATGTGTGCAATCTATTGGGAAAGGGATTTTCACAAGGAGCTTGGACTTATGAAAACAATTTTCGAGAAAACAAAAACATCGATTTCAAATACTAAACGTAAAAAGAAAATGTTAAGAAAAGATGTTGATCGACTCTTGGAAGATGTTATCTGTGCTGATACCATAAATGTTGTGTTACTACATATTGTTGCATATGCATTTGATTATATCGCTATTGATTCTATTGATTCTGTTGAAAATGTTGAGAATACCGATAATGTGTCACAAATCAAATCTTTAAAAGTTGAAAATGAGTGATTGTTAAACGAGCTTTCGAATGCAAAACATCGTCTTCAATGGTGTCAAAAAGATTGTCAAAATTGAGAACTCTCTTTGCAAAACAAAATCAACCAGCTGCATACCAAAACTCTTAATCTAAAACTTGAGCAACTGGATGATGAAAACGTGTCTTTAAAGTGTCAAATTTCAAAATATGAACAAGAAATTTCAAAAGTTTAAACGGAATATGGTGTCATATTTGATTTACTCAAAAAGACTCGTGCTCAAGCATCAAAAGATGTTGATGATCATCTTGCATATACCAAAGATGTTTTACGACAAAATGGAAACACTCGTTCTGAAAATCAAGATTTGTTACAGACTATCCATGATCTAAAAGAAGAGTTGGTAAAACTTAAGTAAGATAGGAATAGTAACACAAACGTAATTGCACCAGGAATTCTTAGACTGCCTAATGATACATCACAAGAAACTAATGTGCTTCCCTCTTGAACAGGAATAGTTGCCTCTTTTCCCAACGCTAGCACTTCACAGCTTAAGAGCACATCAAGGAAGAATAGGAAGTTGCGACGTAAGAAAAGAACAATAAAGACCTCTGAAGTAGAAGAACACCTTAGGACTTTGAATAAGACTCAAGTTGCACCCACTTTAGACATTGCGTTAGACAAATGTAATAGAAAAAGTGATGTAACGAATGCTGAACCTTTAAGTACTTTAAATGTTATGTTTGAAGCTTCTTGTGTTGGTTGTTGTAAAAGCATGTTTTCTGGTTGCATGATAAATGTGTTGCTAATTCTATCTTATCTCGTAAGCGGAATAATAGAAAATGGAATACCTCTAGGCCCACTAATGCTTCTAAGTCTGTGCTAGGTAAACCACCCTCTAGTGTTCCGGCTACGATCATTGATGTACCTATAGAACCTCCTTTACCTCGTAGGAAGAACTTATCACCTAGTGCATTCACTAAGACCAAAGCTAAGACTAGTTGGAGATGGCAGAAATGGTTACATAATACACTTGGCTTTAAATGGATACCTAAAACCATAAACATGTGTGTTTCAACTATAACTGCATCGGAACCCTCTAACCTGATAGCGGATATTCCCGACACATGACAGGAAATCTCAAACTGTTATCAAACTTTGTTTCAAAGTTCATTGGCACTTTCAGGTTCGGGAATGATCACTTCGCAGCTATCATGGGCTACGGAGATTACATCAATAGTAACATCGAAATTAGAAGGGTTTATTATGTGGAAGGTCTTGGTCACAATCTCTTATCAGTTGGTCAATTTTGTGATGGAGATTTGGAAGTTGCTTTTCGAGAGAAAACTTGTTTCATTCGTGATCTACAAGGAAACTATCTTATGTATGGAACCCGCACATCAAGTCTTTACACAATTTCAATGCAAGAAATGATTGCTTCATCTCCCGTATGTCTACTTTCAAAAGCAACATCTACAAAATCTTGGCTATGGCACCGTCGACGTTCACACTTAAACTATCAAACCAGAACCAACCTTGCACGTTTCAAACTTGTTGAAGGTCTCCCAAGATTTCGGTATTCTAAAGATCATCTATGCTCAACTTGTGAACAAGGGAAAAACACTCGTGCTCACTTTCCTTCAAAGGTGGAACACAGCTCTCAGCATGTGCTTCATCTTCTTCACATGGATTTGTGTGGCCCGATGCGTGTGCAGACGATTAATGGCAAATACTACATCTTGGTAATTGTTGATGACTACTCAAGATGGACTTGGGTTTATTTTCTTCGAAGTAAAGATCAAGCTCCACAGATGATTATCACCTTTCTCACGAAAATTCAAGTTTAGCTCCGGAACACAGTCAGACAAATCAGAACAGATAAAGGAACTGAATTTGTGAGTCAAACTCTATGTGCTTATTATGAGAAAGTGGGAATTGAGCATCAAACATCCATTGCACGAACACCAGAACAAAACGGAGTTGTTGAAAGACCAAACTGTACGTTAGTGGAAGCCGCAAGAACGATGTTGATTAATGCAAAAATTCCAGATTACTTGTGGGCTGAAGCCGTATCTACTGCATGCTACACTCAAAACCGTTCAATGATTACTAAATGCCACAATAAAACACCTTACGAGCTTATCCACAACCACAAACCGAATCTCAAACACTTTCATGTCTTTAGATCCCTTTGCTATCCAAATAATGATCGTGATGACTTTGGAAAGCTTAAGGCTAAAGCTGACATTGGAGTCTTTGTTGGATACTGTGAAAATTCTAAAGGATACTGGATCTGGAATTGTTGCACAAGGGATATTATGGAAACGATTCATGCCAATTTCGATGAGCTTACAGAAATGGCTTCTGAGCAAAACAGCTTGGAACCCGGACATAACCGTCTAAACTTCCCCCAAACCCCATCATCAGTTGGACCAAGCTTACAGCTTACTCAACATCAAATGAAACATCTATTTGCTCTTATGTTTAGTGATGATATTGATCAACGTGCTCTAGATGTATCAAATGTTTCCGCTGCTCAACCTGATAATAATCCAATACCTGATACACCTGGAACAACAACAACAACTGTTGAGGAAGCCCATCCAATTGATTCCACAACAACAACCGAACAAACCGCATCCAATGACGCTGAACCAGCTGATGATCTTCGAAACCATGAAGTACCCCCACCTGCAGATTATGATCCAAATGCGTTCTTCAACCCTTTTGCAAATGAAACTGCCACTTCTGATGTTACGGAATCATCTACAAGTCATTTGAATCCTCCTAATCTGCATAATATATATCAACATCAACCCCCACACATCATTTGGACTAGAGACCATCCTCTTATGAACATTATTGGAAACCGAATAAACCGGCCGTGTAGACAATTTCGCACCGACGGTGAACATTTCATTTATGCACTCACCGTCTGCCAAGCTGAACCCAAAAATATTAAAGAATCCATGACATATGACAACTGGATTGAATCTATGCAAGAAAAACTTAACCAGTTTAAATGTCTTGAAGTATGAGAATTGGTTGCAAAACCAACAGGGTGTATGTTATTGGTCTGAAATGGATTTGGAAAAACAAGTTGGATGCTGAAGGTACGGTTATCAGAAATAAGTCACGTCTGGTGGCTAAGGGTTATAGACAGGAAGAAGGGATTGATTACGAGGAATCATTCGCAACCGTTGCTAGACTTGAGGTTGGGATTTTTCGGCATTCAGGCTCACATGAACATCACGTCTTTCAGATGGACGTCAAAAACCTGCTTTTCTAAATGGTAATCGAAAGAAAACGATCTATGTTAGTCACCTCGAAGGATTTGTTGATCCAGAGTTCCCTAATCACGTCTACAAACTGAACAAGGTTCTCTACGGTCTCAAACAAGCCCCTCGAGCATGGTATGATAAGTTGTCATCCTTTCTCATCTCTCATAATTTCGTCAAAGGATCGGTCGACCCAACACTATTCATACAATATCACGGGAAACACATTTTAATTGTTCAAATTTATGTGGATAACATCATTTTTGGGTCAACACATCTAAAGTACTCAAGCGCTTTTTCAAAACTTATGAAAAAACATTTTAAATGTCCATGATGGGTGAACTTACGTTCTTTCTAAGGACCAAGTTCATCAATCACCCCGTGGTATTTTTCTGAGTCAGTCCAAATATGCTCTTGAAATCTTAAACAAACATGGATAGCAAAGCTGTGATACATATACCTGTGATACACATACCAAGCCTGTGATTTGCATGGGAATTGGTTGACCCTACCAAATACCGTAGTATTATTGGGTCTCTCATGTATCTAACAGCCGATAGACTAACATTGTCTTTGCTGTATATCTTTGCTCCCGTTATCAGTCAAGACCAACTGAAACTCACCTCTCCAAGGCTAAAAGAATCCTCTGATACATCAAGGGAACCATTAATTTGGGATCTGGTATAGAAGGATTACGGTTTTAAACTAATAGCTTTTGAGATCGCTGATCACGCGGGTTACTTAGATTCTGGGAAAAGTACTTGAGGAGCTCTACAATTTCTTGGTGATAAACTGGTGTCATGGCAATCGAAGAAGCAGGATTGTACATCGCTGTCCTCAACCGAATATGTAGCCATGTCGGCATGTTGTGCTCAAGTCATCTGGATGAGAACAAAACTCAAAGACTATGGTTCGATATTTGTGAGAATACGATGTCTGCGACAATCGAAGTGCTATTGCGATCTCGTGCAACTCCGTCCAACATTCGAAGTCTAAGCACATCGATCTTCGATATCATTTCATCAAGGAGCATGTGGAAAAGGGTAAATTTGAATTATATTTTGTGGATACTGAATACCAATGGCGAACCTTCACAAAGCCTTAGCTCACTGCGTTTCTGAGTTGGTCCACAGGATTGGTATCGCGGTGTTTGACTCCAGGCTGGACGAACTTTTGACACATTCTTAAAACAGTCAAACACCAAAACCTCTTTTGTAAATATTTTATCAAAAACAAAATACAAAAATATAAAATTTATAAAATACAAAAATATTCTTCTATCTAAATTTCTTTCAACATGGCGAGTACAAATCTTCCGTCAACACTTTACTCTTTCAAACATTTCAATATTTTTACGGTCAAGTGTTGAGGGGGAGAAAGTAAATATTTTATGTTTCATAAAACCTTGTACTTGCATGTTACCAGTATTAGTTGTATCTTTGATAATAGTGGATACGTTTCTTGTCTCTTGACACTCCTCAGACCCAAATTTGTAAAATTTCTCTATTTTTAAAGTCTGATGGGAGTGTCGTCAAGTTTTGTTTCCAAATTTTCACTTCTTACTTAACCAAAATGGAAGTTATGGGCTATGGACGAAAATGGTTGAGGTGGAGGGACTATTATTGTCAAATGCTTAAACTTAATTTAACAAAAACACCTCACCTAATTTCTTTACTACATTTATTTCAAACAATTAATACCACAACCACCATCATCCACGCTCATAAATCATTCTTCAAATCCGTGTTGTAAACTTCGAATTTGTAAGTGTTTTAAGCTTCTTTGAGTGATTCTAAACATTGGTTTTAAATCGTTTGCAAATCCAACGGTTTAATTTTCCTATATGTGTGATTTCAGCTTCTACGCATATGCGTATGAACTAATAATCAGATGAGGTTGATTTTGATGAAATGGGTTGTGTTTTCAAAGTCTATATCATGTTTTAAAACCATTTTCATCATGAAATCTTACCCAAAAATGTTTTAAATCACCTTTCAAATTTTAGGGTTTATGCGTGATAATTGGGTGTTTTCTTTTGTGAGTGTTTCTGGATAATTAGTTGCTTGAGTTATGTTTGATACATGTTTAATTAACTATCAACACCATTGAATCATACCCAGAATCCTCAAATTTAAAGAATCAAACTCTAGGGTTTATGTATGCGTAGAAATGGGTATTTTTGATTCATGACACTTTTGATGTTAAAACTTGTTGGAAACCTCTCAAATAGCTTCTAAGATGTCCTAGAAAAATTTTGGTTGAATTCCCATGGTTGAAACATTTACGCGTAGAATTTGAAACTTTAGGGTTTTAGTTTACGCATAAACTTAGTCTACGCGTATCTGAATATGACTTGTGTTGCCATGTGTGATTGAAAGAGGCATAATATTGTGTTAACTTGAATTTTATGATTGATTTATTTCAGGCTTCTACGCGTTCCAGTTCAGAAACAAGGGTATAATGGACTTACGCTTAAGGATCACCTTATGCGTAGCCGTTACGCATAAGAGCAATCTTACGCGTAACTTATACGCATAAGGTTCTACAAAGGACTCGCATATCAGTGAAGGGATATGCGTAAACTTGGAGTCTTACGCATAAGGTTCACTCTTACGAAAACCTTACGCAAGCTCCCAACATACGCTTACGCGTAAGCCTTATGCCAAGAGCTTTTCCTCTGCGTAAGATTTCTTGCAGCGTAAAGACTCCTACGCATAAGCTTAGTCTCTGGCATTATAGTTACACTTTGTTTACGCATGAGCTTGCATTCTTACGCTTAAGCCTAAATTTTAACTTTACCAATGAAATGTTGGCGTACTAACTTGTAAATAAGTTACTCATAACGTCACAAGACCAAAATGTCACTAATAAGCTATAATTGTTAAAATGTTGTGTGAATGAGTGAAAATGTGGACTTTAAAATTCAAAATTAATACTCACGTAACTTAACACATCAACTTTGGACTATTGGACAAACAAGTGACATTGGACTCGTAACATTCATTAACATAACATATTACATAATTGGACAATAAAATTAACTTTTGACTAACGTAATGTCTTTCGATATGTTGGTTCTTTTGGCTCAATATCTTTCAGATCACGATATGGACATCACAATGGAAAACGTTAACGCACCAAATGAGCTCACAATTGAAGACATTTTCCCTACTGGTTATAGAATGAAGATTGGCAAGAACAACCTTAAGGTTGACTTTGAGAACTTTATATGCTCTGAGTCTTCATGCCGAATAGCTGTGGATATTCTTAAGACTCGTCCCTACAACAACATCCTCACCAACTCAGCAACGGTACTAGAGATCTATATCCATCATTCACACAACACAGAAGGAAGTTGATGGTCAAGATGCTTTACCGCGGTGACTCTCAACAATAAACAAGTCACGTCCTTTATTGCGATTTATGAGCAATTCTTACGCTTCCTGCTGTCCAGCCTGCTGAGTATGTTCCTACTCCATCTGAAGAGGCTACACTCCAATTCATGGTCGATATTGGCTATGATGAAGCTGCGGGTATCATTACCAAACACTCTTCAATCAATTTAAAGAACATCCCTCAGCCATGGAGAACTTTATACATCATGATCACAAAGTCTGAGGTAGAGGTAAATGGTTGAGCAAAATCCTAAGCTAATGGAAATACAAATCTTAGAGGCATGGTCAACAATATGCACATTGACTCGCAGAAGTGATTTGGGAAGACATGATGTCTTACCTCAAGAATCACGGCACAAAGGTCCATTTCATCAGGATACACAAAGTTGTTGATCCGGAGGATAGAGATAATCATGACATTCCTTGAGACTTGATGACCCTAACCATCATTGCGTTGTTTGAGCCTACATTAATGTTTCATATTCAAAATCATCAACAAAGAAACAAGGTGTAGTGTTATTTGGCCCTACTCTCGATGATATTAAAGCCTTCAATCGTATTCCCGCGATATCAAAAGCGACCTTAGGCAAATTCGGCTTCATGGATGAAAAGTCTTGGCCATACCATAAAAAGACGAGTAGTGCAAACCTTTGGGAGTGCCCACAAGTATCCTAAGAAAATCCTTCCGCGAAAAGAAAGGTTCCCATGAAGGGTGCCATTCCTACTCCTAAACCGGCACTTAAATTAGAGGATCAAAACTCAGGATAAGGGACCATGAGAGAGGTTCACTATTGAGTGCATTTACGGATGATACAACAACGGTGGAAAAACTAATTAGTCCCAAGCAGGACAAGGGTAAAACTCAGTTGGCGGGAAGAAGAAGTTGAGATGAAGAACCAAATGATGAAGAAAAAGATTACCACAAGACACTAAAGCATCTGAGGATTTAGCATCTTGCTTGAATTGTCGCTTGAACAAACAAGAGGCCACAGAGGTTCGGTAGTGGTGCACTTACCATACCAATTAGTGTATGGATTAATCAACCGATAGCGATTTGGGTGCCACCGCTAAGAATCCTGTGACAGCAGCAGCAAACCTATGAAGTTCCATTCACCTTTGAGGAAGAAGAGGAACAAGAACAGTGTTAGGTCACTAGATTTACAACACAAGCTTAATAGAAAGATAGAGAGGCGATTGAACAAGTAAACCAAACACAAACACACGGTATAAAGACACGGTTATGCGTAGAGTGTAGTGAAAGATATAACTTGAACAACCAACCTCAAGTGAAGGTTTTACAAGGTATTTATAGGAGGGAGCTAGGGCAACACTCCCACTCCTTCCTTTTCCTTAATGGACATGGGCCTAAGCTTATGGGCCTTCTACATAAGCTAGACCTTAAACAAACATAAAGGCCATAATAAGCTACCTATTACATATGGGTAACTAACACTTGAATAAAGGTTTAGGAGTGATTCCAACAATCTCCCCCTCAAGTGTTGGTGATGAAAACGGTGAAGGCGTTGATGTAATAGTAGCTTTGGCGTCTTGACATTCTTCTTTCTTGTGAGAAGAATTGCCTTGATTTGAACCATCTCCCGAGTGTAGCGAGATAGTTTTCTTTGAGCGGTTATGCTTTGGCGTCATCTTTAACTTTGTTCTTTGATCATTGTTCTTTGTGATGAAAGTGATAGTATGTTGTTATCTGCATCAAGTTTGCCTCAGTGCCTTACATTTGCCGGTGTCTCCACGTCTTTCTCAACATGCTCACACTCTTTAGCGTTGGATTCACGATCGATGAAGTTCTTTAAGTCTTTAACTTTGTAGATTCTTTGATTTGACGAAGAATCATTCCGACTTTTGTGTTGCTTTAAGATAGAACTTCTTTGATGATGTTGTTGTTGTGAACAAGTGGAGAATACGCGCGATCATTCCGCTCAGAGCTTCCATAAGAAGTAAACATTAAAACGGTTAGTAATAAGCGGATTCCGGCTCTTACAAGTTTGAACCGAGAGTGTTGTGACATAGTGTGAAAACACAACTCTAATTCTTACAAAGGCGTTCTGAATCGAGTCCCACAAGTGAGATAACACGATGTACGAAGTACACCTACGATTGAGATGAGTCATTGAGGTACACGAGAAGCATCACCTCCGGCGACTATAGACCGTTTGAGACCACTAAGCGCAATCCACGGGGAGTTGCCGACGACTTCTTTGTCGGGCATTTGATGTTGACCGGCAGAGTTTCCATTCAATCAATGAGGATCACAAATGTGAACCTCTCATAAATGTTCTCGACAGATTGCTAAGATTGGTGAAGGACTCGATAATGTACCACTGAAATTCTTATTGTTGAACGTCAAGTGATGAAATGTCAAGTGTACCTAAGAGATCTTTTGATGAATCTCGTGGCTCTAGACTCAATAGTGCATTTTGGTTTTCTGAGCGGAGACTAGGGAGAGGGTCTCCTTCTTCAATACCAGCAATCTTTAAGAGAAAGCCGATAGTTCACGTAGGGTTCCTGTGAGAATGAAACAAGCTTCGGTTGAGAGAAACTTGAGTGGCTAAGAAGGTTTAGTGCATGCGTCCTTTGGGTCCATGGCGACTTTTAATCTTCAATACCGGTGTCATCTAGTGACAACCAGTAACATATGAATTGAACCGTTATGCCTAAGTTGAATAATCACGGAGGCTATTTCTTTTCACCCTTTTCTTTGCATTTCTTTTTAATTCTTCAACTCCTTCTTTCTCCGATTCTCATTCTCTCCTTTTTACAATCATACCTAAGGACTTCTAAATTCTAACTATTGGTAGTGTCCTTGGGTAGATCCTCCGGCTCTGGCGGATCATAGGACGGTTATTCTAACCTTAATCACCTTATAACTCCATTGCCATAAAACCATTTTCAAGAAAATCTCTCAAAGGGTTTGTAGATGAAAAACATGTTTGAACCATTGTGAGAGTTTTATCTTTTAGCAGAAATACTCCCCCTCCACATGTGCTTTAGAGTTTTGAAGGAAATCTGCACAGTGAGGAAACTTTTGAATTGATCGACTCAAGATAGACATTCCCCGCGAGACACGGTTACGTGGCATAGTTAAAGAGTTGCATTATCAACTTTTAGGTGACAACTAGCTCTAATAACTATCTTGAAGGTGTGGACAACCCCGGAAGGTTGTCAAACCCGTCAAGGTTCATGTCTACCAAGAGTTTCTCGAATGGTACATTCTACTCGGACAAGTCCTTTGCGAGACACGTTTACATCACTAGCGAACTAGCTTGAAATTATTACCGTCCTGGACAAGTCTTTTCGAGTTACTAACGGAGTTAAATTCTCATCAATTCTTGGGTTAAAGTCTTTTCACACGAGAGTTCATATAGCAAAACACAACATATTTCTTATCACGTATTTTCTCCCCTTCAAAAATGGCATATAAAATGTTATTTTTGAAAAGTTGAGAATAAATATGACCATTTCAAGTGTTGCGGGAAGAATGACCACTGTGAACAATTTGTGAACAAAGTTTTAAGTCAAGTACTCCCCCTCACCGAGTGATATAAACGGTTGAGGTTTTGAAAATCATAAGGGAAGTACTTGTTCTTTTGAGCAAAACCTTGAAAAGTGAAAGGTTTGATAGGTTTTACTCAAAAGTAAGAAGCTTTAGCTTCTTTTATAAGGATTGTGGCGAACGGCGTACCACGGGGTCCTTTATTTACAAGTGCGGGTTGTACAGCTTGTAATATGTGCACAAGCCATTGACATAATAAATCATACATCCAAATTTATAATGAAAGAAACAGTTCAAGGGGTACGGGTAGTCGAGAGATGTGCGGGGAGTGTGATGTCGGGCGTTGAAAGCCGATGATGTTTCTCTGGGTCGACCACCAACATAGCTTTCCAATCTTACGGTCGATCCCCTTATACAACCGTTCATCAATCATTGTGATGATCCTCTTCACATCCCTTGATCACGAGAATTCCATCGCTTAGGAGACCCGATCTTTTGATGTATATCCTTCAACCGATAAGCCAATCCGTCCCTAACCAACTTCAAAGTGTGATCTCCAAATTTGTGAAGATCTGCACGCGCCATCAAGCAATTTCTTTGAAGTTCACTGCGGATGTAGTAGCGGCGAATGGTTTCTTGATGAGTGTAAATTGTGAAAGCTGGTTGATGTCGGGAAGATCAAGCTGCGGTGAAGTGAAGTTGACACGGTGCGATAAGATTCTCTTGCAAGCTGGAGATCTTCTACGTTCTTTGATGACTATCGTCGATGAAGATGAGCGACTTGATGAATTCACGTTGTACTTCAGTGGAGAATTGTCTCATACGACCTTGTACTTTGGCAAGGTACATATCTTCGATGTCGTTGATAGACAAATTCTCAAAGTCAGCTTGAGAGAATGCATAATCCCTTTCGTCTTGTCTTTTGACCACAATATTCTTGAGATAAGTGTAGTCCCATTTGGACGAAAGATCAACGTGTTTGATTGCAACGATGTTTTTAATCTTGAACACGCATGTTGAGACTTACGGACACGGCGACTACGTAGTAGATTCTTGGCGTTCGAGGCCAATGATGAATCCGTACATTGCATCTCGGTCGTATGCTTCCACTTTGTTGGAGAACAAGTGATTAGCTCTTTCCTCGATAGCTATGCGGTTTGAGTATTATTTCTGGGAATGGAAGTGTCAAGGATGTAGCGTATTTCCTTGAACCATAGCATACGTGTAGAAGAAATTCAGTCTTTGTTGAAGAAGTGTCGGAATGGAATTCTAGGTTCATTTGGTTGGCCAATTGTTGGTAGTGGTTTAGACGGTCGGTGTAATATGGAGGGTTGTCCCGCTTTGTAAAGTCGATGTTTGCTTCTAGGTTGAGCCAATCCATGTTATTAGACATAGCTCGAGCAATGTTATCAAGGTGATATGCGACCTCGATGGCACTTTCTGAGCTATCTTTTAACAGTTGAAAAGCTTCATTCTTGATTAGCGCAACTTCGATTTCGTCATCTTCTTTACTCGAATTTTTCTTGCAGATATTTTGCATGCTCCAAAGTAGTACCGTCTACCGGATCTTGACCTTCTTCAGGGTAGGGAGTGGAATTGACAAGTGTAGAAAACCATTCAAATTCCTCTGTGTTATCTTCATCTAGCCATGATAGGACGTCGGCCTTGGGCGCCTTCTTCTTCTTTTCTTAGGCCTAGATGAGGATTACGGTTTCTGTACTTTGTGGGTGAGGCGGGTTGTTGTTGGGGCTCATGGTATTCTTCATCGTCACCACCCGTATACTCACAGTGATCACCGGTTTTGAGAGTGCAGGGTGGTGTCTCGGAATCTGAGGTTTATCATGAGAAGGCGAGGAGGAGATCTTTGTTGAGCAGGAGTACGTTGTGGCGGAGGCGGCATTGAGTACTGAACCGAAGATGATTCACCAGACTTCTTTTTGCGTTTAGGCTCCTTATCCTTGTCTTGATCTTTGTCTTCATCATCTCTTGAACGCTTAGGCCTTATAGCCTCTTCTCTGAATGATGACTTGAGTTGGTATTCCAGCAATGCTTTAAACAGTTTAGCTTCATGGGAGGCAAGCGTTGCGAAGCGTGTTGACATTTGCGTACATCGGTTTACTAATTCATCATCACGAGAAGATTGTAGTTTCAACTGGATTGATGCTCAAATTCATAGGAGTTGATTTCATGGCTTGCTTGGCTAAATGTAAGAGATTAGGATAAAGTTTTGCGGTATACATCTCCTTTGTCGGTTTGAATGACCTCCATTAAGAACTTGTGAGTGTATCCTTTTATCATCTCGTCCATGCTTCCTTGAAGATCATCCTTCATAAGCTTATGTACATACTCCCTTTCAACTTTCATCTTCTCATTCTCATCATGAAGATCGTTATCATCGTGAGGAAATTCAACTTTACGTAGAGAATATCTTTCTTTCCGACTCGTTTGACAGCTTTAGCGATTCGATTCTTAGATTGAGAGATCCAAGATGGAGTTGGCTTCTTCTGCGATCGGATGATGATTTGGTTGATTTCTTTGATGGTGGTGGTGAAGAGTGAGAAGAAGAATCTGATGATGAGATGTGAGGAGACTCTGGGTCCTTTGGTGGTTAGAAGTTTCTTCCTTTGATCGTGCGGGGACTATCTAGAAGAAACGTATCATACTCAACATCTTCTTCATTGCGGACTTAGCTTGTTCATCGGCTTTGGCTTTTGGCTGCAGCTTCTTCATCGGCTTTACCTTCTCTAACTTCTTTACGGTTCTTCAAAATCATACTCAAGAGTATCTTCGACCGGGTTTTGTTGTTGTACCAAAGTGGTGGCACGGATCCCTTATCGGGTTGATTAACGCATCGGGACACTGGTGAAGGTTGAGCTGCACCACTTGACCCTCGGGGCCACCCATTTGTTCTTTGCAAATTCTTTTGCGGCGTGTTGGAGTCTAAGGAATTTGAACTTCTTCTTGTATGAAATATCCAGTTGCTCTTCTTCTTCATCTGAGCTTTCTTCATAAGGCACAAATGCAGAGTCTTCCCTTTTCCTTTGTCAATTTGGTGGACTTGGAGGTTTAGGCTGCTTTGAAGGAGTGTTTCGGTTCGCGGTTGAGTAGAAAGTCTCTTCATCGATTCGGTAGCCTCGAGTCCTCGTCCATTAGCTTTCTCTGCGGTTCAGGCTTAGATACGGGAATAGGAACAGCTTCCTTGGCGGGGAACTGTCCCCTTTCGTGGAGGATTCCTCACGGGAAACATCCTCGACTCTCGATTACTTGCAACACTTCCAGCACTTCCTCTTACGGTTCTCCTAGTAGGTGTTCAGAGGCTTTTCATGAGATGACCAACTTTGCCTTCTCTCTTTGCTACTTGATACCTTTTGTATGTTTCAAGCTTTTTGATTTCATTGTCGAGAAGGTGATCAGGCAACATGGCACCTGTTTCTTTGTTGTGATTCCTTGATTACGGCCCGATAGGGTAGGCTCGGTCAACATATCGTGATTATCGGGTCATTGAGCCTCTGTGGAATGTCGGGATGAAGTCAAGTGCTCTCTGGATCAACAATTTGTGTATCGACATAGGGAATCTTTGAGCCAAGTTTCTTGTGAAATGACATCATGTCTTCCCATAGCGATGCTTCAATTTGATGTCCTTTTGTTGATTAATGACCAGAAGATTTGTAGTTCCATGAGCTTGGGATGCTCATAACCACTATCCACGACCGAGACCGATTTGGTAATGATGATGTAGAGGGTTCTCCACGGTTGAGGAATGTTCTTAAGCTCCACATGAGAATGCTTAGTGATAATTCCAGAAGCTTCATCATATCCAATATCCATCAGGAATTGCGAGCTGTCTCTTGATTAGGTGTGGCATAGAAGTCTGTTGGCTCGATTTCGGGAATTAGAAAACGGCCCGTAGATGCTGCTTGTGTGATGGTGATTTGTTTGTGATTTGTCCACGATCCATCCTTTGCACGAGAATTGTTGTATGTAGATCTCCTTGTAGCGAGTGTGAAGCATGTTTAGGGATGATTCTAAGAATATCCACGACAATCAAGCAAGAAGATTCGAGCATGTGAGGGTTTCAAAGTCAACTCTGAGATTGTTCTTTACAATCTTTCTTGGATAGCCATTAGGGAAGATATCGGCAATAGTGAGAACTTCTGGTGCATCCACATTCATTTGGCAGACCATGTCGTGATCTGAAATAACATTAGCCAAAAGAACCAACATATCGAAAGACATAATGTTAGTCAACAGAAGGTTTTATTGTCTAATTATTGAATGTACCATGTTAATGATTGTTCTGAGTCCAAAGTCACTTGTATGTTCAATAGTCCAATGACGTCGTGATAAGTTTAGTGAGTTAGTTAACTTTAAGTTTTAAAGTTTATGTTATCACTTATTTAACACAACATATTAAGCGTTTAAGTTTATTAGTGACATTATTGGTGTTATGATGGCGTTATGATTTGTTTATTTACAAGTTTGCGTAACAATTCATAATGAAGGTCAATCAAGGCTTAGTAAAAGTGGAAAATTTATGCGTAAAGCAAGTGTTATACAGCGTGAAGCGAAAGCTTATGCGTAGGATCCTAACTACTGCGTAAGAAATATTGCAGCGTAGGAACAGAGAGGACCTTATGCGTGGAGCTTAGCGTGGCGTATTAAAACCTTACGCGTAAGGCTTACTCGTAGAGTAGACCTTATCGCGTATGGAGTCACTTGTTTACGCATATCCTTCACGAGGATCATAGTCCCATTGTAGAACCTTATGCGTAGGCGCTACGCGTAGATTACTCTTACGCATAACATGCTCTGGCGTAAGGTGATCCTTATCGCGAGTTTGTAGAACCTTGATTACGAATTCCTCACTTATAGACACGAAATAAATTCATCATATCATCAATATTAACCTATACATTCATCTTATAACAGATCATGGCATGAAAGCATATCAAAGCGGTTTAAAAGCGTAGAAAGTCTTACGCGTAAGACAAAAACCCTAATAGTTTAAGAATTACGCATATGAATTTTAGCCATAGGATTAGCATCAAAGTTTTTGGTAATTCTAAGATGTTATTGAGTTGTCTTAGCCAAGTTTAACATCAAATGTATTATGAATCAAAAGTACCCAAACCAAGTATGAACATAAACCCTAATTTCCATTTTATGAATCAATAGTGTTTACGGGTGTGATAGGGCCTAGATATGATTAATTCAACTTGATACAACCTTCTACAACAATCTTTTTGACCAAAAACGTTCACATATGAAAATACCCAAATCCACGCATAAACCCTAATTTCAAAATCATTCAATTAGTGTTTACGGGTGCGTTTTGATGATAGAAATGGTATCATTTTAGTATGATTAATTGAGCGTTTTGACACAATCACATTAACCACAAACACACAAATGATTTGTGTTCATAGCTCTGGCGTAGAACACAAATCACACTCAATCTCATCTTTTGACCGTTGGATTTGAGTGAAAATCAAAACCCTTGTTTAAAAACTTGTAAAGATTATAAAACCACTTACAAAATGATGATCCAAACAGCGGATATGAAATTGATTTTGGAGCGTAGGATGATTTAGGTGATGATAATAAATGTGAAGTGAAAGTTAGGTGGAAGGTTTTTATTAAAATAACTTTAAACTTTTGGTAGTTTTGGTCCCTCCACCTTTTCCTTTTTCAACCAAAGCCATTTAACTTCCATTTTGGTTACCAAACAAAGATTTTAAGAAAGAAACTTGACGACACTCCCCTTGACTTAAGAAAATAATGAAAGGTTATAATTTTAGTCAGAGGAGTGTCATTAACGAGAAAAGTTTACCACCATTGATACAAGAAACAACCATAATAGAGTAACATGCAAATACCACGGATGTTTTGAAGCAGTTAAGTATTTATTTTCTCCCCTCAACACTTGATCGGAAAAATCTTGAATTTTGAAAGATTAGAGTGTTGTAAAATGTACTTGCCATGTTGAAAGAAAAATAGATAGAAGAATATTTTTGTTGTTTTATCAGGTTTTATATTTTGTATTTTGTTTTTGAAAAATATTTACAAAAGAGATTTTGGTGTTTGTGAGGTTTTAAGCTGTTTTGAGTTCATCAATTCCTCTTGAGTCAAACACCTCATACCAATCCGGTGGACCAACTCATTAAACCTAGCGGGAGGCAAGGCTTTGGTGAGAAGATCGCCAATTGGTATTACGTACCCACAAAATATAATTCAACGGTACTTACATTTTGTTCCACGTGATCCTTGATGAAATGATATCGAAGATCGATGTGCTTTGATTTAGAGTCTTTGAGGTTGCACGAGATCGCAATGGCACTCGATTGTCGCAATACATCGGGATTACATCAAATCACGTAACCATAGTCTTTGAGTTGTGTTCTCATCCAAATGACTTGAGCACAACACGCATACATGGCTACATATTATTCGCTTCGGTTGAGACGGTGATGTACAATCCTGCTTCCGATTGCCATGACACGGTTTATCACCAAGAAATTGTAAAGCTCCTGAAGTACTTTTCCGTGAGTCTAAGCATCCTGCGTGGTCGGCGTCTGAAAAAGCGATTAGTTCAAAACCAGAATCGCCGGATACGGATTCCCAAATTAATGGTTCCCTTGATGTATCGGAGGATTATTTTATCCTCAGAGAGGTGGGTTTGATTGGTTGGCCGATAGCGAGAGCAAAGATATACGGCAAAGACAATATCAGTGCCTTTAGTGTTAGATACATGAGAGACCCAATAATACTACGGTATTTTGTAGGGTCCACCAATTTCCCATGTAAATCGGCGTCTAGCTTCTTGGTATGAGCCATTGGTGTGGCATAGGTGTCACAGGTTTTCATTCCAAATTTGTTTAACAATTCAAGGGCATATTTGGAGTGACTCAAGAAAATACCACGGGGTGATTGATGAACTTGTAGTCCTAGAAAGAGCGTAAGTTCACCCATCATGGACATTTCAAAATGTTTCTTCATTAGTTTTGCAAAAGCGATTGAGTACTTTTATGTGTTGACCCAAAAATGATGTCATCCACATAAATTTGAACAATTAAAATATGTTCCCGTGATATTGTATGAAAAGAATTGGGTCGGCCGAACCTTTGGTGAAATTATTGGCAATGAGGAAAGATGATAGCTTATCGTACCATGCCGAGGAGCTTGTTTGAGACCATCTGAGCTTTGTTCGGTTTGTAGACATGATTAGGGAACTTCGGGATCAATGAATCCTTACGGTTGGTGACATAAACCGTTTCTTTAAGTTGTCCATTGAGAAGCGGTTTTGACATCCATCGAAAGACCGTCATATTCATATGAGCAGCGATGCGAGAAATATCCGAACGACCTCAAGGCGAACAGCGGAGCAAAAGATTCTTCAAAGTCAATACCCTCTTCGGCGATAACCCTTAGCCACGGGCGTGACTTGTTTCGATAACGTTTCCTTGACATCAATTTGTTTTCCAAATCCATTTGAGACCAATGACGTAGACCCCTGTTGGTCTTTCAACCAGTTCCCATACTTCAAGGCGTTTGAATTGGTTGAGTTCTTCTTGCATGGATTCAATCGGTTGTCTTTTGTCATTCGTCTTTGATGTTTTAGGTTGATTGGCGGACGGTGAGTGCATAAATGCAATGTTCACCATCGAGTGAAGGCGTTGTCTTGTAACGGCGGTTGATTGGGTTGCCAATAATGTTTTCGAGGAGGATGGTCTTTTGTCCATCTATGTGTGGAGGGTTGATGTTGGTATACATTGTGCAGATTTTGAGGATTCAAATGGCTTGTTGAAGATTCAGCGACATCGTGCGGCGAGTCTCATTAGCAAGCGGGTTGAAAGCATTTGGATCAAAATCTGCGGTGGGGTACTTCATTGAACATCATCGGTAGGTTCATCATTGTTGGAAGCGGTTTGTTCAAGCTGTTGTGTTGGAGTCAAGCTGGTGGTGCTTCTTCAACGTAGTTGTTGTAGCGGTGTATCGGTATAAGAGTATTATCGGGTTGGCGGCGGAAGCGGCGGATACACACGAACACGTTCATCAATATCGTCCTTTGAGCGAGGACAAATAACCTTTCCATTTGTTGTGAGTAGCGGGGGCTTGTTTCGGTGATGATGGGGTTTGGGGAAGTTTAGCGGTTGTGACGGGTTCAAAGTATTTGTTATACTCGAAGCCATTTCCGTAAGTTCATCAAAATGAGCATGAATCATTTCCATTACCTCCTTTGTTCGACGATTCGGTTCGAAACCTTTAGAATTATCACAATATCCTATAAAGACTCCAATGTGGACTTTGGCTTTGAGCTTTCCAAAGTCATCACGATCATTATTTGGATAGCAAAGAGATCCAAATACATGAAAGTTTTTGAGATTCGGTTTTACGTTTGTGGACAAGCTCAAAAGGTGTTTTGTTGTGGCGTTTTGTAATCATAGAGCGGTTTTGAGTATAGCATGCAGTAGAATATAACTTACGCCCATAAGTAATCGGAAGTTTAGCATTGATTAACATTGTTCTTGCGGCTTCCACTAGCGTTGGTTTAGATCTTTCAACAACTCCGTTTTGTTACGGTGTGCGTGCAATAGATGTCGATCTTTGAATTCCCACTTTCTCATAAAATTCACGAAGAGTTTGGTTAACAAATTGATTGCCTCTGTCGATTACGATTTGTCGACGGTGTTTAGTAAATTTGAACTTGTATTTTCGTGAGAAGGTGATGATCATCTGTGGAGCTTGGTCTTTGCTTGAAGAAAGTAGACCCAAGTCCAGCGTGAATAGTCATCAACAATTACTAAGATGTAGCGTTTGCCATTGATCGTTTGCACGCATCGGGCCACACAAATCCATGTGAAGAAGATGAAGCACATCTTTGAGGCTGTGTTCCACCTTTGAAGGAAAATGAGCACGAGTGCTTTTGCCTTGTTCACAAGGTGAGCAAAGATGATCTTTAGAATACGAAATCGTGGAGTCCTTCAACTAGTTTGTGTCGAGCAAGGTTGGTGATGGTTTGAAAGTTTAGATGTGAGAGACGGCGGTGCCATAGCCATGATTTTGTTGATGTTGCCTTTGAAAGTAAGCAAATGGGAGATGAAGCAACCATGTCTTGCATAGAGATAGAATAAAGACTGGAATTACGTTGAGCGGACATAAGGTCGTTTCCTTGTAGATCACGAATGAAACAAGTTTTCTCCATGAAAGCAACCTCCAAATCTCCATCACAAAGCGACCCTCACGAAAGCAGTTGTGACCGGCCTTCCACATAATAAACCACCGCTAATTTCGATGTTCCCATTGATATAGTCTCACGTAGCCCATGATAGGCTGAAGTGATCATTCGAACGGCGGTGCCAATGAACTTTGCAATAAAGTTTGATAACGATTTAAGGTTGCTGTCATGTGTCGGGAACATCCGCTATCAACAATCTAGAGAATGATCGTATCACGCATTACACCTGAGGCGACACAGATGGAATAGAAGTAGATGTGGAACCGAAATGTTAGAGGGTTCGAGGCGTTATAGTAGACATACACACATCAATAGCTTTAGGTATCCATTTAAATCCTAGTGTGTTATATATCCATTTCCGCCATCTCCAACTAGTATTTGCTTTAGTCTTAGTGAATGCACTAGGTGTTATTACATTCCTAGGAGGTGGCTGGAGCTACAAGGGCGGACAAATGGCGTTTCTTAGAATCTAAAGAGGCGGTCTACCAAGCACAGAGACTTAGAAAGATTAGTGGGCCTAGAGGTATTCCGGTTCTTAGGATTCCTTAAACGCGAGATGATAGCTTTAGCAACACATTTATCATGACAATCAGAATTCATACTTTTACGACAAATAACACAAGGTGCATCGGACTGAATATCAAAAGTGCTTAAAGGTTTAGCATTCGTTACATCACTATTTCTATTACATTTGCGGGCCTTAATATCTATAGTGGAAGCAACGTGAGTCTTATTCATAGTCCTAGGGTGTTCTTCTACTTTAGCATTCTTGATTGATCTTTTCTTAGGTATCAACTTCCTATTCTTGATGTAGTGCTCTTAGGTCGTGAAGTGCGGACGTTTGGAAAAAGACGCAACTATTCTGTTTGGATTAGAAGGAAGCCGCGTTAGCAACTTGTGATTTGGCGGTAGTGATTCTAGGTTCATGATTACTAAGTGTTCTTGGGGCTATTCTCTTAATCATTGTGGCGGAAGTTGTTCATACTTTCCTAACATTTCTCTTAACTTGATGATAGTGTGAATCGGATCTTGATTTTGGACCGAATATTTCGACAAAATGCATAACTTCTTTAGTGTGTGCAAGATAATGATCAAGTTCATTTGATGCTTCATCACGAGTCTTTTGAGTAAATCAAATATGACACCATATTCCTTTTAACTTTTACAAGTTCTTGTTCATATTTTGAGATTTGACACTTAAAGACCGTTTTGATCATCCGGTTGCTCAATTTTTGGATCGAAGAAGTTTTGTCCATAGCTGAAGCGATTTTGTGTTGAAAAGCAAGTTGTTGATCGTGAATATCTTTTTGACACCAATTAAGACGGCGTATTGCATTTGAAAGTTCGTTTGACAATCGTTTGTTTTCAACTTTTAAGGACTCGATCGGAAGCACATTATCAGTGTTCTCAACATTTACCACGAATCAACGGTATCACGGAGATATAATCAAATGCATATGACAAAGAATTCAATAGCACAACATTATGGACATCGGCCATACGGATGACATCTTCCAAGAGTCGATCAACATCTTTTCTCAACATTTCTTTTTACGTTTAGTGTTAGAAATAGATGTTTACGTTTTCTCAACGACCTTCATCAATCCAAGTTCCTTATGAAAGTCCTTTCCCAAGACAATGCACAACTTTTCAAATTTTTAACATTTGGTAAAAGATTTTTCTAAAAATGTCTCTTTGTTCTCGCGCTAGAGGCGATTGAAAATGTTGAACTTTGATTTGAATGATATTCTATCTCATGTTGTAAAGTTTTGAGGTCAGCCATGAAAAGGTCAAAATATCGAAGAATTTTGCGATTTTCAGGTTTTGAGTTTACTTCAATGATGGAAGGTAAAGGACCATAAGTTTGTGCATAATCTGGTTGGGGATTAACATTAGAAGACTCGAGCGTTTTATGATAATCCTTGGTGTGTTAGAAGAATCCGTTGGTGTGGCGAAAGTGACCGCTTTTGAATAGTTAAAGGTTTGTTGTAAACAACTTTTTCTAATTTTGATCGACTCTCGTCTTCTGCATCTAATTCCTCTTGGCGATGATATTCAACAACACTCATAATAAATTATCAATTTTATATTCGCCTTTGGAAACTTCGTTTGGTTTGAATGCTTTGGTTGAAAGCTTAGGTTTGTAATCGGCAAGATTTGGTCCATATCCATTTGGATTGGGTTTTAAAGTAAACTTTTCAAAGGCTGTGACCGACTCGCCATGTTTGTAAACAACAGTTTTAAACTCTTTAAGTTTGTTTTGCAAGCGATGATTTCTTCAAGATGATCATCTATTCGTTTCGTTGAATGCTTTTTGTATGCAGAGAACTGTTTTGACAAGTTAACAACTCGGCCTTAGCTTTTTGATTTTCCAAGGTGAGAGCGTTAATTTGCTGTTTATGTTCATGTTTGATTGTTCTATTTCAAACAACAAAGCATTCTTCAAGCGGCTAGATCAGCATCTGTCTTTCTAAATATTTTTCGTTTTGATGAGATTTGGCAAAGGCTGCTTCAAAACCGTTTTCACGTTTTCTTGAGTTTTGAAAAAGTTGAGTTGCTTTTGTAAACATTCAAAATCCTTGGTTAACAGTGCATATTTGCTTTTCAAGTCTGATTAATGGCATGACATTTTTCCACTATGGTTTGTTGGTCTTGTATTAAGCGAGCAAAAGCTGGATGAGGCAAAAGTTCGGTGTGTTCAACGTGAGTCACAACATGATCATTATTTAGATCCTCAAGTATAACCCGAGAGTCAATTTGATTATCAAAGGAAACCATAAGGTCATCTTGATCGTCAAATATAACTACAGGGTCTAGTTGAAAATCGTCGGAATGAGATGTGGACGACTCATTTTGAACATTCGAGCCTGCGGATGGATGTTGGCGGAGATATGAGATCGAGAGATAAATATGGTTTGTTAGAATTGCACGAGACAAGCCATCGGTGTCATACTTTTGGGCTGTGTCACTCATGTGTAACTCATGCATATTAGCCATCAACATAACTTGGTGCATTGGCACGCAAGTCCTCCATATCATCATCACGATCGCATTTGCCATAAAGCTCTGTTCTTTGTGCGTGAGAGTTCCGACTTCATCCTTAAGAGCCAAAAGAAGAGCCTCTTTGTGATAAGCCGCCCTAGTCCTAGGCTTTGGGCATGCATTAGCCAGGTGTCCCTTCTCATTGCGGTTGTAGCATCGAAGACCATTCAACCCATTTTGAGCATTTCCCTGTTCCACCACTTGAGCTCTATTGTTATTCCTACCCACGGCATTAGACCCTTGACCACCGCCCATCGGCGACCATAACCACGATTACGAACTTCAACTCGTCCATTGTTCACAGCGGCTTGATTCCTTGTGTTAGATGAGGAGCGAATACGGTTGTTGGATTTGTTGGTATAACGGCTAAAGGCATTAGCAATCATAGCAAATCCTTGTTGCGATGCTTGAGCGGATCGAGATTCCTCATTAGCTTCATCGACAAGTGCTTGAGCATTGTTGTTGTTGTATGGAACCAATTGAGTTTGTTGAGATTGAGGTAGTGAAGGATCATATGGTGTGATTGTATGCGATTGGTTGAGTTCTTTGGTTGAGGAGAATAAGCTGTTTTGAGCATATAAGGCAAGTTGTTGATTTTTCGGATGTGTCGGTGGAGCAATTTGAGCACGGAGAATCCTTTCCTATCAACTTCCTTTTCATGAGGCTTCAAGTAATCGTACAACAATCCATAAGTATAATGATGCATATTCTTAAACGCTGCGGAGAAAAATGACATACTTCTCCCATTCGGGACCAAGACTACTCGGGAACTTAGTATTCATTTGCAATTCTTGGCATGATGATGTTGTGTTTATCCAAATCATTGATGATGTCATGATGATGATAAGACTCTAGTGTCTCTCGGGTTCAATCATGAAGTGTTCATAAGCCAAGTAAATTTTGGATTCCAAATCCTCCTGATTGAGTGCAGATCCTTCCATAAGAAGATGAATATGATCCACATTTCCTTTCGTCTTTTGAGCATCAACACTTGAAGAATTGGGTTAGGTAATCCTAAAGGATATATTGCATTGCAAGTTCATCGACTTCATAGTGTAGAAGTTCCTCGCATTGAATTCTGCATGATAGCAATGTTGGATTGTTCATCTCTTGGTGGATTAGCATTTGGATCGGGGGTAGTGCGATACGGATAGGCATCTCAAATGGACCTTCCAAGATAACCTTCTTTAAGAACTTTCCATGTGGCTTCTTCAGATCACAAAACCTAAAGAACCTTATCACCCATTGATCGTAGTTTCCTGGAGTGAGCATTGGAGGTCTATCAAGTGATCCATCCCCATGAATTGATTGTTGGCTGCTTAAAGCTTCACACATCTTTGCAAACCAAGTGGGTTCCTTCATAGTGTTCCTTGATGGATGTTGATTGAAATCATTTGTGTAGGGTTGAACTTGAAGACTTGGTGGTGGTTGAACCATTTGAGGTTGTGGATTGCAGCAAGTTGTGGAGTATGTTGTTGATTAAATTGTTGTTGATAAATTGCTTGTTGTTGATTCCATTGTTGATGTTGTGGAGTTAGTTGTTGTTGGCGTTGAGAATAAGTGTAAGGGAAATAGTTAGAGTATGGTGGTTGTGACATGTTGAAAACTTGTGTTGGTAAAATGGATCTTTGTAGTCGAATGAACCTTTGTTGATGAAGTATCCTTAGCTGTAGAAATCACAATAAACCAAGTAGGACTTATCGTAAAAACACCAAAGTTACGGCGTAACAATGAGGAGTTCTGCGTAGTTTTAGCTTCTGGCGTAAGTAGGAAAAAGACTAAAGTTATGCGTAGACACAAAGTTATGCGTAGAAAATTAAGCGTAGGATTACCTTATGCGTAAGACTAGGCTTATGCTTAAGATGAATCTTATGCGTAGGATTTCTCTGGCGTAAGCTTTATGCTTATGCGTAAGTTTAGGGTTTTATCCCAAATGATCTTTTACACTATCACGGTGCAAAAGATATCCAAAGTCGACGTATTTTCAGGCTTATCAAGCAAGAAAACGGAGTAAACCACGAAAACAAAGATCAAACCAAGGAAAATCTTACGCATAGTATTAGGGTTTTGCTCTGCGTAGGATTACTCAGTAAATGATTATGCCCAAATGTTTCTAAACGATTTTTGTGATATGAAATAGCTTCAATAACACCAAAATGACACAAAAGTGTGAAACTTGATGATGCAAAGCTCTTAAAAAGGTTACAGCGTAGGGCGACACCCACGAATAAAAACTAGCTCAAAAACAATGATCCACGCATAAAGTTGAAACTTTTTGCCAAAAACAAGTATTTTAACACCTTAAAACGTTGAAAGTACAAGAATCTTGGATTAAAAGTGTAAAAAATGTGTTTTTAAGCAAACCAAAGTTATGGTACTTTTGCGTTAAGCGTGAGACCGAAAAAAAACTTCAAAAACAATCGTTCACCCAACTATTTGGCGATTGATACCTTTGTTAGGTCACTAGATTTACAACACAAGCTTATAGAAAGATAGAAGGCGATTGAACAAGTAAATCCAAACACAAACACACGGTATAAAGACACGGTTATGCGTGAGTGTAGTGAAAGAATAACTTGAACAACCAACCCTCAAGTGAGGGTTTACAAGGGGTATTTATAGGCAAGGAGCTAGGGCAACACTCCCTACTCCCTTCCTTTTCCTTAATGGACATGGGCCTAAGCTCATGGGCCTTCTACATAAGCTAGACCTTAAACAAACATAAAGGCCATAATAAGCTACCTATTACATATGAGTAACTAACACTTGAATAAAGGTTTAGGAGTAATTCCAACAAACAGGATGAGATGATCACGGACAAAGACATTGAGCTGCTAAAGAAAAAGCTAACGAGGAAGCTCGAGCTAAAGCAAATGAAGAAGCTAAGCAAAATTTGAAGAAGAGGCGAGGGGTAAAAGTTTGAAGAAGAGGCTAAAAGCTTCGCAAAAGAAGTGATGATTATATTCTAGATAATCCCGAGACACAACTTGGGAAGGAACACGAGCCACAAAGTCCAGAGCCACCTCATGACTCATCCTCATCAGATTCTTCATCCCACTCATCACCACCACCATCCAAAGATGCTACCACAGGATCCATCCAAATCGGTCAAGAAACAGGCCAACACTTGGGCATCACGGGCTAAGACCAAAATTGTCAGGCTTTGGGGCAATTCTACGAGGAAGCAGCGTGGTCAACAAGACATTCAATCAAGCTGGCGAGAGACTAAATTTACTCCAAGATGCTGATGAGCGAGTTTTTCCGGGAGAAAAGCGGTCAGCAGTTTCTCTATAGAGATATCAAGGGAAATGGACAAGATTATAAGGACTACACTCACTTAAGTTCCTTCTACGACCTTGTCCACAGGTCACCGGAGAAATGTTCGGCAACTATATCCATATCTCGTATCCTTTGGTCGAACAAATAATGGAAACTACCCATTTGCTATGCAATCAATCGATCCAGATCTCTTGGTTGTCTCGATCTTTGAATTGATCTTGAAATAGTAATTCAAATGTCTCAGCGATCAGACTTTCATTACGAAGCTAAACTATTGAGGCATTGCTAGAATATCAACTCAGACATCATCTAAAGAGTGGTAGAGGGGCTAAGCTTGACCAAGAGGCGGCGATGATCGGACAAAGATACGAGCAAAGCGCCAAAAGAAACGGCAAATCTCATCTATGCACTCCACCACCCCAAAGGACCACCACCTGCTGAGATCTTCTAGCGTCACATTTGGAATCACTCCTAAATCTTAATTCAGAGTGTTAGTTACTCATATGTAATAGTTAGCTTATTATGGCCTTTATGTTTGTTATTAGCCTTAAGCTCATGTAGAAGGCCCATGAGCTTAGGCCCAAGCCCATAGGAGAAAGGAAGGGACTAGGAGTGTAAGCCTAGCTTCCCACTCTCATAAATACTATGTAATAACCCTCACTTGAGGGTTGGTTGTTCAAGTTTTTCTTTCATTCATATCTTGCTAACCCGTTTCCTTTTATATAGTGTGTGTGTGTTTGGATACTTGTTCAATGCTTCTCATCTCTTTCTTGTAAGCTTGTGTGGTAAAACTAGTGACCTACTTGATTGGTATCAATAGCCAACTAGTTGGTGAAACGTTTGTTCTTGGTCTTACGGCGTAAACTTGGTTGATACTTTGGTTGGCTTAAAAGCGTCTTTTACACTTTTTGAATCAAGATTCTTGCTTTCAACGTTTAAGGTGTTAAAATACGTGTTTTGGCAAAAGTTTCAAACTTTATCGTGGATCATTAGTTTTAAACTAGTTTTTATCACGAAGGGTTTCAACCTCACATATATGCTTTTTAAGAGCTTATCATCAATTATCACACTTTTGTGTCTTTTGGTGTTATTGAAGATATTTCATCACACAAAAGCGGTTTAGAAACATATTTGGGCATTATCATTTTTCTACGGTAATCCTAGCGTGTAAAACCTAAAACAAAGCGTAGGTTATCCTTGGTTTGATCTTACGTTTTCATGGTTTTACTACGTGTTTTCTTGCTTGGATAGGCACGAAAATACGTCGACTTTGGATATCTTTTGCAGCGTGAAGTGTAAAAGATCACTTGAGATAAAACCCTAAATTACGCGCCAAGCATAAAAGCTTCGGCGTAGAAATCCCTCACATAAGATTCATCTTCGCTAGAAAGCCTAGTCTTAAGCCTACAAGATAATCCTCGCCTAACTCTGCGCCTAACTTTGTGTCTACGCGCCAACTTTAGTGTCTTTTAGCTACGTGGCGTAAGCTAAATCTGTGGCTAACTCTTGATTGTGCAGCGTAACTTTGGTGTTTTTCATAAAGTGCTACTTGGCTATTGTGATTTCTCCTTTAAGGATACTTCATCAACAAAGGTTCATTCGACTACAAAGATCCATTTTTACCAACACAAGTTTATCAACATGTCACAACCACCATACTCTAACTATTTCCCTTACACTTATTCTCAACGTCAGCAACAACTAACTCCACAACATCAACAATGGAATCAGCAACAAGCAATTTATCAACAACAATTTAATCAACAACATACTCCACAACTTGCTGCAATTCCACACCTCAAATGGTTCAACCACCACCAAGTCTTCGTTCAACCTACACAAGCGAATTCAATCAACATCCATCAAGAACACTATGAAGGAACCCACTTGGTTTGCAAATATGTGTGAAGCTTTAAGCAGTCAACAATCAATTCATGAGGCTGGATCACTGATAGACCTCCAATGCTGCTCGGAAACTACGTCAATTCGGGATAAAGTTCTTTTGGTTTTGTGATGAAGAAGCCACATGGAAAGTTCTTAAAGAAGGTTATCTTGGAAGGTCCATTTGAGATGCCTCATCATGCGGGAGATCCAAATGCTATTCCGCAAGAGATGAACAAACAAACATTTCTCTTTATTTGCAGGACTTGAATCCTGAGAACTTCTACACTGTAGGCATTGAACTTGCAGTACGTATGTCCTCTTAGGATTACTAACCTAAGTCTTCAGTGTTGATAGCACGAAAATGTGGATCATATTCATCTTCTTATGGAAAGAGATATTGATGAAAGTCTTATTCACTCATCGTTTTTTACCCACCTAAGACATCCTAAAAGACTAAAAACACCCAAATACTTATCAAAATATGTCAAAAATATCATAAATTGTGTTTTTATGTCTTGCGGGGTATAAAAGGTTGAAAACAGGGCAAAAATGAGTAGGAATCAGAAAAAGTATTACTTGCGGACGGGCGAGGTGGATTTTCTACATTTGAACACGAGGCGGCGTTTTGCTTGGGTGAGAGTGGGAAAACAAGCCGAAAACCTAACCCGAAACCATAATCACCATTTAAACCTTTCCCGATACCCAAATTACCAATTTACCTATTTTTCATTAAAAACAATTATTTTTTTTATTTACAACCAAATTTTAGATTTAAAACAATTATTTTTATTAAAAGCATTTTTATTTAAAACCATTTTTTACTTTTTATTTAAAACCTAAAAAAAAAAAAAAAACATTTTTACATTTTAAACCTATGCACTTATTAAATAAAAAAAATAACTTAACCCTTCCAAGAAATGATAAAAACGACCCTGTTTCTTTTTTCCCTCCAAACTTCTGCTTCACCCTTTTTCCCATCTCCCCAGGAACCCTAAAACCCAGTCAATCCCAAATCCCCAACCCACTCACTCCCCTCCCCAAGAATAAGTCACGAGATACCCGCATACCATGGCAATCCAGTTAAAAAGCCCCATGGATGGCTAGGATGAAGTCCAAATTGGTACCTAATCAATAGAAGGTCAAGATTAATGGGAAGAAAGCACAAAAGTATGCTTTGGCTGTTTTGTCTCACGAAACTAACACACAAGAAGAAGACACAGAGGAGAGAAGTGGAAATTTATTTGAGTATAAATAGGTTTTGTAAAGAAATTGTAAGACTGGTCTAGAATTCTTCAATGTTCTAGTCCCTCTTTAATTTCTGTATTGTTTCCCTAGATTTCAAAAGTTAATTTCTTAAGCATCTTTAATTTCAGTTGTGTAATCTTTTATTTTTATAGAAAAGTTTATTTGTTTTAAGTATTCATGGTTATGTTCTCACTTTCAATCTCAATAGTTAGTACCTTGTTAATCTTTGTTTAAAGGTTGTTTTCGGGTTTAAAAGACAAGGTTGTTTTTGCTCAAAAGATTCTACAAATTTTTAGTTTGAAAGCATTTTCTCAATTTTTCTGTCCCAAAAAGAGTGTTTGGATTGGCTAGTTTTAGTGAATTAGATAACCCACCTTGACCCATTTTGACTCTTTGCTTAGTCATTGTTGGTATTTTAACAAGTTTACAAGTGTTTACAGTTTATTGTCAATTAGTTTTGGCAGTAGTTTTACAATCTCATTTTTACCTTTGTTAACATCCCCTTACATCCACATGGCCTTTTAGCTTAGATTTAGATAGGTTATGAGTTAGCTTTAGGTTAGTTTGTTGAATTCAGTTAGTTAGATGTAGGTATAGTATATCTCTTTGCTTATTTCAAATCTTAGCGTTCTCCATTGACTTAAGTATAAGCAGAAAGTCACCCTTTTCTGTTTTACTTATTTGTAGCTGCTGAGTTCCCATCCTCTTATTTTAGCTTAGATTTAGGTGTGTTAGAATTAGATTTAGGATGTAACTTTTGTTTCTATAGTAAGGCTGATGTATGAACGATTATATGTAAGTGCTTATTTTGGAATTTAGAAGTCATCTTGTGCCTTATTTATAAGTCCAAAACCCACCCTTGGGGGCTTCACGGCCAATGTTACAGCAGATCACCATAGGCCCCATCAAGCCTCTTTAAACAGCCCCATAATAAGCTCATAACTTGACTTCTTAGTTGCTCAAATTTTTTTTTTGGAATATTGGATATGTGAAGGTTAGCAATGCTGAATTGATAGGGCCTTTAGAGTTGGCTAGATAGCTTATAATTAAGCTTTCAAACTTGCCTATAGTGCTGCATTTTTTATAAGCAGTGCATAGCTTGTAGCATCATTTTCCTAGAGCTTATTTCTGCCATTTAAGTGCTTATTGAAGTCTAGTCAGTTGCTTAATTAATCCCTTTGGTTAGAGTAGTTCTTCTCTTGCTTTTTTAGTGCTTATTTGAGGTTGTCTTAGCTTTCAGATCTCTAGTATCTAGCTTATTTGTGATTCCCCACTAGTTTTTAGGTTTAGTATATTAGTTTTGTCTTAGCTTTTATAGTCCTTTAGCAGCCCCCTTTGGAACTGTTTTGTTCATTTTTTTACACTATTTCAGTAGCTTGTTAGCTTTTTAAATGCTCCATTATTGCTTATTAAGGTCCCCTAGATGATCAGTGTATGTTAGAGATTAAGTTTCATAGGATTTAGCTTGTACAAGCTTCTTTGTTAGCCTCTTATCCCTTTGTTATTCGCTGTCCCAAACGGCCCTTTAACAGCCCCTTTCATTATTTTTTTTGTCTCTTTTCAGTTTGCTGTTAATAAGTTGTTACAGCTTATTTATGCTTGACCCAAGTTTTAAATTGAGTTGAAAAGGTTTAGTTATACTTATTTTGTTTTGCAAAAGAATCAAAAGAAAAAACAAATAAGGAAAAGGTAGGAAGTGGGAATTGAACCCACGACCTCCTGCCCACCTGCGGAACACAACACACCCACCACCTTACCATAAAGCTAGACTAGTCTCTTGTTAAGTTCACCTTAGTTAATTATTTAAACACTGATTATTGATTTTACCTTATTAGCTTATTTAGGCCTTTTTGGCTTATTTCAAAAAGCATCCGCACCTTTTTTTTTTTTTTTCTTTAATTGTTTTCATTTAAAGTATTTTTAGTAATTTCCTCAGATTTTTATAAATTAGTTTAGTGTTTTTTATAATTAAATTAGATTAAATTAGTTTTTAATTCATAATAAATAAAATAAAACTGAAAAATACCCGACTTTTTCCTAAAATTATTTTTAGTCATTTAGAATGTAGTAAAATTAGTTTTGCACTCGTAGGACTTAAATTGAATCTTTTTCACTTTTGAGGCTCGGGATTGGCTCGGGTTTTGGCGTTTTGCATTTCAACCCTAGGATGTAGTTTAGCGTAGTCTTATTGTTTCTTAGGATTAGTAGTAATCTATTTAGAGTTTACTTAGTTTTACATGCTTAATTTTCATTCCAGCTCTCTTTATTTTTGTAGAATAGCAGAATCAAAATCCAAATTTGTTAAACCAATTCAAGTCCTAATCACGATACTCAACGATTCCGTCAATTTCACACCTCGTTGGGACACGACCCGGGGAAATCACTTTTCCGGTATCACTTTTATCACACCCGTAAGGTTTGGTACGTTAACCCTTTTCCTAAAAGGTTAATTTGTCGAGTTTTACGGATAATTTGATATATTGATATTGTGTGTTTTTCACCACTCACTTTACACCAAACGAATCAAATTTTGGCGCCGCTGCCGGGGAGGTGTGTTGCGACAATATCGTGATTTTTGCGATTAGTGACTTGAAGAACCTTCCTCGTGAAGTTATTGTTTTATAAAAATACAAAATACAAAAATATTTTTCTTTTCTTTGTATATATATGTAAAAGATTAAAAATACAAAAAGATTTTTGCTTGTTGTTTTAAATAATATAGAAGACACATCAATATAACATTTCTCAAATGAGGTGTTATCATTATAAGTTCGAACAAAAGATTTAAAACTTTGTGTCACTTGCAGTGAATACGCTTGTGATTATTGGTTTAAGTTCATTGTGTTTTGCCTCGGTCTTGTTTTTAATTGAAAGTGTTGTTTTTGAATGTGCATGTGCACTCGTTTTTGAAAAATCAAAAAAATATTCTTCTCATTCCTCTCATTCGTTGATTCTAATTATCTTACCCTCTTTCACCGTTTGATTCTATTCTTATTATCCTCTCGACCATTTGATTCTATTTCTTTAACCCTCTACATGTTTAATTCTCGTAGCGACGATCGATTATCGTCGTTGTTTCATTGCAAAAAGCCGTATGGAAGAGGATGGTTTATTATCAAAATCACGATTGTTTATGTAAGCGGTGTGGTAGGGCGGGTGCAAGCAAATATTGCTATTGGTGCGAATTATCCGATAAAAACTATCTCGATGATTCTCCAAGTTTTTCCGACCATCCGCCACAACCCGATATTTGTTCTATTGTTTACGAACCCAAACCGTCTAGAATTGATCAAAATCTTTCGCGATTTTGAGTTAAGGTTAAGAGAGCAAGAGCAGGAGACCAAAACGGAAGTGGTGGAAACGCTAGCTCTGAGCACACCACCCCATCCCACCTCCGAATCTTCAAAGGCGTTTCTCAAACAAGGATGATTTCCTTAGGGCCGGAATGAACATAATTAAAATCTACTATAATGAACTTCGTGAAGATATAAATTCGGCAATTGCCAGATGTGAATCCTCGTTTCATACTCAGGAGCCGAGATATATTCGTTCGATCAAGAGTATTGCCTACGGTTGTAGACGTGTTACGATAGGTTTCGTTGTTACAAATGTATGTGCGAGTGGTGTGGAACCTATCTCATCAATGGATGTTGTTGATTTGTGCCCAGAATTTGTTAAACATGATTCCTAACTAGACTATTTCAATTATCCTCAAACGATTTCAACTACCCTCCACAAAATTCATTGAGCCACAACCCGTACTATCAAGAATTCAATGATTCATCATTTCAAAGTTTCTCTCCCCAATACCCTCATTATGCTAAGTGTGGGGGTTCTCATGATGATTATCAATGTCAATCATGGAATCAAAACTATGGGCCTGACCCTTGCACTCCTTGTTTGACAATTTTAACCCCCACAACTTCCCCGTCATTGATCCATTTCCTCATATGATTCTTGAGGAACTTTCCGAGAACAATTTTCTCGCACGAAAGATTTTTGGCCGATGAGCGGCCGAGCTCAAAAGCTCTCATTGAGCGAAGAACGCTCCTTGGCGTCTCCTATTTAACGAAGCTTGCGTCTCGATGATGAGGATGAGATTGGGAGATGACAAAAGGACAAGGTGCATATTTCAAGCCCGCGAAGTCAGGCGCATGTCCACTCCCCCCTCACATTGCTTATCTACCATAGAACCTTTGGATGACCTTTTAATGAGGGACGAGCATCTTGACACTATTAGGAAGC
>OU343223.1:198541639-198634011 GCA_910596185.1 Chrysanthemum makinoi | reverse complement strand
TTCTTTAGGTTAAGCAATTGTACATCAATCTCATTCTCAACCTCCTTTGGTTTTGGTGTTGGTGTTATTGTGGTGGTTATAATTGTAGCAGTGGTTGCCTCTGCAGTGGAAACATCTGAACTGGCAGTGGCTAGAATCATGCCAGTAGAGGTTGTAGCAGTGGTTACTGCAACACTAGCAATGGATGCAGCAACATTGGCAGTGGTTGCCTGCACCACTTCCTTCTCCTTATCTTCAACTGCAGCCTTTAAAGAATCATCCAACACTGCTTCTTTGCCATCTTTGTCAGCCACCAAATAACCTTCACCATTATCACCACTGTCCATATCCAAATCTACCAATGCCTCCCCTGAATTTTTACTCTCACTCCTCCCCTGTTTGGATGCGTCCTCCAAAATTTGATTCCCAGAGGATCTTGCCTTCATACCTATCTTTTTCACTTTCCTGAATGCAGTGACCCTTGGCCTCCTAAGTCTCTCCAAAACACTTACCCTATGCTTCAACCTCCTAATTGTACCAGCCTGAGAAGTTGTCAAATTTTGGAGACCAGTGATCTTTGATTCCATAGTTGTGCATCTATATGTTAATTCTTGAATGAGTTTCATAGTATCCTCACCACTTGGACCTGTGTAACCTGGTCCGAGAGGTGGATCATTGGAATTGTCAGTAGGTACAAAGGTATGAGCCGTCTAATCATGGTGCTGTTCCAAACTACCCTCATCACTTCGAGCTGTGTGACCTGCTCCGAGAGGTGAATCATAGGATGTGTGTAACATGGCATCAGACCTTTCCTGAACATCCATGTCCCCCAAGTGAGCCAGTTGGTTTGGGATTCCTCCACCTGTGTTGAGTTCTAAAGAACTCTCCACATTAGGAGTTACGATTGATTGAGTCTTACTTATGTTTCCACTGTCCTGCTCAGCTTCTAAGCCTGAGGCAGTAATGGAAGCCCTTCCAATCATGTCACCTTCCACACCTGGACAGCCTCATTTCCTACACCACTAGCACTAGCCTGAGGATGCTTAGTGCCCTTCTTCCTCTGATGGGTGACCAAAATCCTTTAGGGTTGGGAAGTTGAGGGGAAAGGTTCAGTAGTGGTTGTAGGTTGTGATGTGGTAGCAATGGGATCAGCAGTGGAATCCTCAGCAGGGGGTTGGATAGTTTGTGGATCAGGTACCTCTACATTCTCAGGGATATTTGGCAAGTTAAGCATATGTGGAAATAAAGCAGTGACAGTCCCTGAAAAATTCTTGTTCTTCTTTTTCATATAAGTAAACACTTTGGGGACCATATGCAACAGATCATACTTTCTTTGATGAGGAATGGGATCTACAATCTGACTCTCTACTAGCATCTGAATAAATCTGGGATACAAGTAATATTTGCCTTGGTCCTTGACATGTTTTTGCAAAGCCTCAAATAGCATTTTTGACCAATTAAAAACTCCTTGTTGAGTGAGGCAAATAATAACATTAGCAATCTTTGAAGGGAACTCATCAAAACCAGTTGTCTTGCTACTTAGGCACATAAGAATGGTATGGATTAAGAACTTCCAGTGTGGAGAAAACATACCTTTCTGAAACTTAAGACTATCACCTCTTCTTTCATACCCCATTTGCTCCATACCAACAAAAATCTCCTCATTCGACATATTGACCACTCCTTCAGCATCCTGAAACTTCAACACAGTCCTGAGCAACTCCTCTGTAACCAGAATCTCCTGTTCATTAACCACTGCCCTAATAACATCAACACCATTCCTCTCTTCAAGCTCTGCTGTCCACCAAAATTGATGAATGTATGATTTGAGAATAACAGGTGCAGAAGTCAATGCATAATGAATGGGGTTGTGTTTGATGAAGTCTATCATATCATGGAAGCCTTCAGAATGTTCATTCTTAACCAAGTAGGCAACCAGGTTGTGGGTAGTGGAAAATTCAGTCGTCATTGTAAGGTTAGGGTTCGTGGGATGTGGGATTGTTGAAATTAAGTGTTGTAAGTGATTAGGGTTTGTGTTGAGTGCCAAGTGATGATGTTTGAAAGACCAATTAAATTATCGGTAGTAATTTTGGGAACAAATATGTTATCGCATAAAGTTTCAAAACAACCCCTATAGTTTCAGGAACTATCTAGCAGTGTTTTCCTACAACTAGCAGTGTTTCCCAGTAAGCTAGCAGTGGAAACCACTTTGCACTCCAATCTGTTACCAAGTCCTCCTCTGTGAATGCTTTAGCAATGCAGTGTGATCATGCATTTGTTTAAAGAAGAATACAACAAAATTTACACCTACTTTTTTTTTATAATTAAATTCCAACTCCTAGAACTCTAAACAATCATTCCGCTGCGTATATACAAATCTTCTTCAAAACCTGCATGTCACAAATGCAAACCAACACTACAAACTTTTGTTAAGGTTAGGAGGACTTTAAAATAACTAGCAGTGTTTACAAATTATGCACTAGCAGTACTTTATAAAAGTTGCTAAGCAATAAGTCAAATGGTCAACCTAGTTATTTATTCGTCCACTAGAAAGTCTTATGGTCAAACCCTTCATTAACTCCTTCAACAACTCACACCTTCCTTGCATTAAACTAACTGATCTCAATATTAAGTCTATTTAAGAACCTTTCACCCACACACCAAACACATCACTTACTTTCCAAAATCTTTTTCTCTCCAACAACTATCTCAAAAACCAAATACCATCAAGATGAGCAACACACCAATTGATATCTAATTTGATTCCTCCTCTGGTGATGATGGTTGGAATACCTACTTTCCTCCTAAAAACACTACTCTTGCTGTAAGGAACACAAACCCTGCTCATGCTCCAACACCATTTGGGACTTCATCTATGCAACTTCCATCTCAACCATCTCTTGTGGAAGCCTCCAGTTCTGATCTCAGCTCCATGCCTAGCTATGTGTCTTCTTATAAAGACACTCATGATGATGCAGATGGTTCCTCTAGAGTTTTGACAGTAGCTCCTCTTGCAGAAATTCCAGTTTCTCCAATTCCAGCTCCTTCTACTTCAGCACCACCAAAGAGGGTACAGGTGCTTGGACTCCCCAACCCACAAGTGTGGTCTGTGGTTGGGAGGAGGGGCAAGCAAAGTATGCCAGAGTTTGGAAAGGGGAAGGGACCTAGGGAGTAGGTTATGTAGGTTGTTATCTTTTGCTGTTGTGATGAAAGTGTATGATGTAATGCTGCATCTTAGGATGCAGCCATATTAATGAATAAACTTTCGTCCTTTTCTTTTATTCCTGTGCTACTTACTGTGTGTGATTGACTTTTTGATCTGCAAAATTGTTAGTGGGAACAAAAATAACAAGCAATGGTAAAATTTAAACTAAGCAGTACTAAGATTACCAATAGTAGTACTTTCTATTTACATAAACATTTTGAGACTTAGAGATTGATCATATCTATACTAACCACTAAGTACTGAAACCTACCCACATCAAAAGCTTTAGTGAGTAGATCAGCTACATTATAATAAGTATGTATTTTAACCATTTGGATTAACCTTTTCTCATTACAATCTCTAATAATGTGATGTCTTATCTCAATATGTTTAGTTCTAGAATGCAAAACTAGATTTTTAATGACGCATATAGTAATCATTATTGTCAATGTAAATCTTAATATGCATGAAATTGTACCCAAAGTCCAGTAATTGATTCTGAATCCAAAGCACTTGACCACAACAACTTGCAACAGCCACATGCTCAGCTTCAGTAGTGGAATTGGCCACAATAGTCTGCTTCTTACACTGCCATGAGATAAGCCTGCTTCCCAAAAACTGACACCCTCCAGTAGTTGACTTTCTATCCAAGTTAGCCCCAACATAGTCACTCTCTGTAAAGGCCACCAAATCAAAAGGTGAATCCTTAGAATACCAAAGGCCCAGTTTAGGATGACCCTTAAGGTATCTAAAAATTCTCTTCACAGCATTCATGTGTCCGTATTAGGTGTAACTTGAAATCTTGCACACACACATACCTGCAAACATTATGTCCGCCTAGAAGCAGTGAGATACATCAAAGACCCAATCATGGATCTATACTGCTTCACATCAACTCTGGGACTTCCATCATCAGGTAGCAGTGGTTTCTGTGTTTCCATAGGTGTACTTGCACTCTTGACATCCTAAAACCCAAACTTCTTCAAGATATCCGCTACATATTTATCTTGACTGATGAAGATACCATCAGTGCTTTGTTGAACCTGTAGCCCCAAAAAGAAATTAAGTTCACCCATAGCAGTTATCTAAAACTTATCATGCATAAGTTTATCAAAATCCTTGCACAGCTCCCTATTTGTTGAGCCAAATATGATGTCATCAACATACACTTGTACCAGCAAAATATCATCCTTGAGCTTCCTTATGAACAATTTCTTGTCAATCAATCCCCTCTTGAATCCATTGTCCAACAAATAAGTAGATAGGCAATCATACCATGCCCTAGGAGCTTGATGAAACCCATACATAGCCTTTTTAACCCTATAGACCTTATCAGGATGATCAGGATCTTCAAAACCAGGAGGTTGACAAACATACACCTCCTTATCTATTGTCCCATATAAAAAGGCACTTTTCACATCCATTTGATACACCACAAAATTCTTGAATGAAGCATATGCCAAAAACAATCAAATATCCTCTATTCTGGCAACAGGGGCAAACACTTCATCATAATCCAGGCCTTCAGTTTGTGTGTATCCTTGAGCAACCAACCTTGTTTATTCCTAACCACAATCCCCCTTTCATCCCTTTTGTTTCTGAATACCCATTTAGTTCTAATAGCTCTCTTTCCATTAGGTAGATCAACCAGTGTCCCAACTTCTTGAAGTCTGAATTGTATCAGTTATTCTTGCATAGATTCAATCCATCCTTCTTCTCCTAATGCTTCTTAAACTCTTTTGGGCTCCTTCTGTGACAAAAATCAAGCAAACAAACAATTTTGCAAGTCTTGATGACTGTTTCTTTTGTGAAGAGACTTTGCAAAGAAACCTTGTTCAGGAAAGGTTTTAAGATTTTAAGTCCTACTTCTTGTTTGTACATGGGTATTCAAATTTTCAAGTATTTACTCTTTGGGATGATCTTTATGTATTCTGGTGGTAGGAACTGGACTTTCTATGATGACAGTCTCCAAATTAGTAACATCAACATCCTTGAAAAAGTCGTTCATGTTCTCATCATCTGTAGGAGTATCTATCTCTTCCAAATCAGGCATGTTTGGATCATCTGGATAGTCATCAGTACCATCTAGTGGCTTAGCAATGTTACCAAAGAAAGTACTGCTAGTTGAACTTGTGCCAGCAGGGATTTCAAATGAACTAGCAGTGGTTGCACTTGGTGTAGCAGTGTTTTTAGAAACTCCGTTCTGCTTCACAATTTCTTCTACTGACACTGAGTTATCATCAGACAACTCTTCCTTATATTGATGATGATCTCCCTTGTTTCCTGAATCCAAATCATCATCATCTGAGGGACCCTTCTTTTCAATGATGGGTGATGAGGGAACCTCGCTTTCCACTTCTCAATCAAATAGAATTCTTTTGGAGATTCAGCTTTCTTAGAATTTGTTCCTGCATCAGAATTGTTTTGTGTACCTGCATCAACATTAGTAGATGTATCTACACTGATTGGCTTATAATTCATGGATTCGGTTAGCATATCAATATTAAACAGCCAATCTGGTCCTTTGGTCTCAACACTAGGAGTCTCTTCACTAAACCTAACATTTAGGTTTTCTTCAACCCTTCTAGTCCTCCTATTGTATACTCTAAAAGCCTTACTAGTGAAAGAATAACCAATAAAGTATCCATCATCTGCCTTTTCCTCAAACTTGCCTAGGTGGTCTATGGTATTCAAGATAGTAACATGACACCCAAAAGGTTTTAGGAAATCTATCATAGGCTTCCTACCATGTAACAGCTCATATGGGGTCTTGTTATGAGGCTTAACTACCTTACTTCTATTCTGCACATAACATGCTGTACAAACAGCTTCAGCCCAAAAGGTAGTAGGTAATTTAGATTTAGATAACATTGTTCTTCCAGCCTCAATTAGTGTCATATTTTTCCTCTTAGCTACACCATTTTGCTGAGGTGTCCTAGCAACACTAAAATGTCTTTCTATACCCTTTGCCACACAAAACTGATTTATAACATCATTGTTAAACTCAATTCCATTATCACATCTGATTACTTTAACCTTATGGTTTACCTGATTTTCTTTCTTAGTTATGAAACTCTTAAGGATCTCACTAGTTTCACTCTTAGATGCTAAAAAGTAAACCCAAGAAAATCTGCTATAATCATCTGTGATAACTAGGCAATACTGCTTATGATTCAAACTTTTCACAAATGTAGGGCCAAATAAGTTCATATGTAACATAAACAGTGGTTGAGTAATGGTGTTCACAGTCTTGGTCTTACAAGAGGCTCTATGTTTTTTACCTTTTTGACAAGCCACACAAAATTCTTTACTTTCAAAAACCTTAGAAGGTAAACCTCTAACCAAGTTTCCCTTCACCAATTTATTAATTATTTTGAAGTTTAAGTGACCTAGCCTTCTATGCCATAATCTTGACTCATCAACTGATGCCTTTGCAAACAAACAGGTTAAGGTTCTATTAGGAATAACATCTTTCATGCTAAAGCAATATATATTTTCTTTCCTAGGAACCCTAAGCTACACATACTTATCATCAGGCATTTTAAAATTAGGTGATAACACCACACATTCAGTTTCCCCAAAAAGTACCCAATTCTTTTTATCACACATTTGGGAAACACTGAACAAATTGTACTTCAGTCCCTTTACCAGATATACCTTCTCAAAGTCCAACTTCCCAGTCTTTATTATTCCTTTATCATTGCCAAAAGCCACATAGCCTCCATCAAAAGCTTCAAAATCCTCAAGGTTGCTCACATCCCATGTCATGTGCCCAGAGCAACCACTGTCAAAAATTCCTTTCTCCTTTAGCTCTTCCTGTAGATTGCCCTGCACATGAAAGTAAAAAGATTAGTTTCTTTTGTGGACCCAAGCCAATACTGACTTGAGTCTGCCCTGTGCATCAACATAGTCATAAATCTTTAAGTCCACTGATGCACTACTGGCATTGTGTAAAACCTTTATTTTTGGTTTCCATTGCCAGCTAGCTGAGGCCTTTACAGTATAAAAATGGCTTCCAACCATTGTATCAGTTATTACCTTAGGCACTATAATTAAATCTTCTTTTGCCTTAGCAGTGGTAATATTTTGCTTAGTAGTGAAATCGTTTTGCTTAGCAGTGAAAACAGTTTTTGATCTAGTGGTTGGAACTCCTTTTGGTGCAGCAGTGATTATAGATTTAGTAGTTCCATTTCTCATTAGCACTGCTCTTGGAACCATGTTTCTCTTAGGATGAGGGATTATTTGCTTTGAAAATTTTTGATGATTTACCCTCCTCCATTGGTTCCAAACTGGTGGTTGGTTTTTGTTACAGTTTCTCTGCAGATGTTCAAAACTACCACATTTAAAACAAGCCTTTTTAATAAACCTAAACCCGCTCCCTAATTTGTTTGTGATTAAGCCATTAAATTTTCTTTGATTTCCCCTAGGTTTGTACCTGTTCATTTGTTCTATAGGAATCTCATTATACTCAAAAACTTTCTTAGAGATTTGTGCTCCAAATCTAGGCTTCACAAAGTTAGCTTGTTTTGAATCAATAGTTTTAATGTTTTCTAACTTTTCAGACTCTGTTGACTTAGACCTCTCTTCCTCAGTATCTGACTCTCAATCTTCAATGATTGGTCCATCAGATGACCTATCAGAAACTACCTTAGGTGACCGAGACTTACTATTTTCACCTACAGGTTTGTTAAAGCTAAACTCATCACTGAATGACAACTCAGTTCCAGGTGGTGCATGTTTCATCATCATGGGTGGCGGCACATCAGTGTACCCTATGCCAGAACCTTTTTTTCATTAATTGACTTCCAATTAACTTATTCACTAACTCAGAAGCAAAAGTAAGTTTCTCAACCCTAACTACATGTTTCTCTTTGTCATCTAGGGCTTCTTACTTTATATTTTCAGCTTCTTCAAGTTTCTGTTTAAGCACCTTGATTTCTCTATCTCTAATATCAATCTCACCACCTAGAATATTTATCTTATCAACATATTCAAACTCACACTTGTTACAAAACTTAAGTTTTTCTTCTACATTTTGAAGTCCAACTCTATAACCTAAGTTATCCAGTTCAAGTCTTTCAACTTCTTTTCTAAGACTCTCTACTACAGCTTTGAGACCTTCTAAAGTATCCTGACAAGATTTATAAGAACAAACAGAACTATTTGAACTAATGGATACCTCAGAATCAAAACCAGATGATGATGAAGCATAGGCCATGAGAGCAACGTTGTGCACTTTGGAAGCTTCACTTGCAAGAAAAGCAAAGATTGAGTCCTTCTTCAATTTGGTCAATCCATTCATAGTCACCAAGTCCATCTTGAGCCACCAATGCTGAAGAAGGCTTTGGTTCTTCAGTCGCCTTCTTGAAGTTTTCAACATTCCTGTTTGGAGCCCTACACTCCCTTGCAAAGTGCCCCTTCCTCTTACAGTTGTAGCATTCCATCTTGCTCTTATCAAACCCAACCTTGCTTTGACCATTATACCTGATCTCTCTTCCAGTTCTCCTCATAAATCTCCTAGACTTCAAAGTGAGCATAGCCATCTCCAACTTAAGCTCAATTTCTTCAAGATCATCAGGATCAATTTCATCCAAATCCTGATTTAATATTGAAGCATTGTTGGTGAGTTCAGCTAGAAAAGCACAAATAGCCCCATCACTAACGTTATTACTAGCAGTGGAAACATTTGTGTTAGCAGTGGAAACTTCATAAGCAGTAGTGGCAGTTTCTTGTGAACTCCTGTTGTTGGTAAACACAAAAGCAATGTACTGTGTAGAGGAAGATGAACCAGCCATATTCTTCTCAGACTCATAGACCTTTAGGTTGTTGTAGAGATTGTCCAAGGTCAATTTTTCAAAATCATCCTTGTTTCTCCAAACAACTGTGTGCACTGCCCATTTAGGGGCCAAGCTTCGAACAAACTTTAGGTTGATGTCTTCTTGAGGAACTTTATAGTCAACTAATTTTAAGAGACTGATGAGCTTATGAAGTCTGTTGTTAGTTCCATCAAGTCCTTCTCCACTGAGAGCAGTAAAGTTTTCAAATTGATGCTTGAGCATGTTCTTCCTTGATTTTCTGGTAGCATCATTACCAAATAATCTTTGTTCAATGGCATCCATCAATCCTTGGCAGTCTCATACTCCTAGAAGTCCAATAAATACTCATTAGGTATTCCCATACTAAGAATACTATGAGCCTTGATCTTCAGCTTCCTTTGAGCCTTATCAAATTCACTAACAATTCCAAGTTCTTTACCATCAGCACTAATCTTGGGGTAAAATATAACTCTTCTCAATGACCTCCCAGATGTTGTAGTTAATAATGCGAATGTATTTCCTCATCCGCATCTTCCAGACCTCATACTCTCCCTGCTTCAGCATTGGCACCTTAGAGGCAGTAACCATGTGAGTTTCGTCAGACATCTTGAACTTGTTGAATTAGAACAAATCTGAATCGAACACAACTTCTTCTTGATCACAGCTTCTAGATCACAAGCTATGATACCACTTTTTGATCCCAGTTGAGCAAACGATCTTATATAGAAGCTGACTTTGCGTATATAAACTATTAAACACTATACGGAATCTAGTGCTTAATCTTAAGAAGAATAACGATGATTATCACTAAATACCTCAATATATTATTAATATACGAATACTCTGAATAGTATTAGGGTCTACAACCTTGAAGTGTATCGACTCTAGATATCACCAAAATGTATATCTAACTCTAACCTAGGACCTCCTTTTATAGGCTAAGGAGTCCTTTTCAATATACATTACGTATTCTGCAAGATAACTATACTTACCATACTTATCTAAATACAAAACGTCCTACTCAAGACATTCTAGAATATTACATGTTAAACCGACACAAACATACTAGCAGTGGTATTATACGTTAGCAGTGGTATGAGACTTCTACTAGCAGTTGTTTGTCTTGAGCAGTGGTTCCATTCCTTCTAACCATGGTATCTGATGTACTGGCAGTAGTTCCATACTTAGAATAATTCTTGTCAGCAGAACCAAAAACCCAACACATAAACACAAACACATAGTTGTACTCTTTCTTCCCTCCATCCCAACACACACACACACACACATAAACTATTGAGTTTCTAGTAGCAAGAACCCTAATTGCTATTTTCCTTCATTTGCGCAAGAACCCTAACTGTTTTGACATAGATGGTGTTGGAAGTGGAAGCGGGGATGATCTAGTTGTAAAGAAACAAAGAGGGAGGCCTAGAAAATAATGTCCAATACCTGATCTGAGTACACTGACATAGAAAAAATAGAGGGGAAGGCCTCATGGCACGCTTGCGAATGTTGGTAGCCGGAATGAGCTTATTATAAAGAAACAAAGATAGAGGCCTAGAAAATACAATCCAATACCTGAGTCTTCGGTTGCATCGCCTAGTGGAAGTGAAAGGAAGAAACGGCTTGCGGATGTTGGTATGTTAATGTTTAATAGTTCTTTTATGTGTTTTAAATAGGCTTAATGATGTAGTTATATGATATCAATATGCAAACTTGTTAAACTCTTTGGTTATCTAGTGTGAAGTTGGAGTTTTACATTGTGAATAATATATTATGCCACTACTTTGCTCAGTTGCACATTCTGAGTTATCTAAAGGCTTATTATTCTTTATAAGTGAAAGTGTTGTTCCCGTTAACTTGGTTAGAATTAACTACAAAGTTAATCTATCCAAGCTCTATAACTTAACAATGTTATGAGAAATACTTTATTAAAAGATAAACGTAAAGTAAAAGAGACAGATTTTTCAACGTTTAATTCTATTTGCAATTAACAAAGAATTATACCCCAAGTGTTTGCGGAACAACACTTGGGATTGAATGACAAGTATGGTAATTCCCCTGATGCAGGATTTCCGACCAAGATTTAAATTTCTAAGTCTCGTGTACCTAAGGTCTACCTATTGCACTAACGAGCAGTGAACCCGGTCATGCATAGTATAGAGTGTGGTAAAGTCAAGGTCGTTCCCAAGAGCTATGTAGATTTAGATCCTATTTAAGTCTAGTGTTACGGTTTTTAAGATATTTTGAAAGGTTAATTAAACTAATAAGCAAGAAATGAAATGCGGAAACTAAACGAGGTTGTAAACAATAAGGAGAAAGTGTGCTAACCTAATTATTCATCATATCATGTTATGTCTATGTTTCCTAATTACTTCATATCGCTTCAAGTGGGGTTTTAACTCGCCAGACTCCTTTGGTCAATTCGTCTGGCCTATTACACATAGATCCCTACCCGATATCAAAGGCATTACCCTTTGGATTGGTGAGGTCCACGGTAATCTATGCTAAGTCATTAAGTGCCCTACATGCAAGATTCGAAATAATATGTGCCCGAGCGCTAGCATCTTAGACACACATCCCTAACTTCTTAAGTTCTGCCCTCCGGAAGGTGATTCTTTGGTCAATTCAAGACGAGAGGGATTGATAGTCCTTTGGTCAATTCTTATCAACCCTCGCAACCTACTTCCCTATGGTCCGTTGGTCAATTCTCCTAAACAAGCAAGTACAACCGGGCTTAAAAACTGCCAAAGCAAGGGTGGCTACCAATGAACTATGCATGCATACACTAGAAGGAATAATAGAAGTGCGAAAACATAAACAAAATAATTAAGGAATCATAACTAGGCTAGCACCAAATATGCTTAGCCGATCATATTAAAATGAACACCTAATTCAATGTTGAACATGGTAAATGAAGGCATGAATCAAAATGTAAATGAAATAGGAATCACTAAAGCTTATCGATGATATGTTATGACTTCTCCTTTGGAAATGCCTCCGTATGCTGTGTAAAATCTGCCTTGTGGACCCACTTCACATTCTCTGGCTTTTTGTGGTGTGCGAATGATGTCAAATGCAGAATTTAGGGATTGTATTTATAGGCCCGATCCTGTTAAGGCGTAACCTTATAATGTGGTTACATCGTAACTTAAATATCCTCATTTATCCATTCTCGTAGTGATGGTTACGACATAACCTTAAGGATGGTTACACGTAATCCCTTCAGCTCCATCAGAACTCAATAAGTGGCTACGCCGTAATCTTCAAAGATCCCATCAAGACATTCGTAGTGCTGGTTACGCTGTAACTAATGTTGGAGGTTACGACGTAACTGATAGAGGCACGAAATTCATTATGACCTAGATGGTTAAGGCGCAACTTGAGTTGATAGTTACGCCGTAACTAGTGTTGACCTGGTCTTCATATTTGAATTCATAGCTACGGCGTAAATGAGAGTGTGAGTTACGTCGTAGCTTCTTCCATGTGAGCATACTAAGGTATAAAAATCATCAAAGTGCATCTCCAAAATCGCGTCTCTTTAGCTCCTACGCTCATATATAACCTGAAAACAAAATATAAAGAAATAAGAGTATATATCCATATAAACAATATAAAATATGAGCATAATCACGGGAAATTGACACTTAAAAATTAGGATTATTTGATGTTATCAAATATCCCCCCACTTGAATTCTACTTGCCCTCAAGTAGAACTTATTATAATAATTCTAAAAAGATAGCCCCCAAGTTACCTGGAAGATATGAGATTAAAAATTCCTTATGCTAGAATAAATCAAAATCGAACACCTCACAAAATGGGAACGAACACTCATACTCTCTCTCTAATCTAAGTGTCAATTTATGGGTGTTCACTCAATGCACAGTCATAGCATGTATTCTATCATAAGCTTAGCGGTTACACAAATCCCTACCACTAGAGTTAAGGTCTAAACAATCTCGAAGGAAATATGGGTGAACACATAATAGGGTTAAGGGTGAATTGTCATTACTAACGTGCCACGGTTAAGTGGACAAACCCAATGATACATGACCAAATCCATGGCCAAGACACCAATGATTGCTCGCTTCATCACTTAGACACGCTTCATGAGTAAAAGGTAGGATAAGACATGGGAAACAAATAAATGGTGTAAAATGAAAAATAACAAACAACTAGTCTTAACCTATAACCAAGTTGTCACCGCCCACCGTCCATCCAAAATTCAAGCTTTAAGATGAAGAAACGGGATCATGATGTATCAAATGAATGTGCCATTAGAGGACGTCATGATGAGCACATTACCTGTTCTTCAAAATGTTGGTGTAATCATGTCACCAACTCAAATCTTCAAATGTGACCGAGGTGGCCTCCTCGATGCTAATATCTAATAAGCTCATAACATAGTGCTTATAACTTTGCACTTTAACAACATAAACTAATAAACAATAGTAATTTTTTTATCATAACTTTTAGAAAAAAAAGATAAAACATCCCCCCACTTGAGATGTACATATATGAAGAATACAGGTGGGCCTTTAATGATATTCAAATGTATGTCTTTGACGTAGGCGTGATTTTTGAACCTCTCTACTCAAACCTCGGACTTGGGCAACCAGTGACTTCCCGATCATAAACTAAGACTACATAGTAGGCTAAGGCAAATAGGTGCAACGAAAAAAACATGATAAGAGAATGAGATGAAAAGAATGGCTCAGAAGGGTGTAACTAGGGGTATCTTGCACTAAAGGTAAGTGCAACAAAATGAGATGAAAAGAATGGCTCAGAAGGGTGTAACTAGGGGTATCTTGCACTAAAGGTAAGTGCAACAAAAAGGTTTAACACAAAGGTTGAATAATCGAGGTGACTAATCAATAAACACACATATATAGGCTATTTGGGTGATAATCCTAAAATATTGCCTTCTCGAATTGATTATTCCATATATATCAAGCTAACTCGACACACCTCATCTATGGTCTCGAAATGATGCAAAGGCCAAGTTCTAAAGTTTACATACTACCGGCAAACTCATAATTTGGTGGATTTGGGGTAACTAAGAGGAAACAGATATGCTAAATCTCACCATATAATTCAAGGGTTATAGTGTTCTCAGCTAAAGTCTAATCTAGTTAGGTTAAGAAAAACATGTTAAAATTTTAAAAATGGCATAATTTTTCAAAATAAACTAGAAAAATAAGGGCAAATAAGTTCAAGTAATAATTCTACTCCCGTCCCCCCACTTGAAGTGTACAAAGTCCCTTTTGTACTAAACATGAAATATAGGTGAAGAGAAAGTAGAATTAGAGCGAGAACTTCCCTGAAATTTGATCCTAAATTGAAAGAAGGCCCACGTTGAAGAATCGTGCCTTCATTTAGTATCCTTGAGTAATCTTCAATCCCTGAAATCACAAACTACCGACAAGCATAATTCTAAAAATAAAAAGGAAAAACAAAAAACAAATAAAACCTAACTCACTTTCATAGGAATCACGGTTGCATTTAGCGTATGCAACAAGCTTTTTAAACCACTTGGTGTCCCAAGTGGACGAGTGAAGTCTCGTGAGGGCTTACAGCCAACATACCACAAAGTTCATTTAGAACTAATACAAGGTTATTGTGTAAATGTTTAAAATAAAATTTTAAGCTGCAGGATAAGTTACAACGTAATCAAATGAATTAGTTACGCCGTAATTGGTTTGAACCTGGAAACCTTCTAATCGGAAGACAGGTTACGGCGTAACAATAGAGATAGGTTACGCCATAAATGGTTGAACCCTGGAGTAAGCTGATGATGAAGAAAGGTTACGGTGTAACCAATGAGAAAGTTACGACGTAATTGGCTTGACGGGATGGAATCCAAGTGAGCCTAAATGCCATTCTTCCAACTCCATTTCCTGTAAAAAGGATAAAACAAATGCATAAAACCAAACTATACTAATAAAACAGAAAGGAAAGGGATAATTCGGGTTGTCTCCTGAAAGAGCACTTTTTTTATTAACGAGTCTTTAAGTTAGACTCAAAGCCATGGGGCTTTATGGAGGCCTTTGAACATTCCCCATCCTCATTTGCCCTCCGACCGGTGAAAGGCTGGTCCCAAACAGTGGGAGGTATGAAAGGAGTCATGCTATATCGATTATCTATCAAAAGATTAGTCTTGACCCATTCATAACGAAATTGAGCTTCGGCTTGCTTATTTAATTTCACTTTTCCAAATTTTACCTTAACCCAATTCTCAAATGATATCCCATGGTAGCCTACTTGCCTTCTTTTTCCTTCATTAAAGCATGCCCGTTCATTGTATTCGAGCCAACATTTTTATGGGAACCTCCCCCATTACATACCTCGAGATATGACACAAGTTGGCCAAGTTTCGGCTGTTCCTCTAGACATCATGATCGCCAGCTCAAAGAAATGAATCGTCCAATCTACCTTCTCACATAAATTAGCGCTCATAAAGTAGGTTTTGTTCCATGTTTCTTTAATCACCTTTTCATCTTCAAAACACCAACACATACTAGCTTCCTTCTTTAATCGATTTATACTAAACCGGCCTCCTCCGTTGCATTTATTGACAAACGGGTCACGTGTTGGCAATGTTAGCTTTTTCCCATCAATCGTAGTCGTCATAGATGCAAAACAATGTAGCTTTCCAGTTATGACCGTTACACCCCTTTTATCTACTTCTCCATGTGAACCACGATCTTCTTCTTCATCCCGCCAAGAAGATTCATCGCTATCATAGCTATCATCAAATTCAATTTCCTACTTATGACAAAAATATGAAGGAGTCTCATGGGTAAAAATATCGTTAGAAATACCAAATAAGTTTGACGGTTCCTCCTCAATTACCAAGTCAGCCATGCATGAACTTACTACTTCTTCAGGATCTTGGCAAAGAACACTATTCATTCTAAACACTATCCTATCATTTTTAAACCCTAACGAAATATGTTTTTCAAAAACCTTGATTCGGGCATGTGAAGTAGCAAGGAAAGTCTCCCAAGGATTAAGTGCTCCCTAGGGGTGTTAGCCATATCAATAACAACGAAATCCGCAGGGAAGAAAAACCTGTTGACCTTGAGTAATACATTACCCGAAATCCCAACCAGAGTTGCCTTAGTCATATCCGCCATTTCAATTACATATTCGTCTTCCAAAGATCAGTTAACTTAAGGTTTAGAAATAGCAAAAGTGGCATAACGTGTACGCTAGCCCAAGATCGGCTAACGCAGATAAGTCAAGATTACCAATAGAGCAAGGAAGAGTGAAACTATCCATTCTAACTTCCTTCTTTGGTAATTCGATCGGTATCGTATCATTAGCACTAGTTGTGACACACGGTAAATTTCCACTAATTATTTTAATAATATATACGAATTTATTATTCTCTGGTTTATATTTTTAAGCATACGTGAGCTTAAGCGATTGCTTTGGGAAGTTATCCCCGCACACTACGACACGTAGTAGCATACAAATTAATGTTTTACATCAAGAAATGAGGTAATAATCACTTTTTATTACTCACTGGCAAATTACGAATGAAAACGAGAGGTTATCTCGTGGTTTCAAAAAAACACGGTACCGCATGCATTCCGACACAAGTTAAATAACGACAAACAGATATGAACTAACCTTTATGTAACAACAAAACTATATTATCACATTTTCCTAAACGTTTCTAGGAATATAAATTCTATATTTTTCGGATACCCAAAGGGTATGTTTTCGCGGAAACTCGTCAAAACAAGGGGTACAAAAACACTATTTATAATAACAATAAGGGTTTTGTTAAAAACATATAAGTCTTCTAGAAATATATAATTAGCATTTAATAAACATTTAATGAACTATAAATATTTCATAGTTAACATCACTTACCTTGTTTATAATTATTAAAAGTATATAATTATGGACAATTTGACTTCATTAATTGTGATTTTCATAAGTTTGGAATACTGTTTTTAACAAAACCCTAAAAATAAAACTAATTATAATCCCTAAATAAACCGAAACATCCCTATCACCCTTTCTGTCTTTCCTTTCTCTCTCGTCGCGCCTCAATCCAGAAGAAAACATGGAAGTGGTGTTCTTCCTTCCACCTTTTGGAGGTCAAACGCAAAAGCCACTCCACCCCCTTCTACAAATAAACTCCTATCACCCTAGCCATCACGGGAGACCATTGGGTTGTGGCTGAAGAAAAGGACGAGTACCAAAGAAGGTGATCACCTCTCTATGAAGAACAAAGAGCCTAAGGTCTCACTTTCCATGAGTTTATCTATAAACAAGGGTCGAATTTCACAGGTTTATTCACATTTTCTCCACAAATACGAAAGTTAGGGTTGAGAGAATCAGAGTGATTTTCAAAATTAGCATAGGGGTCTTGTAATTGGGTGTATAAGGAAGCTATTTCAAGGAGTAATTGTTCCGAATCGTTCTGGGTTATCTTTAATTGGAGCAGTTGGTGATCGGTTCCTCACCTCCCTCGACCTACTATCCATTCTTGTAAGAATAAATAGTTTTGTTGACTTAAATTAATATTTATTTTCTTGGATTAATTATGATGTTCTTGGATTTATGTATGTCGAACAAAAAAATTGTAATTGTTGTGTTGTTGTTGGTTTTTGTCGTTATTATCGTAACTGATAAACAAGAGGAAGAACAAGAAACCCCGAAATGCATAATCTTGAACATCTGCTTAATAGGTGTTTGACTTATCATCATGTTCAGTTTATGGTTAATTTTTTTTTCAGTTTACTAGTGTCTCGGCTTGATATTGGTTTAACAAATAACTTAATTGTTTCGGCTTAATTCTTAGTGTTTGACTCATCACTTGTCTATTCGACTAGTGTTCCTGATAAGTTGGGTCTAGGATTATCTCTTTAAATTTCGTTGTTCAATTCATTTTCCCGCCGATGGCCTAGACTTAGTCACAGTTAGATTGAGTTGCCTCAGCTAAGGTTAAAACTACCCCGAAGGGTAGCTCATCACCATAACTGCCCCGAGACCTCAAGAGTATTGTCAAGTGCGGCTAGTGTAGTGGTTTTCATTTGTTGGGTTGTCCGAGTACCAATAGGCTCAAAAGAGACTATGTGGGTGTGTTAATTTAAAACTTTCAAAGGGTGCTTTCATTGTTAATTCGAGCCAAGGGAGAACATGTATCTTTGTTTCTACCAGCCTCGGTTTTAGACCACACGAGAAGTCTCGTGAAAGCTCGATAGTGCCATGAAAGTGCAAGATAACATTCGAGCTGTGTTGTGCCCTGCTCATTTTCTCCTTGCGCTAAAAATGTCCCCAAGTTATTATATATATAGTAATGGGAGGATATGAAACGGCGACAAAAACTGCCGTTTAAGGCTTCGCTGATTTTTGTGAGCCCAATCTCCGGCCCATAATGTTATTTTCAGATCTTGGATATTAACAAAGTTACCGACTGTCTTTTGATACTTATCTTCTTCTCGCATCTCTTCTGGAAGTGCCGACTCTCAATCTTCAGTAGCCGTTGCATCGTTTTCGGTTGAAGTTTCGTTGTTTTTGGTGGAACACTGTTGTCTCACTGGTAATATAAGGTTGGTGGGTTTTTGTGTCTCAATTTTTTGTTTTACCAGTACTTGGTTTATATGTGTATCTGTTGCTTCACTGTGGTTCTAGGATTTATGTGATACGTGTAGTTATACATGCGTGTAGTGTGTACTTTTGTTGTTTTTTGCTGCGCTTAGTGTTGTGCACATCGTTTCTTTAAGTATGAGAACCAAAAGTAGAGATGTACCTAGACCTCATGGGGAACCTATGTTGGAAGACGATGTGTCTGTTAGTGCTCTGGCTGCCAGGGGTTTTGCTAATCCTTTGCGACCTTCTAGCGAATTAGACTCTGTTATGTGTTTAAATTTCAAAAGCTTTGAAGAGGCTTCCATGGTCGTAGAGGGGTTGGATGCTTATGCTGATAATATTTCTCAAAGGGTTGTGACCGAGGTCGATGTTGTGCCCATGTCGAGTCGTACCTCAAATGGTATATCGATGCGCGAGCCTGAACCAGGAGCCACAATGGTGCCGGGTGCTAATCGGCGGCCTTTGTTAGATGCGTCTATTACCGGGAAGGGGAAAAGGCAGGTGGATGACATTCGAGTATATGGGGTTGAAGGTATTGTTACATACTCTGTTACTGCACTTTATCATAGCTCTGTGTTCTTTGCGTTTATCATGTATTGTATGTGGTCTTCGTTTACAGGTTCCTGTACTATGGATGCTCAAGTAACAGTATTTCCCTTCAACTGAATCCTAAATTTAGGAGTGATATTGGGCACACCCACATGTACAATTGGAATGAACATCTTTTGATGGATTATTTTACTAAAACAAATATCATACTTTTGTTGACTAAATGTGTAGCTATCAAGTCATTACAGCATCGTGTGAATAAGTAATTTCTATTGTAAACTTCTTATACTTATTTAAAGGAATAGTTTTATAGAATAGAAAATATAAATGTTTAAAATATGTTGGGAACTTTATTATTATAATTATATAATAGAAAATGCGTGTGTATAGATGTTTTTGTCATGTTATTTGTTTTCAGCCCTGTATATGTTCCGTCCAGAACTTACGTTTCGTTTTGCACCGTTTCGTTTCCAAAGCGGGTTCTACCTTATCAATGAACGACCTTGAGCAAGAGATGTTGTGCTTTACGGTTAGGCTTTGGTTTTCAATTCGGATCAGTCATATGCTGTGTGTATTATAATTGAGTACGCTAATTTGTGCTATGTTGTTATTGTTACAGTTAAAAATAGTGAACTTTTTGCACCATGGGTGGTGGCTACTCTATTTAAATTGTCATGCAACTACTATCCAATCTCGCACGTCCAAAAGTGCTCACCAATGTAAGTTGTGCAACCTCAATTTTAGTGCCTTTTTTTTTCTTCCCTTTTCCGAATCTTGATACTACGACTATATTTTTAGTGACAACAGATGCCTCTCATTCCAGTTGTCATGCGACGACTTCACAGTCACAGCCGTTGGCGGCTTCTTATCAATGTATGTTGAATATTTACTGGCCATTGTTACAGACTCATATTCTTCGGCTTTGCATTTTCCGGTCGCTGATGCTACTTCATTGGAACTTTTACAAATGGCCGGCCGATGTTCCTGCCAGTAATTTTAAGAGTACGACCACGCCTGCTGTCCGCTACATGCACGAACATCAATGTATGTTTTCGTAATTTTAGAGCATATAAGTTTTTGAATGATATTCGTCGCGTACGCAGTATGGTTATGCTATAATCAGCTTATTTCTATTGTCGTTTGTAATAAGTGTCACTGGTATTGCTGCAACGGGAATGCCTGCTCCACGCCTGCGTTTCATACGTCCACCGAATCCACGAGTGCACCTGTGACACCTGCTATTGGCGCACGACACAGAAATTTGACGAGTGCTCGAACCAACAACACGATTCCACACTCGGGCAGCGCACACGCATTCTGAAAGGTGTACAATTGTTGCCTGTTCATTATTAGTGCTTACGTGGTTTGTTTGTTCGATGACTAGATTCATACTATTATGTGAACATGAACGATTTTGTTTTGGTCATTTTATGTTACCGTATGCAGACACATTGATCTTGATTTTATTTGGCCTCATTGCAGGACCTCTGGGACGTACGTGTCTTTAGGCCAATGTAACAGAATTTGTGGACATTGTAGTTACCTGAGCTTTACATATAGGACATTGTGATATGTGTGCATAAATAGCATGCTGCCAAAAATGCGCCCCGGCAACAACCAGGTACAAATTCCAGGTTTTAGCACTTTTTTGTGTGTTGTTTGTATATTTTTTTGGAGATACTTTGTGCATAATTTTATAAGCGACACTCGGGCCATGTATATCTTAAAGCTAGATCAACGACGTTAAACAACGGCGCGCCGCCAAACAAGTATGCCGATAAATATCAAGTACCCCGCCGCAACGCGGCGGTTTCGGGGCAATCCTTGTTAAAACTAGTTTTGGTACTAATTGGCATTGGGCCTCAAGCCCGATCCATAAGGTGTGTTTGTTTATTAATGGGCTGCAAAGCCCATCCCATATAAAAAGGGAGTCCGTTTGGTACATTCGAATGGGCCACAACCCCTTTCCTATTTCCGAGTCTGTTTGGTATATTCAAATGAGCCACAACCCATTCCTATTTCCGAGTCCGTTTGGGCAAGTCACTCACCCTAATCCCATGCCACATCTTGACATGTTTTCACGACACGTCTCTTGTAACGACTAATTTCTATTTACCAACGCAAAACATAAATGATAAAAGTGAAATAAGACTTATATTAGAAATTTCTATAAACAAAGTTTATATATTACAAAATCAACACGTGAATTTCAATCACAAGGATATATCATGGTAAACCGGATTTTTATTACTTTGAACACAACTTTTAGCAAAATTAGTCAAACCGACTTCAAAATTTTAGTATTTCTACAACTATATATGTATTTATATCAACTATTCTCTTTTAGCAATAAAACACATTTCACAAAAATTGATAATTTTTATAAACATATACGAATATATAAACATGAACCAAGTTTTAACGTGTGTAAATATATAAACATATTTTTCAAGGCACATTCTTAAATCGATATATTATCGGAACTCATATTATATTTTACAAACTAAATTACGACTTATTTCATTTCCAAAAATAAATCAAAAACTTGAAAATACCTATACATATATATAAATATAACCTTCTCATCGACAATGTCTCAACTTACGTACTATTTCCCGCACATTATTGTCATTCGTCGTTTAGCCAAATTATGTTCGTTTCGATATTGTATTCTATTCATGTTTTCATAAGCCAAAATATACTAATATATTTTGAAAATAGTATTTTCAAACTTAATACCAACATACGAACAATAAAAATACCAACATTGGAAAACTTATAAAGTTCATTAAACTTTATCAAGTCTTAATATGAAATGAAGACTAAAACTTGCCGTACTAATCTAGGTTGCGTGTCAGAGCCGTGCACTACCACTTGTTGATTTTCACTTCAGATTGCTTATTGCTGAGGTGAGTTTATAGCCCTACTTTTAGTTTTTATAAACTTTGGGGTGAGAAACATGCAAAACTGTTTTCAGACTAAAACTGAAACTTTTATGAAAACTATTGCGTACATTAGATCTATTGGGAGTGCGAATGTTATATATAGATCTATTGGGAGTGCCCTACTTCATGAACCGTCAATTACTGTTGGGAAGCGCGAATGTTATATATAGATCTATTGGGAGTGACATCCCTGTTCGGTTTGACCGGATAGGCAAACGCGAGTATAACATGTCGAAATTGAAGTGTTTTGGGATAGACACTTGTCGGGCCAAATTATTTGTTTACATGCTTCTAGATGCATGCCCACTGTTATAGCTTCAGTTGCATGAACTTAGTGCTATCGCAATAGTCTATTTTGGAATGACATTATATTCGTTGTAATGCTCATTCACACACTTAGTCCAACTTATGATTTTACTGTTTTATAATAAACCTATGAACTCACCATCGTTAGCTGACTTATAGCATGTTTTTCTCAGGTAATTAGTATGAAGGCAAGGATATGGCAAAGAAATGGTCATAGACTTTTCAACTGAAGTGTTTTTACCCAAACCTATGACTTGTTATTTGGGACCACTTTAACTCATGGGCTTATTTATCCGTACCCAACATTTATGTAAACTTTTATTTATTAATGAAATTTAAACAAAATATGTATCCGTTCTTTATTGCCTTATGTAGTGAATACCAATTGAGTAGCACCCCGTGTTGCTTCCGCTGTACCAGTTTTGGGGATGTTACACTAGTGTTGCCCTGCAAAAAAGAAACTTCATGCATATGATTAGAATTATGAAATTATCGTTGTCATTAACCTCATTGTCCGCAAAAACAGCCTTGCATGCCACCATAGGTTTAGTGCCTTGCGTCTCAGGTATTGCATTTCTTCTTTGCACCTCATAGTTAAGCTTTCCAATCGTTACCTCCAGGTTCTTTAGAGATTCGTCATGACTAATGAGGCTCTTGTTTGTACTCTCTTGAAAGCTCTTCAACCATTCGTCCTGTTCTTTTTGCCTTTTGGTTGAGTCTTCTAGGTATTTGTTGATAGTTTCCCTGAGGCTAGACCTTCTTTCTCCATAAGGTGCACGATTGTAGTACCCCGATGGTCCTACACGGTATCCATTACCATTGCTTGGAAAGGTCCATTAGCTTCTCCATATTTGACCTCTTCTACCTTCCCATCTCTATCATTAAGAGGGCAGTCTTTGGCAAGGTGAGCTCTTTTACATGTCTCTAGCGTGCACATTTTCCTTAAGCTTCATCATATCACAGTCAAGAGTATCAAGTTTTTTGGTGATAGCTGTAATACCATCCAAACTTCCGCCCATGCTTCTACTGCTCCCTCCGTCATGCCACTTTTGAGAGTGGTTAACAATATTTTGGATAGCTTCCAATGCTAGAATAGGAGTCATTGCAATGCCAAGATGATGCGCTTACGAAGCGCGTTCGGGGTCAAAAGAACTTCCTTTTCTTCGTGTAAGTTTATCAACCACCTAGGAAGTGAACCTAATCGTTGTAGTGTAGTATTGGGTAAGCCTCGGGGATTGATATCATTCTCTAGGGGAATAGGAATGCAAGCAATAAATGTATTACGCTAAGGTAGGGGTTGAGGATGATTCTTTTTTTATCTTTTATAGGTTTTTTTTAGAAAGCTAAGGTAAATATCTCGGGGCAATTGGTTTGGGGGTGGTATTCTCTACCGATTACTTCTACTTTCTAATTATCTAATACTACGGTTAGCTATGTCTATTTGATGTGTGCTCATATGATGATTAAAATTGTGTTTACCTAGATGCTATTAATCCCTAGTTATCTTTTATTGGCCGGTTGAATTGTCACACCTCATCTTAACGCGTACTCTTTGAGGTTACCTTTGAGTTTAGCCTACGAAATCCGCAAGTCCTTAAACTAATTCATTCAAAAGCCTCACTTTCACAAAGAATATTCAAGCATTAAACACAACAATTGATGCCTAGTTGCACTCCTAAGCCAATTACAATTAAGATAAGAAACAACCTAACAATAATTAATAACTAGGTTTCATAGATCTAAGAAAACACACAAGAAATTTATCTAGACATGTTAAACAAGCAACCATACACACAATCAATTGAAGACATAATGATACTTTGGATTCAAATACTTAGGTCGATGTATAAAATAGGGTTTGGGACCCTAAGATACTGTCCAAATTGGACTATAAACGTTTAGGGTTTTTTCTCCAAAAGTCTACCTCTTTAAATGTAGAAAAATCGAATTCTATATATACATTTACACTTGCGACGGCGTCACCTTATAGGTAGGACGCCGTCAACTCGCCGTCATTAGGGTTTTCGTCTTGGCCAAGTCATCGATGGGACGGCGTCACCTTAAAGTTGTGACGCCGTCAGTCTTCAGATGGGACGTCGTCATGATTCTGGATCTGGGCCGTCTGAGATGAAAAGTCTGAGTGACGCCCTTCTGATGCAGGTTTTACTGACCAGGTCTTAATATTTATTGTGTCTCGTTATACCTATGGTCTACCCTAATGCACTAACGGGCAGTGTACCCGGTCGTGTGTAGTGTAGTAAATGGTAAAGCCAAGGTCGTCCCAAGAGCTATGTGTGTTGGATTATTACTAAGTCTAATTGTCACAGAATAATAATGGTTTTGATAGGGATTTAATTAATTAAACTACTAAAGAAGAATATAAAATAACAAAGAAATAAATGGTAAAGGGAAATCAATAGAAGAATAGTGGTGCTAACCTAGTCAATCCTCCTAGCTAGTTATGTCTACGTCTACCTACTTCCAATTACTTTAGGTGGGGTCAAATTCGAGAGGACAACATTTGGTCAATTCGCCCTAACCTATCAGCAAAGATGCCACCACAGGAGAAATCAGGTAGACCGTCATAAGTCCTGTTGTTCCTGGTCCCCTAAGCCAAGTCATTAAGTACCGCTACATGCTAGATTCTAAATAGTGAGTGCCCGGCCATTAGGAACTTAGACACTACACCCCCTAATTCTTAAGTTCATCCAAACGATAGGTGATTAGTTGGTCAAATCGTACAAGTAGAAAGGGTCGTCAGTTGGTCATATCTTACCCTTCCCGTCTCAGTCCGCTCACCTAGGGTCAGTTGGTCATATCTCCTAGGCAATTGGCCTCTATCGCCATTCAAAACTATCGAACCAATGGTGACTACCAAAGAACTATGCATGCATACACTTAGAAATAATTGTACGGAAGTAAAGGTAAACGTAAACAAAACAATTAAGGAATCATAACTAGGCTAGCACCAAAGGGTGCTTAGCTGCTCATATTAATCATGCAAGTTAATTCAATATTCAAAGGTACGAAATACAGGAATTGAAAGTAAAATAAATAATAAACGCTAAAGCTTATCGTAATGGTGTGACTTCTGCCTTGGAAACAGCTCCGTATGCTTCCCTAGACCTGCCTTGAGCTTTTTCCCACGCTCGAGTGTTGTGTGTGGAATGGGATGCTTTGAAATGCTGGAATTCGTGGGGTATTTATAGGTCAGGTCTTGGTTACGGCGTAACCAATAGAGGAGTTACGCCGTAACCTTCTATTTCCTCGTAAATGCACTAGATCTGCTAGTTACGGCGTAACCTTATAAGGGGTTACGCCGTAGTCTTCAATAAACTCGGTTACATCGTAAGTGATGCAGTAGTTACGGCGTAAGTATCAGCGGCGTGGAACCTCTTTTGACCTAATGGAGTTACGCCGTAACCTTTGAGAAGAGTTACGCCGTAACCTCTTGATAAGTTGGACTTTTGGGTCACGCAATAGTTACGGCGTAATGTGAGAGACGAGTTACGCCGTAACTTCTTCCAAATAAGCATACTGTGATAAATCTTTAGTAATGTTTCCATTTCCGCGTCTCATTAGCTCCAATGCTCGTAATTTACCTGAAAGTGGAAAACAATGGAAAACAAGCGTAAATCCATATAAATGATATAAATAACGAGCATTATCGGGGAAATTGACACTTAATATTCAGGACTATTTGATGTTATCAAATATCCCCTCACTTGAACTCTACTTGCCCTAAAGTAGACCTTATTAGATAGATTCCTAAAAAGATATCTCCCAAAACCTGGAAAATATGAGTTTACAAATCCCTTATGCTAGAATAAAACAAAGCCGAACACCTCACCAAAGGGGAACAAACACTCAAATCTCTCAACTATTCTAAGTGTCAATTTCGGGTGATCACTCAATCGCACAGTCATAGCATGTATTCTATCATAAGCTTGGCGGTTACACAAATCTCCACCACTAGAGTTAAGGGCTAAACAATTCTCGAAGGCACTATGGGTAGACACGACAAAGGTTACGGGGTGACTCGTCATTACTAACATGTCACGGAGAAGTGGACAAAATCAATGATACATGACCAAATCCATGGCCAAGACACCAAAGATTGCTCGCTGCATCACCTAGACACGCTTCATGACTAAAGGGTAGGATAAGACATGGGATATATAATTGGTGTAAAATGAAAAACAAGCAGGTAGTCTAAATCTATAACTAAGTCATCACCACTTACCGTCCGCCCAAAGTTCAAGCTTAGAAGTCTAGAAACCGGATCATGAAACGCAAGGTAGATGCGTCATTAGAAGACGTCGTGATGGGCACTCTACCTTTTCTTGTTCAGTTGGTATACCTCCAACTCCAATCTTCTAATGTGACCGAGGTGGCCTCCTCGATACTAATCAATGAAGCTCATACTATAATGCTTATAACATCGCACTTTACAATAACATAACTCAATCAACTCTTTTTTTTTTGGACATAACAATATAACATAACATCCCCCCACTTGAGATGAACAAAGGGAATTCGGGGGGTCTTCAATGATCTTCATAAATGTTGTCGATGAAAGCGTGATTTCCAAACCTATCCACTCGAACCTTGAACTTAGGCAAATGATGACTTCCCAATTACAAATAAAGACTACAGGGTAGGCTAAGGTGTAAGGGTGTAACGAAACAATATATTGGGTTAACAAAATGAAAGGAATGGCTCAGAAGGGTGTATCTAGGGGTATCTTGCACTAAAGGGGAGTGCAACAAAAGGGTTTCACATGGGGGTCGAAAAGTCGAGGTGACTAATCGATAGACTTACAATGGTAGGCTGTTTGGGTGATAATCCTATAATATTTCCTTCTAAAACTGAAAAGTCCAAATACATCGAGCTAACTCAACATACCTCGTCTATGGTCTCGAAATGATGCAAATGCCAAGTTCTAAAGTTTACAAGCTACCGGTACACTCATAATTTGGTGGATTTGGGGTAAAATATTGGAAACGGATAAGGCTAATCTCACCATGTAATGTCAAGGGATGTATGTGCTCGGCTAAGGTCTAATCTAGTTAGGTTCGGAAAAACATGTCAAAATTTTCAAAATGGCACAATTTTTCAAAATAAACTAGAAAAATGAGGGCGAAATAAAGTTCAAGATATAATTCTACTCCCGTCCCCCCACTTGAATTGTACAAAGTCCCTTTTGTACTAGGCATTAAAATAAAGGTGAAGAGAAAGGTAGAATTAGAGCGAGAACTTCCCTGAAATTTGCTCCAAAAAGAAGAAGGCCCACGAGAAAGAATTGTGCCTTCGTTTAAGCGTCATGAACAAACTTCCATCCCTGAAATCACAATACCGACAAGCATAATTCTAAAAGAAAAATAAAATAAAAATGAAAAAACGAACCTAACTCACTTTCAGGAATCACGGGTTGCATTTAGCTTAATGCAACAAGCCTTTTAAACCACTTGGTGTCCCAAGTGGACGAGTGAAGTCTCGTGAGGGTTTACAGGGAACACACCCACAAAGTTCATTTAACAACTAATACAAGGTTACTATGTTTTAAAATGAAAGAATTAAAGCAAAGGAGAGTTACGTCGTAACTCCTATTAGGGAGTTACGCCGTAACTGGCAAAACCTGGTATGAGCTGTGAAGCGAGTAGTTACGGCGTAACCACTGAGATGGGATTGCGCCGTAATTGGTAATGCGTCAAGAATTCTGCTGCTAAAATGTTGGTTACGGCACCAAGATGAGTTACGCCGTAACTCGCAGCATCGCAACTGCAGCAGTAATTACTTCTTTGTCTCTGCAAAAATGGTTAGAAAACACAAAACCCAAATGTAAATGAAATAAAAACAAAAGAAAGGGATAATTTGGGTTGTCTCCTGAAAGAGCATTTTTCTTTATTAACGAGTCTTTAAGTTAGACTCAGAGCCGCGGGGCTCCTATGGGGGCCTTTGAACTTGCCCTACTTCTTCAATATCCTTCATCAAATTATGTCTCATCCATGCAACATTTGAGGCAGTTCGGAGGTACTCAATGGTTTCGATTTTTCGGACTTTACAAAATTTCTCTTCCGGACCTAGGTGGTAGCGAGTGAATTCATATTTTTCGACTATAATTGCGGGTGGTCTTTTGTAAGGAATTCCCAGGAGCTTGCATCTCCTTTGTTCGTAAGCCTCGTCATCGGGATCAGTGAACTCCTCATCTCCTTGCAATTCAAGGTAATCAAGGATCCCTTCAATATCATCGTCATCAGAAGCTGTGTCCTTGAACCATTCTTCATCGAGCAAATTTTCTACCAGAACGCGCTTGCATTCTTCTTTATCATTACAAACCAACTCCTTTTCATTGTCAACAGTTGTTTCATTCGTGTAGTCGAGACTTTTGTTGCTTGATTTTTCTCGATTCATGAATTCCTTCCAAATTTTATCTTTGGTTAATGTGTCCACATATCCATAGTTAATTTTTACCCAACTATCGAATCCTAAATTGTCCAGCCAAGGTAAACTTGTTCTCTCCTCATCATTGGTTGAGGACCAAAAGAATTCATATTTTCCTAATCTTCCAGAGTTGCTTCCCCAATTACATAGATCTTCGTACGGATTGCATGACGCCCAGAAAATTTCCCCAGGAGATTTTACTTTTTCGCACCAGTGACTACGTAGTTTCTTGTTGTCAGTTTCTCTTAAGTGCTCATCCGTGCAGAGTATATCTCTATTAGTCTCTTCCTTTTTCTGAAGGTGTTCTGCGTAATCAATTTTTAGCTTCCTAAGAAGATTGGGATTGATCTTGGCATCCCTGAATTGAATTACATACCAATCTTTAAAGGCCAAATTACCGAATTTGATACTATGTCTTTCACGCTCATGAGGGCACGTCCATTCTTCCTTTCTTTCATTGTCTCCTCCATTGCAATACTCGTGGAAGGGCTGCATGTAGGCCATGCCCTTGTGGTTTCTTCATCAGTGATGACAACTGGAGTACACCAGTGAGTGATAAGTGGTTCTTCTTCATCTTCAAGGGAGAGTTCCTCGAGTTTTTCTGACTCGTCTATGTCTAGGAATTTTTTTGCCCATGTATCCCAGTTACGCCGTAATTGAGATTCTTGGTTACGGCATAATTCATTAGAGTCTCTTTCCTCAGTATTTTTCACAACCCCGTTGTTGCTGTCAAACACAAGGTTACGCCGTAACTCATTAGGTATGTTACGGCGTAACTCAGATCTATTGACGAATTTTTCCCCTGAATTTGTATCATTGACCTGAACCTTTGAGTTATTATCAGAAAAGATTACCTTGCATTCCATAGCTGGTTTAGATCCTTCGTGTTTATCGTTATTTCTCCTTACTTTCTCATCAGCCTAATCACCATGGATTCAAGGTTTTTCAGAGTTGAGTCATTTTTGGAAATGTTTCTATCAGTGTTTTCCTGGAATTCCTTTAACCACTCATCCTGCTCCTTTTGCCTTTAGGCTGAATTTTACAGAAATTTATTAATTGTTTCTTCAAGACGGGCTTTTCTCCATAAGGCCCACGGTTGTAATTTCCACGATAACCATTACTATTTCGATTATCACTGTAAAATGGTCGATTTTCTCCATACTTAGCTTCTTCAATATCCTCTTCATCCATATGAGGACAATTCTTCGTAAGATGTCCTCCTCCACAGCTTTCACAACCCACTTGGATGGCATGAACGGTTTCTCTGACCTTCAGCATATCTCGACTGAGACTTTCAATTTTACTAGTGATTGCTGCAATTCCGTCGAAGCTTCCGCCTTGGTTTCTTTTACTTCCACCGTCGTGCCATTTTTGAGAATGGTCCGCCATTTTTTGAATGGTTTTAATTGCAGTAGTAGGAGTCATGTTCGGGATAGGTCCTTGATAGTCCAGCATCTGTCTTGTAGTTACGTTTATTCCTTTGTAGAAAATATTGACCTTATGCTGGTTATTAAGATCATTGGTAGGACACTTATAAAGAAGATCGTTGTATCTGTCCCAAGCTTGATACTGAGTTTCGTCGTCTTCTTGTTTGAAGTTATGGATCTCCAAAAGATGATGAGAAATCTTCGATGGTGGGCAATATCTTTAGATAAAGTGTTTCTTCACTAGTGCCCAAGTGTTAACTGCCCCGGCGGGCAATCTTTCGATCCATCTTCTAGCTGCTCCAGTGAGGGTCATTGGGAAGACCCTGAGCATAACAAAGATCGTGAGACACGCCCGGAATGTTGAAAAGGCTAGCGATGTATAGGACATTTTCAACGTGCTCAAATGCATCTTCGTCCCTGCTTTCTGAAAAGGGTTAGCGCGAAGCTCCCTCATAAATTGGTCTTTAATCTCGAAACGAACATCCGCTCCGATTTCCGGTCTTACGAGACCCTGCCCTTGATCAGCTCTAGTCAACGCCAAGTATTCCTAAAGAGTGAGGTCATCGATGCTAATAACTTCCATGGTACCTGAAAACGTAAAATATGATCGTGAGAAAAGTTTAAAAATGAAAGACTTAATATCAATCCTAATATAATCAGCGGCAATGCCAAAAACTTGATGCAGTTTTACTGACCGTGTCTTAATATTTATAGTGTCTCGCTATACCTATGGTCTACCCTAATGCACTAACGGGCAGTGTACCCGGTCGTGTGTAGTGTAGTAAATGGTAAAGCCGAGGTCGTCCCAAGAGCTATGTGTGTTGGATTATTACTAAGTCTAATTGTCAAAGAATAATAATGGTTTTGATAGGGATATAATTGATTAAACTACTAATGCAGAATATAAAATAAAAGCAAATAAATGGTAAAGGGAAATCAATAGAGAAATAGTGGTGCTAACCTAGTCAATCCTCCTAGCTAGTTATGTCTACGTCTACCTACTTCCAATTACTTCAGGTGGGGTCAAATTCGAGAGGACAACATTTGGTCAATTCGACCTAACCTATCAGCAAAGATGCCACCACAGGAGAAATCAAGCGCGCCGTCATAAGTCCTGTTGTTCCTGGTCCCCTAAGCCAAGTAATTAAGTACCGCTACATGCTAGATTCTAAATAGTGAGTGCCCGGCCGTTAGGAACTTAGACACTACACCCCCCAATTCTTAAGTTCATCCAAACGATAGGTCATTGCTGATTGTTGAGGTCATGAGTAGGGCATTTGTAGAGGAGGTCATTATACCTATCCCAAGCTTGGTATAATGTTTCGCTGTCTTCTTGTCTGAATTTGTGAATCTCCTCTAATTGTTTTACCGTTCTTGAGGGAGGGAAAAATATTTGAATGAAGGCTCTTTTAAGAAGATTCCATGTGTCAATGGTTCCACCGGATAGTCTATCCACCCATCGTTTAGCCATTCCCATTAGTGTCATAGGAAATACTTGAAGCATGACCGCATCTTGAGAGACACATGGGATGTTGAAGAGGCTCACGATGTATAAATTTTTTTCAATATGCTCGTAAGCATATTCATTCTTACTTCCGAAAAAGGGGTTTGCATGCAACTCCCTCATAAATTGGTCCTTGATCTCGAATCAGACCTCTGCTCCAATTGCTGGCCTAAAAAACCCTAACCCTTGCTCATCTATGGTCATTGCTAAGTATTCTTCTAGAGGGAGGTTGTCGATATCAACAACTGCCATATTATCTAAAACTAAAAGTAAATCGTAAGAGAAACAAAAACAATAAAACAAAAAATAAAAGACTTAAATAAAAATCCTAATATAGCTCCCCGGCAACGACGCCAAAATTCTGATGCATAATTTCTGACCAGGATTTAAATTTCTAAGTCTCGTCTACCTATTGCACTAATGAGTAGTGAACCCGGTCGTGCGTAGTATGGAGTGTGGTAAAGCCGAGTTCGTTCCCAAGAGCTATGTTGATTTAGATCCTATTTAATTCTAGTGTCATGCTTTTTAAGATATTTTGAAAGATTAGTTAAAATAATAAGCAAGAAATGAAATACGGAAATTAAATGAGGTTGTAAACAATAAGGAGAAAGTGTGCTAACCTAATTATTCATCCTATCTGTAACATATTGCTTTTCACAATCACATAAATAAGCTCAATATGGGCGTATGGTTTAGAGAGAGAACGTGAGATGTTCTAGAGTGATAAAACAAATTGAAGGTTAGATTACCAAATGAACATTCAACCCTCTCCACTGTGGGGAGAGAGCTATTTATACAAATGACTACGCCCTCCTTCGGGCTGTGGATCAGGCATACAGTGGGTAAAGACCCGTCCTTCTTCCACGGTGTTACTTACACTACTAGTAATCTAACTAGTATATTGTTATGTCTACGAGCTATAATATACTAAACATATGTTGGGGTGACCGACACTTCAGCATGGATTTTCTAAATCCTAACAATCTCCCCCTAAGGGAGGTCACCCCAATAATTACATTGAAGAACGTCTTAGCAATTAATCCATAATCTTTGATGCTCGAGCTCGTAGACATTGTAGCTTCAACAACTTAAACATCTTGCAATAGTAGTGATTCCTTGGCTTTGAATGATTCTTTGATATATGATCTGGAGCTTCCATTGAGATCATCAACGATACATAATCTCTAATTCATCCTTTATAGTGTTTCTATCATATGACATTGTGACCTTTGGACTGACATGCTCACATTCTGGATCATGATATCTTCTCATCAGAGTTGCGGAAGCTTTTGTTGATTCATGATATTTGCAGCAGCGTAGCAGAAGCATGGAGTGAAAATATCAGATTCGTTGATGAAGATATGCACTTATCATGAATTCTGTAGATATGAATGTGATGTGTGAGCATGCGGCTATGGTTTGACTTCTCAATTCTGATCAGCTGAAAACGTTGGTTGTACCTGCATACAACAGTTAGCAATAAAGTGCACGAAGGTGTCTTTGATCACTTTCGTTGAATTGAGGTACATGGCCCACGGTTCCCCGTTAATCGCATAAGTACCTGCCTGTGAGCGTAAAATTCAAGAATCTCCTTGACAGGGTTTCGCACTGGTCTAGTCGTTCTCAAACCGAACGTCTCAAAGAAGACAACACGGAGTGAGTGAACCAAATAATTGAGATTCACCGATTGATGAAAAGTTATTTAAAAAAATCGGTATTGCTTAATTTAAAGTGTTTTTCAATACAACGAATGTTTTAAGAAAAATCAATTATCAATCATAAATACCTTTTATTTTGAAATATTAATACACAGTCGTTGTGCTAGAGAAAAGAATTTTTAAGCACAACGACCGGTTTTTCAAAGGTATCCGTCAATCCATTTCCTGGACCCAGGTTGATTCAATATTGAATCGCCCCATCGTTTCAACCCAGCTGTCACAAGTTTGATCTATTGGATAGATCTCACATGTTACCTACCAAGAGCTTGTTTGGTGTTGGCTCTAGAAGGTTTTCCATCTTCATTGTGAATGTGTGAACACATCACTCAGATGTTCTGGCAATACCAGAAGGATAATGCGTTGGACTCTTAAGATATATTCTCACTTTCCACATTGTGTGAAACAGTGAGTCTTCATTGATTGTGTCCTAGTGAGATTTATTGATGATCTCGTGGCTCTAGACTCAATAGTGCACATTTGGTTCCTATGCCGGAGACTAGGGAGAGGGTCTCCTTCTTCAATATCAAAAATCTCTAAAAGAAAGTCGATAGATAATGTAGGTTCCCCGTGAGAATAAAACAAGTCCTTTTAAGAGGAAATTGAGTAGCTTGGGAAGTTGTAGTGCAGCGTGTCACTGGGTCCATGACGACTTGTCTTCAATACCGGTGTTACCTTGGTAACAACCAGTAGCATATGAATTGAACCCAGTTTCTTCCCTAAGGTTGAAATAATGGAGGGCTATTTATTTTCACCCTTTTCTCATTCATTTCTTTTTCATTCTTCAAACCCTTCAGTGCTTACCAAGATTTCATAACTAGAACCTTGTTGGGTTTATTCCAGTTCTAGCTCTATCTTAGTCCGCACTCTTCCCATTTCTCATTTTCTCCTTTTTTCATCATACCTAAGGACTTCTACACTATCTAGTGGATTGTCCCTGGGTAGATCCCTCCGGCTCTGGCGGGATCGTGGGAACGAATACCTAACCTAACCATCCTTATATCTCCATGCATAAAGTAAATTTGGTTGGTCTTTTGGTATTGTTCTTATGCCATTGAAACCAATTGAAAACCATTTGAAAATCAATCCAGGTACTTGTGATACATGATCAAAGCATTTTGTACCTGACTCATTTTTGATATTTCAGAAAAGCTCCCCCTCAACATGTGCATCATAGATTTGAAATTGCTTTAGCATATGGAGGCAAGAGGACTTGAGAATCTGAGATTAGGAATAAAGAATTCACTTCTTTGATCAACATTTTCTAAAGATATCGACATCACTTTTCCGATCAAAATTAGTATTTTAAATACTTTGTTAAAGATATTTTGGGTAAGGATGTGGTTTTCTAAAATTTGCTCCCCCTTGATGTGAAGAATTTTTGATACAGTTTGGACTTGCAGGGGGAATATGATGCAAAATTCACGATCGATGTAGCCAATGAAACCTTTTAAAGTTACAATCAAGGTACTCTTAGGAAAAGAACTTTTAATTATAGAACCTTGATAGTTTTGTCAACTTTTTGAAATTCTCCCCCTCAATGTGTGCTTCGATATACGAAAAGGTTTAGCACATATGAGGAAAGATGCCAATATATTGTTTTATCAGATTGCATATTTATATCACATTTTCTCCCCCGATCAAAAATTTCAAATCCTTTGAGATTTTGGATCTCAAGTGATTTAAATATGTAAGAACACTCTTGTTGGAGAAAAATGTGTCCGGTTTTATTTGATCTGAAATGAAACACTCCTAAATTCCCTCTTCAGAACAAGAGGGAAACTACAAGCCATAACCTATTACTACTATATACATTATAGTTATTGTTGTTCATAGTACAGTCACCGCATTACACATTAAATTAACAAAACATAGCTACTAAAGGAAGATGTCTTCATTATGTTCTTTGAAGTAGCTTGTAGTGTCCTTTTCTCAGATTCTCCCACCCATAAAACTTCAAGGCTGCGGTAAATCTTTTCTCGCCTTAAGTCTTCGTCCCCGATAGCAAAGAACGGTCTTCGCACCTCTTCACATCCTGTTCAGTCCAAAATCTCGTGTTGTTTCCCGGCTTCAAGTTATGGTTGAACTCCTTTACCCTTGAATTCAATTCTTCTTCAACTATCTTGAGCGTACCATCATCACCAACTTGTATAGCTCACACAACCTTAGTAGCAATCTTGAGCCGTATTTGTCAATAAAGATAACCGCTCTAGGAAAGTCAATCACTGTGTAGTCGCGTCTGAATTCATGTCCTGTGGCTTCCCATTGAGGTATAGTGAGATTGACATGAGTCTGGTAGCTTTCCAAACCAAGTTGAAAGTCACCAACTCTTTGTCGAATTACTAAGCCCCTTATCCAAAGATTGACTGCAGCAGAGAGAGAGACTTCTTTTCTCGAATGGGTAGATGGTCAAGATGCCCTTGGAGGTTCAGAAGGTACAGATATTCAAAGTCACTTGGGAACAAGTGATTGAAGTAATTTTATTCAATAACATGGTCTTTCAAGTCAGCTCTTCTCAGGATGATCTTTTTCAGATAATCATAGCCGTAAATTAGGAAGATTTCCACACTGACCACACTTAGAATTCGCAGCTTGGATCAAACCGTTTTTGCTTCTTTTCGCACCATGTCTTTCAATGTAGAATTTCTTCTTTTTGAACCACCAATGAGAAATCCCGTATGAGGTAGCAATGTCATACACTTGTTCTTTGTCTATCCAGAAATGATCAGGTACCATCTGCTCAAGACCTAGATCTAAGTAGGTTGCAGCTTTCATTTTGGAAATAGATAAGGCTGGTCTTCTTCCTTCAGTTCCAGCACGTAGGTAATCCAGGTCTCGGTTGAAGAAGAATTCTGATTGAATAGTCTTTTGTCCGGGTTCACCGCTAAGAGGAAGAGGGTTGTTGACATCAAAACGACTGATATTGTAAAACCCTAAAAATATAAACGCATAATAAGACTATTTTACCCTTGAAATCAAAATGTTAAAATACGTAAAATAAATCATTATTCATTAAACGAAATTCAATCTAACTTATAAATAATTGTAAAACCTAACGTGCCAAATAGATAATAGACATTTGGCGACAAAATAAAAATCCACGAGTATGAAACTTAATGAGTCGACTTATACCAAGAAAATACTAAACCATGTGTGCAAAGTTTCGGTCAAGCCCATTTGTTTTCAGCCTTTGGGTCGCTTTGTTTTGAGTCCATCACCTTAAGCCCATGATATTTTCTTTCCTTGTGAACCGATTCTATCACAAGCCCAATATGGGTTATTTTTGAAACCGATTACCACAAAACTTACATATCGACACATATAAATACTCTTCAATCAACTCTCATGCAAACCCTAGTATCTCAAGTCACGGTAAAAGTTTTCCGCTCTTTTCTTTTCTCTCCAACCGGGTCGTGTCGTGACCATCTAGGACTCAAGAAAGGACTTGTCACCGGTTTTGATCTTTTGTTTCCTCTTTCCTTGTTTCTCGATCGTCACGTTTTTTCTTCGTGATCGGTGTGATTCTGCTCCGAGCATAGTAAGGTAAACGATTTCATTAGTCTCAAATACTTTGCATGCTAATAGTATAAATATTGAACCGTGAGACATGATTAATATACCATACTTAATAGATGATAAGCCGTATGCGACATGTTAACAAACCAAACGAATTCTGAAACTCATATATATATATGTAGCGATCATGTATCAAACCGTATAATAGGTAGTATGCTTGTCGCCACATAAAATCATAGATATGAAGCTATAATTATATAAGGTCGACGCATGGGTTGTGGGGCTTGAATGTGTCGTTAGGTTTGAAACGTAAGTAAACATGTGCATGAGGTTTGGTCGCTGCCAATAAGCTACCGGTCGACAAGATATGCATCGCTAACATGCCGTGGTGATTTTGTTATGTGTTGGTTTGCATGCATGAGTTTTTCCTATCGAAAATCTTTTAAAACCGCCATGGGTGATCGAAAACGTATGGTTGGAAAGTAGGTTAGCATTGTCGTGTGGAGTAATGGTTAAGTGTTTGTGTTGTCGAATAGGGTTAAGAAGCTGTGTGCTAATTGCTATTTCATGTGAAAATAGTAAGTTTTGAGGTCATTAATAACGCTGATTAATCATATAACGAAGCTCGTATAAGTGTGATGTAAACATGTGTGAGTTATGATTTTATGCAAGAAGTCAAGTGTCATGGATTAAATTAGAGTATGCATGGTCTCATTAAGTTTGTATTTCAAACAATGTTACATGAGAGTCTTGGTCAATCACGTAAGATATAGAAGTAGTGTAAACTGTGTGAAAGAAAGTCTTAAAACTGCTCTTGACACTTATAAACCCTATACTTTGAATGATGATCATATAAGTCCTCAATTAAGATATTTGTCATATTAAACCCTTAAGTTTACCATTTGTCAATTGCAACCCATAAGTTTGGATAATTAATGGTTAAGATTCTAAAATGTTGGAATTTCGTCCGTCACTAAGAATAAGATTATACTTACGACTTTAAGATTGTGAACGCGATAAACTGCGTTATAATTTAATGATGCTCATAAGTATTAAATAAATCATAATCCGTGTAGATTCATTGAAGGAGACGCGACGTTACATCTTCGTGATTCACTCATTCATTTGCTTTTCTCTCATTTGCTTTAAGGTACGGATATTCGACCTTTTCAGAAAGGTTCTTCATGTTTTCCTTTCTTTGTCATTTCTATTATGCTTATTAGGGTTCCCAATGCCATTGCTATGAACCTTTTCTTTGATTCTTTGATCTGTTGTTTATCCGACTTCAGATTATTAAACCATGCAATATCTGATTTGAACTTGTGTTATGAAGACTCCGATATGCATATTTGTTGAACCTTACTAAGTTTAATTATGAACTTCTAATTATGAATGTATGATTTGTGATTGTGATATGAACTTCTGACTTCTCAATATCTAATATTAACCTTATGATATGAACTATCTCGATATGTTATCTCAGTGACCTTGTGTTTGATTATGATCGGTGTTATATTCGAAGATCTGTTTGACCTAAGTTAGTTTGACACCGAGCCAAATATTTCACTAGTCATGGGGTTCCATGTCCGTCCAGCTGATGCACCTCTCGACATGACTCCGGGTGAGTGATGTACGCCACGCCCCTTATCTCGTTATCAGTTATGAGCTCAAGTTATGTTATATGACCACTATCTGTCTGTGGGGCGTATGGATGCATCCTAGATCTGATCTGTTATCCGATATGATTTGTCCGGTGAATGATGTCGGTGCAGTAATCGCGTCTTCACAAAATTCTGGAGCTAGCTACTCCAAATTATTTTCTCGAGATTATTTCAGTATAAGTATGATGTTTCATATGATATGTTCGGGCTCGTGGTAGTTAACTAAATCCTTGTCTCGTTATGTCGTGTTAGGTATTCGTTATGGTTCGGTATTTTCGAGTGTTATATTATGTATTCTGATATGACATGTTAGTGAATGTGCTCATGACGTATATGTTCAAGTGATTACTAGTTGCCATGCTAGGATAGGATTAATATGTTTAATCATGATTCGTATATATGATATTATGTTAGTTTATCGTTACGTGAATGCGTTGATCTGCGAGATGAATGTGCTAGTGTACAATTGAGTGTTTTGGAAGTTTAGTATGTGTGATGGTTCAGTTAATTTTATAAACCTTGCCTATCGGTTAGTTATCTATCTGCATATGTGACCTGCCATGTTAAAACTTTGCTAATGTTAGGGTTTGACCTGAGAAATAGTTTAGCTTATGATATCTGCTGTTCGATAATTGATAATGGCTATGTTATGTCTTTTTCTATTTAGTTATAGTCTATCTACTGTGTTTTCTATCTCATGTGTGACTGCCATGATTTGTCTGCTATTTCACGCTACAATATTGAATTAAGTGTGTTAAATGTGGATTAATTAATTTCTATGAATGCCATGATTATTTTCTAGAAAGTGTTTCCGTTAGCCTTTAGATATTCCGTTTGGCTTATATGAACTCTACTATCTGGATGTATTGAATGTCTGGTTATTTTGATGTGTTTGGAATATGTGCCATCAATATGCTATGTGTTTGTTCTTGATCGTTATTTGTTCTTTCCGATTGTGCATGATTGCGCTTCCGCAGAATCCTCAATGATTCATTGATCTCATTCCGTGGTGACTTTGTTATTCGTTTCTTTGTTTTATTTTGTAAATTTTATTTTGTTTAGTTTCCGCTTGTTATATCTGTTCACTGGCTTTGTAAGCTCACGCATTTTCTTTTCTCGGGCAGTTTTAAGCATTCAAGATGAGCTTATGGGATAGGTGATCTGGTTGAGAGTAGAGTTGAAAGCAAGATTTGAAATAGGGATCTTAGATTTATTTTGATTATTAAGTTATTTATTTTTTTCTTTTGTAAGTTTTGTAAAGGCTTCCGCTTTTGTATAGTACTTAAGGTTCTGATATAAAACCGTATTTGTGATATCTTTACCCTTGTCGGGTTGGGGTGTTACAATTTATGGTATCGAGCCGTGTTTTAGGACCCTTAGAGCTTAGGCTATGATCTGTGAGGATTGGGTAGATTTAGGATTTTCCCTTCTTCAGATCTTCTTTCGGCCCACTATCGCATACTTAGATTTTGCTAATAGTTGGTTATTCTTTTAGATGGTTATCCCTCGTAGCTCTAGTTCATCTGATAGGAGCAAACAAGGACCAGCTAGGCAACCTAGGGAAAACATGATGTGGACCGTTGTTATTGCTAAAGGCTGCAAGAGGATTGGTAGAGTGAAGCGGACCAACAAGAGGATACGAGTACCGGCTAGTATGTGGCCATGCACAATTAAGGAGAAGCTGACCTTAAAGAACGAGACGGAAAAAGTAGAGAGAGTACTAAACTAAAGTCGTTGACAACCAAGGTTTCACCACTAGGTATCATCATAGATGTCCCGAATTCTTTGAAGATGGAGGAGTAGGTTGGACTAGGAGTCATGATTTGTATGCTTTTGTAGATCGTGTGCCGGAAGAAGAAGAGAGGAATCGGAGAAGTGACTTTGATAGTCGCTTATTACCGCATCGCGAAGGAAATAAGAACGGATGGATAAGTGAGGAAGAAGAGGAAGAAGAAGAACATGAGGAAGAATACGAGGTGGACTTGGATTTAGAGTCTACGCTACTACTAGCGTGTTTAATCCGATACAAAAATAGAAATTTAAGCCCCGATTAGTTGTCCTCTTTATGAGAAATTTCGACATGGCTTTTGAGTTTAGGTCCTTTTATTTTCATTTAGATGATTGAAATCTTGGATTATTAAGTTTTGTTTTGGAAGTTCATCTTATGACAATTCAGGAATTTTGTTTGATTAGTGAGAATAAAGCAAAATTTTGAAAGTATAGTTCATGTTTGTTGTTTCTTTCTCGATAGATTCGTTAAGTTTCGCTAGTCCTCATAAGTTTCGTCTGCTATGTGTTTTCTTAATGATGTTGCTTAATCACAGCTTGAAATAAAGTATGACCATCATGATGGTATACTCATGTGAATCTGGTCTGTTATAGTATGTTTCTTGCTATCTGTATGTTATTCTCGTATGTGATATGTTTTGTTGTGATTCTGGTTATGTGGTTTGCCATGACCCGGACGTAATATGATGACAATAAGAACTTGTTACGTGATGCAAGTATTATGACGCCTGATCAACATGATAATACCGAGATCATATAATTTGAACTTATTGAAATTATATGACGTCTGGGGAAATGCCTGTGGTTGATGCGGAAGGGACCCCGACTTGTATTTATCCGGCATTTCTCATGATCGTTTGAAATTCGCACTACCTAATTGTGAGATTTTCGCCGATATCCTGTTACGCATGTAAGTTTTGTGCTCTTTAGACCGAAATGGTTATGATTTGTGTGAACTATGGATTGCTATGTTTGCTCTAAATGTATACGTCTCCGTGTACCCTTTTTGTGGTCATAAGATTTTCGTGAAGTGTTTGAGGAACATTAGATCCTTTTAGTTTGATTATCTGCCACTAGTGAGACCGTTAAGATTCGCTTCGTCTATGCATATGGTTGTTCTCATCAAGAACTATCGAATAAGTTAGAGCGTGTCGCTTGATTTTTCGCATCTCATCTGTTTTTCCGCCATCACTTTGATAAGTATATGATTATTCGTTATAAGTATTTGATTATTGCTTTGATTTCTGAAAGTAGGGGTTTGTAGATTCTGATAAGAATCCGTTTGTTCCGAGATGAGTTCCGGTTTGTTTTAATTCCTCGAAACTCAAATTCGCATTTGTTTGTCGTTCCATTCGTCTTGTCCAATTTCGAGGACCTAAATTTTCTTTTTAGAAGGGGAGAATTGTAAAACCCTAAAAATATAAACGCATAATAAGACTATTTTACCCTTGAAATCAAAATGTTAAAATACGTAAAATAAATCATTATTCATTAAACGAAATTCAATCTAACTTATAAATAATTGTAAGACCTAACGTGCCAAATAGATAATCGACATTTGCCGCTTAACAAAATAAAATCCACGAGTATGAAACTTAATGAGTCGACTTATACCAAGAAAATACTAAACCATGTGTGCAAAGTTTCGGTCAAGCCCATTTGTTTTTAGCCTTTGGGTCGTTTGTTTTGAGTCGATCACCTTAAGCCCATGATCTTTTCTTTCCTTGTGAACCGATTTTATCACAAGCCCAATATGGGTTGCGTTTTTTTTTAAACCGATTACCACAAAACTTACATATCGACACATATAAATACTCTTCAATCAACTCTCATGCAAACCCTAGTATCTCAAGTCACGGTAAAGTTTTCCTCGCTCTTTTTCTTTTCTCTCCAACCGGCCGCTGTGTCGCGGACCATCTAGGACTCAAGAAAGGACTTGTCACCCGGTTTTGATCTTTGTTTCTCTTTCCTTGTTTCCGATCGTCAGCCGCCCTTTTTCTTCGGTGATCGTGATTCTGCCCGAGCATAGTAAGGTAAACGATTTCATTAGTCTCAAATACTTTGCATGCTAATAGTATAAATATTGAACCGTGAGACATGATTAATATACCATACTAATAGATGATAAGCGGCGACATGTTAACAAACCAAACGAATCGAAACTCATATATATATATGTAGCGATCATGTATCAAACCAGATAATAGGTAGTATGCTTGTCGCCACATAAAATCATAGATATGAAGCTATAATTATATAAGGTCGACGCATGGGTTGTGGGGCTTGAATGTGTCGTTTGGTTTGAAACGTAAGTAAACATGTGCATGAGGTTTGGTCGCGTCAATAAGCTACGGGTCGACAAGATATGCATCGCTAACATGTGGTGATTTTGTTATGTGTCGGTTTGCATGCATGAGTTTTTCCTATCGAAAATCTTTTAAAACCGCCATGGGTGATCGAGTAATGATGGTTGGAAAGTAGGTTAGCATTGTCGTGTGGAGTAATGGTTAAGTGTTTGTGTTGTCGAATAGGGTTAAGAAGCTAAGTGTGCTAATTCGTTATTTCATGTGAAAATAGTAAGTTTTGAGGTCATTAATAACTGTTGATTAATCGTATAACGAGCTCGTACTAAGTGTGATGTAAACATGCGTGAGTTATGATTTTATGCAAGAAGTCAAGTGTCATGGATTAAATTAGAGTATGCATGGTCTCATTAAGTTTGTATTTCGAACAATGTTACATGAGAGTCTTGGTCAATCACGTAAGATATAGAAGTAGGTGTAAACTGTTGTGAAAGAAAGTCTTAAAATCCGTTCTTGACACTTATAAACCCTATACTTTGAATGATGATCATATAAGTCCTCAATTAAGATATTTGTCATATTAAACCCTTAAGTTTACCATTTGTCAATTGCAACCCATAAGTTTGGATAATTAATGGTTAAGATTCTAAAATGTTGGAATTTCGTCCGTCACTAAGAATAAGATTATACTTACGACTTTAAGATTGTGAACGCGATAAATCCGTTATAATTTAATGATGCTAATAAGTATTAAATAAATCATAATCCGTGTAGATTCGTTGAAGGAGACGCGACGTTACATCTTCGTGATTCACTCATTCGTTTGCTTTTCTCTCATTTGCGTTAAGGTACAGATATTCGACCTTTTCAAGAAGGTTCCTCATGTTTTCCTTTCTTTGTCATTTCTCTTATGCTTATTAGGGTTCCCAATGCCATTGCTATGAACCTTTTCTTTGATTCTTTGATCTGTTGCTTATCTCGACTTCTCATTATTAAACCATGCAATATCTGATTTGAACTTGTGTTATGAAGACTCCGATATGCATATTTGTTGAACCTTACTAAGTTTAATTATGAACTTCTAATTATGAATGTATGATTTGTGACTGTGATATGAACTTCGACTTCAATATCTGAATATGAACCTCATGATATGAACTATCCGATATGTTTTCTCGTGACCTTGTGTTTGATTATGATCGGTGTTATATCTGAAGATCTGTTTGACCTAAGTTAGTTTGACACCCGAGCCAAATATTTCACTAGTCATGGGTGTTCCATGTCCGTGTCGTGATGCACCTCGACATGACTCTAGGGCGTAGAGTGATGTTCTCGCCACATCCCTTTAGTTATCCGTTATGAGCTCAAGTTATGTTATATGACCACTATCACGTCTGCTGGGGCGTATGGATGCATCCTAGATCCGATCTGTTATCCGATATGATTTGTCCGGTGAATGATGTCGTGTGCAATACGCGTCTTCACAAAATTCTGGGAGCTAGTTACTCCAAATTATTTTCGAGATTATTTCGTATAAGTATTATGTTTCGATATGATATGTTCTGGCTCGTGGTAGTTAACTAAATCCCTTACCTGTTATGTCTATGTTAGGTATTCTGTTATGGTTCGGTATTTTCGAGTGTTATATTATGTATTCTGATATGACATGTTAGTGAATGTGCTCATGACGTATATGTTCAAGTGATTACTAGTTGCCATGCTAGGATAGGATCTATATGTTTAATCATGATCAGATATATGATATTATGTTAGTTTATCGTTACGTGAATGCGTTGATCTGTGAGATGAATGTGCTAGTGTACAATTGAGTGTTTTGGAAGTTTAGTATGTGTGATGGTTCAGTTAATTTTATAAACCTTGCTTATCGGTTAGTTATCTGCGCATATGTGACCGCCATGTTAAAACTTTGCTAATGTTAGGGTTTGACCGAGAAATAGTTTAGCTTATGATATCTCGCATTCGATAATTGATAATGGCTATGTTATGTCTTTGTCTATTTAGTTATAGTATGTCTACTGTGTTTTCTATCTGTATGTGTGACTGCCATGATTTGTCTGCTATTTCCGCTGCTACAATATTGAATTAAGTGTGTTAAATGTGGATTAATTAATTTCTATGAATGCCATGATTATTTTCTAGAAAGTGTTTCCGTTAGCCTTTAGATATTCCGTTTGGCTTATATGAACTCTACTATCTGGATGTATTGAATGTCTGGTTATTTTGATGTGTTTGGAGTATGTGCCATCAATATGCTATGTGTTTGTTCTTGATCGTTAATTGTTCTTCCGGATTTCGTATGATTTGCGTTTCGCAGAATCCTCAATGATTCATTGATCTCATTCCGTGGTGACTTTGTTATTCGTTTCTTTGTTTTATTTTGTAAATTTTATTTTGTTTAGTTTCCGTTTATATCTGTTCACTGGCTTTGTAAGCTCAACGCATTTTCTTTTCCTGCGGGTTTTAAGCATTCAAGATGAGCTTATGGGATAGCGATTGGGTTGAGAGTAGAGCTGAAAGCAAGATTTGAAATAGGGATCTTAGATTTATTTTGATTATTAAGTTATTTATTTTTTTCTTTTGTAAGTTTTGTAAAGGCTTCCGCTTTTGTATAGTACTTAAGGTTCTGATATGAAACCGTATATGTGATATCTTTACCCTTGTCGGGTTGGGGTGTTACAGATATTCTCATCAACTTGATCAGTCAACATCTTGTGGCATTCTTCCATCTGGTATTGAAGATGGCCCGCATCTAAATGAAAGAGTTTGACAATTTCAAAGGCTGGGCCTTCAAGATCTTTAGGAGTGATTGACGAGATTCCCTTCTTTTCACAAAACCATTTCATGAAGCTTCCCATGTCACCAGTGATATGTAAGAGTGAATCTTCCGAGGGGGATTCATAGTTGGCTGTAATGGTTGTTGCCCAGCTTATTGTCGAATTATCAAGTCGACTCGGGAATGGCCCATGAAGGTTCAAGAGTTTGAGGTCTTTCTTTGGTAAGCCGCCTTTGAGACATATCCTTGGATGGTGCGACTCTAGATGTTTTGATGCGTTTATCCTCAATATAAGCGTCCCACCAATCTTCATCTTCAGTAACTTTAGGGATATGCTTGGTGGAAGCGCCATCATCTTCTCGATTCCGACTCGCATGATGTAAGATTCTTCATTCAACATTTGCTCTTCTGGGATAGTGGAGCAGGTGGATGTGAACCGAGAATCAACAGTGGTCCATGCTGTAGAGGTATTCTGAGACCCTTGACCACCTGATGAACCAGTTTGTTTAGAAGATTCTGGTGGAGGTGTTGGAGGATTTGTCTTTTGAGTTGTAGCAGTGCCAGAAGATCCACCAGTTCCAGATGTTCCAACTCCACCAGTTGGAGGAGGAGGAGGTGATAGAGATTTTGATACTCCAGGCATAGACTCCATCAGTACAGTTCTTATTTTCTTCTTTCCCTCCCTTTCACGAATGTCCTCCAGAAACTGCAGGTGATTATCATGGCTTATTGATTCTTGGAGCGCCCCATATAATTTCTTATGAACTTCATCCAAATGCTCTTCTACATCATACATTCTATCAGAGAGAACTGATCTCATATCCAAAATAGGTAAATCCTTAAACAGTTGAAGCAGTGGAGCTTTCATTGCCCATTCCACAACATCTTTTACTTCTGCTTCAATGGCATTTGCCACTTCGGTGTCAAAGTTAAGGTTCTCTAGCTTGGATACACGACGATCCAGATGCATGACGGATTCAGGAAAATGGTGCTTCTCGAGGACCTCGATTCTTTTAAGTGCTTCTTCAAGGAGTTGCTCTGCAGCCTTGGCGGGAGGTGGTGAAGCCGGTGGTGTGACAGAGTCACTAATGGTGACAACTGGTCGAAGAATGGTAGCAGGTTCGGGTGGTGGAAGTGCGGTTATTTGAGCAAGAGCGGGTGGTGGAAGTGCAATTGATGGAGTTGTTGATGATGAAGTGACAATGGGTGCTGACATCGGAGGAATAGTTGATGTGTCTTACCGATAGTGATGAGAACATAGACTCAACTTTTTTTTCATCGTTTTGCTTGTCAGACTCGATGTCTGAGGGTCTGTCCTTTAGGAATTGATCACCATAAGTAATGTCAGGCTCAAGATTCTTTAGTGATGACAGAGATCCCGTAGACACGTTTGCTTCTTCCAGACGCACGTGTTCCTCAGATCTTGGCTTAAGAATCTCCTGCGAGCCTTCTAGCAATTCATTTCCCCCAACCTCTGTATCTTGTCTATCTGTGTCCATTTGTTCATTCTCAGCCTCCAGTACTGGAACCGATTCTGTAGAGGGTGCAGATTCCTAACTTTCTGACTGAGTGTCACTAGAGGCAAGAGTTTCCTCCTGTGTATCAGACACTTCCTTTTCCACTCCAGTTTTTTCTTAAGCTGAGGATGATTCAACGCTTCTTTTCTTGAGCTCAAATTGCATTGTCGTTTTTGGAGTCGGAGTGGAAATGGTTAACAACATCTGTGTACGCTTGTTCAGCTTCTTCTCCAACAATTCCTTTGCCTTTGCCCTGTGCAACGGGAGTGGTTTGGCGTGGTGCTGACTCAGGTTCTCGTATCATGACCCCTCCCACTGGTTGTATTTGAGCCATGTCAAGACTTTCCAGGCTCTGTTGGATTCCTTGTTGCAGTGCAGCTTCGTCTTCATCCATTAATCTCATCTCTCCCTCACGTACCTTGGACCCCTTTTCCTTACTCTTTCCAGTGTCTCTCTTTCTCCTTTTTGGCTTCTGAGTTGGAGAGTCAGCAGATACAGATCTATCTTGTCTCTTTTTAGGAAGACTTTCGTAAGTAGAGACAGTTTGTTTGGATTTGGGTTGAGTGGGAGTAGGATTGGGTGTGTCATCAGTGGCTGTGCCAGAGTCCTTCTTTAAATATTTCTTGAAATAATATGCCTTCTTGATTCTTTCAGTGAGAAGAGCTTCAGGTATTGGCATGCCAAAGATCTCTTTGTTAGTTCCTTTGGCAACATATTTCAGGTTACCAAGCACAAATTCATGACTAGCCTCATGTAAGACCGACTCACTTCTCAAATTGAACTGATGTTGCTGCTGCAAGTGTTGGATGATTAACTTTGAGAATCTTAAACTAGGAATCACCCTCTTGTTGCTGGATTTCCTACCTTTGACTTGATTCAAGAAATTTTGTCTGTCAGTGATGAATGTGTCCATAGCCAATGATAATTCTTCCCAAATGTGTTCCGTGTAATCGATATTCACCCTTTTGACAATTCCCCACAAGAGTTGTAAAATTGGAGCCCTTACTCTGTCAAACCCTGAAGTTTTTCCGGTTAAACATAGGTTGAGGATGGTAGCTATTTCTCTCCAAGGTTGATACATATCGTTGGTGATGATTGCAGAGACCTTTGTTAGTTTCATAGGATAACCCAATTCTTCTACAAAGTCCATTAGTTCATCAGTAGAAGGTGGTGAAACAAATAGATTAGCAGGGTCTCGTGGAGAGATTCCAAGGGTCTAAGAGTCTCTGTGTCGATATCATACCACTTGTCATCCAGCTTACAAGAGTATGTGGCAGTGACCTTGTGCCACGTAACGGTGTTCCAGAATTGTTGTAGGTAAATAGCATGAATAGTGCACCTCATGGTTAAGGCACCAAAGAGGTTGGTGTTCTTCAGGATATCGATAGCAATTCAGTAGATAGGGTTTGGTTGATTTCATTCCACATCTACGAAGCAGTTGCTTTTAGCAATGTCTACCCATTCATTATGTGGAAGAATTTCCTCCTCGGTAAGTACTACGGATGGAGCATTGGTAGCAATATTCTCTAAAGAAGTTGTGCTTGCCATTGTAATTCTGTAGATCACACATAAAACAACAACAATATCCGGAAACTTAGTTAGGCTAGATAAGATCATTGGATCAACCTTATAGCAACTCCATATCTTAGAAACTAGGTGTATGATATAAGCGAATGAATGAGCATACACACATTAGTGAGAGCAATATGAACAAGGCAGAGACGTATCAGGTGTAGGACACATACATGCATCACAGAGCATAGACAATGGAACATGGGTTAATGCACATAGACATAGCAGATACACGATTGACACACAATGACCAAGTAGGTACAATGAGGGAAACAGTATGTTGGACTAATCACACAGAGATAATCATTGAATAGACAAGTCGCATCAGATGAATCGCATACTTGAATAGACAAATTGCTTTATGGACAAATCACATAATTTCAAGGACAAGTCGCATAGGTCAAATGCAGTCAACAAATCGCACACGTCAAAACACATAGGACAAATCACATCCTACAAATCGCTTATACTTAACAAATCACATATGTAACGATAAGAACACTATAAGGACAAATCGCATAGGTCAACTGTAGTCAACAAATCGCACACGTCAAGACGCATGGGACAAATCGCTCAAAGCAAATCGCATTCATCAATTAGATTGTGACATGTCGTATATAGAGTGTAAAGAGACAAATCGCTTTACTCAATTGATACGACAAGTCGCATCAAAAATTTTAAAGTGACAAATCGCTTTACCCAGATTATCTGAAACAAATTGCTTACACTAATTAACAAAGACAAATCGCATCTAAGAATATGGGAGTTACAACGCAACCAAGTACCTGACGACATATAAACACAAGAACTATGGACGAGAGATAGTACCAACAATCAGCATACACACCCTATGTTAATTAAGCCTAACGAATCTACTAGAAATAGGTACAAACATCCAAATACGTCTATCACGTAATACTTTAAACACAAACAAAGTATAACACATTTAGCAACCTAAATCCATTTAAGAGGGGCACTCATGAAAACAGGAAAGCACTCAATCTCAAACAAGTAAATATGCAAGCATGAACCCATAACATATACCCAAGCAGAATCCATAAAACATAACAACAAACCTAGAAAAAGTAATAATCAAGAGAGAAGGGGATGAGTGAATCTGCAGAAAAAAATGTTGGTTAGATGCATGTGTATGATGAATTAATCAGATAAAAGTTTCATTTAGATCAAAATCATACCACAAAAGTATTGGTAAGACAAATCGCTTTGTAGAATGAAAAGTGGAGAGAGTAAGTTTGACCGATTGTTTTGAAGGTTTTGACCAAAGTTTGACAAATCGCTTTTTATATATGTGAAGTGTTAGTTTCAACATATGACACATTTAATCCCTACGTTGTGACAAATCGCATAGGGTTGAACCATGACAAATCACATAATAAACTTTAATTTGACAACACTTAGTTAAGACAAAGGATCTTGACAAGCCACATTCACTTAGCATCTAACACAACATATTTTGACAGATTCAGTCACTCAAAGTATCATTCAAGGTTTAGCAACAAAATTCCAACAAGTACATGAGAAACATGATATATGCATGAACGAGATACGCGATTAAGACAAGCAATGCAATCCAGAAGGCATATTTATATGAAGCATATGCATGAACTAAGAACAATTTCAATCATGCAGAGCAGGAAATTTGTAAACAGGAATGGTAGATTGATAAATTCTCCCCCTCAATCAATGTCACGAATAAGAGTGAGTGAACATTGATTGAATCAACCCATTGTAGTGAATCCAAGACGTCTAAGGTATGTGAGTATAACAGGACAAGTTAAAAAAAATACAAGTAGAATATCTGTTCGAACTTCATCTAAAGACCCATGCCATTATTGAACGACATTTCTATGTCCGTAGATGTTATCGATGACAGATGACATTATTAAGATTCTGTATTTGTAATTTTCAGATTTGTTTTAAAAGATTTTGTATTAATTTTTTTATTTTTTATTATTATTATTTTTTAAAATCAATCGTCAACCGGTGAGGTACGAGTCCTGAGCAAAAGTGACCAGGAGTCATAGTACAATGTAAGTCAATTCTGACAAGCTAAGATTCCCGAATGAGTAGTCTTCAGTTCAGTTGGAAACCAAGTCATGATGTTCATGATTGAATTGAGCATTGTACCTGAAAAAGACTAAGGAGTATCTGCACTAATAGCATATGTAGAATAACATTTGGATGGGTTAGTAGCAGTTATTTCCTGTTCATTGGGTGTTATACTGGTCGCCTCGGGATGTCATTAGTGGCGGTGTTCGATTGGAATCCAATTAAATCCAACCTTCTTAAAGATTTTTCCCGTGGGCATCCACTTAAGACAGGAGCTAGAAATGTGATTCCATTTGGATTCAAAGTTCTTAAACAATCTACCAGTAGGCATCCATTTAAGACTAGAGCAAGTAGAGTTAGATCTCTTAGTTACAATAGAAGATGTGACCATTTCCCTATTCTGGATTTTAGACATTTTGCTGTTAACTAGTTTCTTACGGGAGTGGTCAGACATTTGATACTTCTTACGTGCACTAGATGGTCTTCTTACATTCCTGATCTTAGAGCTTCGAGCATTAAACTGAGAATTGTCATTCATCATCTCAGAATGAATTAGTGAAGTGACTGGTTTTGACAAAACAGTGTTCTCATCAACTTGGGAGGCAAGCTTAGATTTTGAGGGTTTAAATCTTTCTGTCTTAAATGCATTGGGCTGCCTAACTATAGATCGTTCTGAGTTATTACGTAAAATTAGCTTCCCTAAGGTTGATGGTTTTGCAAACTTAGTGTTCATTCTATTTCCAATAGTTTTCCTAAGCTCATTTTTTAAAGCAACAATGGTGAAGCTCTTATCCTGAATTTGGGATTTGAGGGCATCAATGTCAACCAACAAGGAGTTAGTTTGATCTAACTGCTTGGTCTTATCCTCTAATGAGTTCTTCCTCAAGGACTCATTTTCCCTTTACAACTTGGCCACAAATAAAGCCAATTCATCATTCCTAGATTTAACCGCATCACTAACCTCATTGTTAAGATTGTTCTCCCCCATATTAATTTTCATATGCAGGTATGAGATTTGTTTTTTCAGATTACATATGGTTGAGTCTTTGTCTTGAAGCTGAGTTTTTAACTGGTTAATTTCAAAAAATTCTCGAAATTCTGGGAATTTCGGATTTAAGCAAGCTTTTGTAGCAAAAAAACTTTCTTCCTTTAGTTGTATTGCAATTTCTAAAGAAATGCAATGTTTTTCAAGAATTGAGTATTTGTTTGAAAGTTCTTCGAAAAGTTCCTTATCAACCATGTTGTGAGTCACAATATATTTTATTATTGGCTCAGTCTCAGTTGCAGGACATGTATCAACCACATGTTCTGTAAGGTCATTAGTTTGCACAGAGTTAAGCACAGATGGATTATCAATAGGAGGTACCAAAGATTCAGCACTTAATGAAGATTCTGCATCCAACGTTTGTTCGTTCAACATTTTCCATTCTGTATCCTTCAATTGTGAAGCAGGAGTTTCTGAATAGCTTGTAGCTTCAATCCGTGATGTGTCTGTAACTGTGGCTTCAAAGAATGCCCGATAGGTTACCCAACTCCTCACACCTCTTAATTGATTGCATCTCATATCCATTTATGTAATCACAGTTACAGTAACTTTCTCAATGTACATCTTTACATTGTCCATAAGACGGATAAACGTATCAATGAACTCATGAATTTCTATTCCAGTATGTTTTTTAAAAGAAATTCCAGTCAAGTGTTGATCGTAGTCTGCAGAATATTCCCCATTGATGAACGGTTGAAATTGTTTGTGAATTACTTGAAGTGCAACATTGGAACCATCCTTTAAAACCTCTTCTTTGGTAAGTTGTAGCTTCAATTGTTCTAGGTTCAACAACGAGGTTCCCGTTAATGTAGATAAGTCCTGACGGAAGAGGGCACTACATGTTCGATCCATAGTTATGGATAAAAGTTGTATGAGGTGAGAGTGAAGTAGTACGATAGGGCTCAATGCTGCAATCCATTCGCATGGTATTTTGTAGCATTAACAGGTGTAATTCTTTATTATTGGACTCAGAGTATGAAGTGTTTTGATCATCATTGGCTGAATCAATCATGGTTAAACTTTCTGAGTAGTAAATACTTTCTTTGTTCTGCACAGTATCATATAGTTTGAGCACATTGAAGATTAAGGGATCAGTGGTGTAAGACATTGCATTAATAACATATGGCAAGTCTTAATTTACAACAAGAAGTCAGGCAGTTAAACACAAATCACTTGAAACAACCCACTTTAGGACAAATCGCTTCAGACAAAAAGCACTTAGGATAAGTCGCTTTATAGACAAATCGTACTCTGGTTCCCAAATCGCTTTAAACGAAAAATCGCTCAAACAAACAAATCGCTTAAACAGACAAGTCGCTTAACTAGACAAATCTCACAAGTACAACCACTACTCTGTCCTTTCTTATCGTTTTGTCTCAATAGACAAACCGCTTAGTATACAAATCGCTTCCCAGAATTAGACAAATCGCTTCAATAAGCAATCCTTTGAGAGACAAATCGCATAAAAACAGGGACAAATCGCATACAAGAAAACTTATCTGAGACACAAATCGCTTACTAGAAACTTACTAAAACACCACTTTTCAATCCAAAAACAACCCAACCACACTGATTCAAGCCTTCCAAATCAAAACCTAAACACTTATAGTGATTCTAAACACAAAAGTACTATCAAAATCCAAACTTTAACACTAGAGATGATCCAAATGATGCAAACTACTCTCAACTCATTAAAACCCAAAAACCTTATGAAAACCACTAGAAATCCAAGAACATAAAAGATGAGTGATCAAACCATGGCTCTTGATACCATTTGTAACATATTGGTTTTAACAATCACACAAATAAGCCCAATATGGGCGTATGGTTTAGAGAGAGAAAGTGAGATGTTCTAGAGAGATAAAACAAATGAAAGGGTAGATTACCAAATGAACATTCAACCCTCTCCCTTGCGGGGAGAGGGCTATTTATACAAATGACTACGCCCTCCTTCGGGCTGTGGATCAGGCATACAGTGGGTAAAGACCCGTCCTTCTTCCACGGTGTTACTTACACTACTAATAATCTAACTAATATATTGTTATGTCTACGAGCTATAATATACTAAACATATATTGGGATGACCGACACTTCAACATGGATTTTCTAAATCCTAACACTATCATGTTATGTCTATGTTTTCTAATTATTTCCTACCGCTTCATGTGGGGTTTAAACTCGCCAGACTCCTTTGGTCAACTCGACTGGCCTATTATACATAGATCCCTACCCGATATCAAAGGCATTACCCTTTGGATTGACAAGGTCCCCGGTAATCTATGCTAAGTCATTAAGTGCCCTATATGCAAGATTCGAAAACAATGTGTGCCCGGGCTCTAGCATCTTAGACACACATCCCTAACTTCTTAAGTTTCGCCCTCTAGAAGGTGATCATTTGGCCAATTTGCACGAGAGGGATTGATAGTCCTTTGGTCAATTTTTATCAACCCTTGCAACCTACTTCCCTAGGGTCCTTTGGTCAATTCTCCTAAACAAGCAAGTACAACCGGGCTTAAAAACTACCAAAGCAAGGGTGGCTACCAACAAACTATGCATGCATACACTAGAAGAAATAATAGAAGTGCGAAAATACAAACAAAATAATTAAGGAATCATAACTAGGCTAGCACCAAAGGTGCTTAGCCAATCGTATTAAAATGAACACTTAATTCATTGTTTAACATGGCAAATAAAGATATGAATCAAAATGTAAATGAAATAGGAATCGCTAAAGTGTTAAGTTACCATGATATGAACATAAGTATGATTGATGTAAGATAGAATGATAGGAGAAGGAGGGATGGTCAGATTCTAACACACACAAGAATAAGGAAAATGATATGCTTAATTAAAGAACCAACAACTCTTAAATGAGAGTTTACATTGTTTATATAGGAAAGGGAGCTAGGGCAACATGTCTAGTCCCTTCCCTTGGCCTTATGGGCATATGCTTAGACTCATGGGCTTACTACATAAGCGTAACATTAAATACATACTTATAAGCCATAATTAAGCAACCTACTACATATAAATGACTAACACTTGAAATACTTGTTACAAGTGATCCCAACAATCTCCCCCTAAGTGTTGGTCATTGGTTGCTTGACGTCTTTCTTGCATTCTTATTTCTTGTGAGTAGAAATGCTTTGAAGTCTTTAACTTTATCAGCTTGACGTCATTGTATTCTTTGTTCTTTGTTCATTTGTGGATGTTGTGATCATATGTTGTTGTCTGCCATTCATCAACTTCTTTGGTTAGGCGTCTCCACGTCTTTCTCCACCATGCTCATACTTCTTTTGACTTTGATTTCCAAATTTGATGTAGTTCTCGAGTCTTTAAACTTTAAAGATTCTTTGACTTAGAGGAAGAATCATTTTGACTTTTTTGTTGCCTTTGAATGTGAGAGAACTTCATGTGTGATGTTGTTGTTATGAGTATGTGGAGAATGGTACGGTCTTTCCACCAAGGAGCAATCATCAGTACCTGCATGAATATGTTAGTGAAAAATACCAATCGATCATTGTGGACTTTTGTTAATGAATTGACCACTACGATTGTTTTACTGATGAATGTCTTGATTCCATTCACCTTGGTCGGGCGAATCAGCCATCCTAATACCGATGAGGGATAGTTGGCATTACATTAAATGTTCAAGTAATGACCCACATCTTCAGGACTCGATTCTTGAAAGGAATCTCTTTAGCGGGATTTCCAGTACTTACAAGTTCGAATGTCGAGGGTGTTAACGTCATAGTGTGAAAACACATCTCTAATCCTTACAAAGGCTGTTCCTGAACTTTAGGCCCTCAAGTAGGCTACCACGATATACCAAAGTATATCTATAGTTTAGGTGAGTCGTTGTGGTACAACGAAGCATCACCTCATGATCAGACCGTTTAAGACACACTAAGCGTAATTCACAAGGAGTTACCGAGTAAATCGGCCGCCGTGGCCGTTGATGTTGACCCTGGCAGGAGTTTCCATTCAATCACTGAGGATCACATGTGTGAATCCCCTCATAAATGTTCTTGGCAGATTGCTAGGATCTGCGAAGGAATCTAGACTGTGTCACTTGTAATCTTATTGTTGAACAACAAGTGATGAAGAATCAAGTGTTCCTAAGAGATCTTTTAATGAATCTCGTGGCTCTAGACTCGATTAGTGCACTTTGGTTTTTCTAATCGGAGACTAGGGAGAGGGTCTCCTTCTTCAATACCAACGATCTCTAAGAGAACGTCGATAGATTACGTAGGGTTCCCTGTGAGAATGAAACAAAATCTTTTGAGAGAACTTGTGTGGCTTAGAAGGTTTAGTGCATTGCGTCACTGGGTCCATGACGACTTTGTCTTCAATACCGATGTCACTTTGTGACAACCAGTAGCATATGTCTTGAACCCGGTGTCTGCCCTAATTTGAATCATATGGAGGGCTATTTCTTTTCACCCTTTTCTTTAACTTTTCTTTTTAATTTTTCAACTCCTTCTTTCTCCATTTCTCATTTTCTCTTTTTTCAATCATACCTAAGGACTTCTAAATACTAACTATTTGTGGTGTCCATGGGTAGATCCTTCCGGATCTGACGGATCATAGGACGTTTATTCCTAAACTTAGTCACCTTATAACTCCATGACTATCCTATGTTGCCATAAAACCATTTGATTGAAAAAATCTCTCGAAGTATTTATGAATGAAAACATGTTTGAAACACTCTGATAGTTTTATATTTTCAGAATTACTCCCCCTCCACTCGTGCTTATGAGTTTTGACAGAAATCTGCACAGTGAGGGTAGAGCACGCACTTTTTGAATTGATCGACTCATGATAGACAATTCCCCGCGAGACACGGTTACATTGTATAGTTAAAGAGATCCATTTTCAAACCCGTTAAAGTTCATATCTATCAAGAGTTTATCGAATTGGTACGATCTACTAAGACAAGTCTTTTCGATTTGTGACATTTAAGAGTTCGTTAATTTGTGAGTTAAGTCTTTGCACACTGAGATTTCATTTACTTTCCAACATATTTTAATCACGTATTTTTCTCCCCCTCAAAAATGGCATATTGATGTCATTTTGATGAAATATTGATTTAAAATATGACCATTTCGAGTTTTACGGGAAGATTTTCACAAAGAACTTTTGTTTGGACAATTACGTTTGCAAATACTCCCCCTTAACAATTAATATTAACTTTTGAGGTTTTGGAAAACACGAGAGGGAATACTTGTTCTTTTGAGCAAAATTTTGAAAAATATTGAAAGATTTGATTAATTTTAATCAAAAGTAAGAACCTTTTGCTCCTTTTATAAGGATTATGGCATCGGCGTACCACAAGGTCCTTTCATGACAGGTTCAGTTTGTACACTGCTATTTATGCACAAACCATAATGAATATAAATTAATAAATCAAACAATCAAAATCACAGTAAAGAATGTTAAGAGTACCCAATGATTACAAAATACCAGCTGCTTTCTGTGGACGTTGGTATGTCAGAATTGAGAAGCTTAGTCTTCCTCCCACATAGCTTTCCAACCTTCGCATCTGGTCCTGATGAATCAACCTTTCATCAATCCTAGTTATAAACCGATGAACCTCCTTGCGATCCTTAGAATTTCATCTCTTCGGCTGAACCATACCCATCTCAATGTCCTTTAAACGATACGCCAATCCATCTCGAACCATCTTCAGGGTGGCGTCACAGAACTTGTGAATTTCATCGAACGCAATAAAACACGTATGATGATTTTCACTTCGGTAGACGATCTCAAACTTTGGTTTATGTAAGATTTTGTACTGAGGTTCTTGATTGAGTTTGTTGAAGTGTAGAAGTGGTGCGGTGAGATTGAGTTATTTCGTAAGATTCTCCAAGTTGTAAATCTTCAACATCTTGAATAATTTTATGCCGATGAAAACGAAGTGCGATGATGTATTTGATCTAAATCTGAGAGAACTAACGATCCTTCCTTGTACCTTTTAGAGATACATATCTTCAATGTCGTGGAGCGCAAACCGAAAGTCACGGAGAAATCATACTCTTTTTCATCTTGTCTTTTGACGACTATCTTTGACAAGAAGGAGTAATCCCACTTGGTAGTCAATTTAACCGACATGAAAATAACTATTCTTTGGTCATACTTCACATCCTTGTTTGACTTGCCAAATCTACAGCTCCTGTAGTAAAGCCTTCGCCTTTCCGGCCAGTGATGAATTCCAAGCTTTGCATCGATGTCGTACTCCACAACCTTGTCGACGAACAAGTTTGTGGCATCTTCTTCAATGGCTTTGTTGTTGGAGAACGAGGCAGCTGGTATGTTGAATGTGTCGAGATGTAGTATACTTTTTACTGATACTGCTTCCGTGTTGAAGAAATTCCAAGTCATTGTTGAAGAAGAAACGAAATGGGATCCTTGGTTGTTTTGGTTTTCCGATCTTCGGTAGTGGTTTGGTCTAATTTGTGTACTAGGGTTCATTGTCCTTTCTTGTGTAGTCGATGTTGGACTCCGGGATGAGCCAGTCTTATTGTTGGACATTGCACGGGCAATGTTGTCCAAATGATATTCTAGCTCAATTGCATTGCCGGATCTTTCTTTGAGTATATTGAATGCATCATTCTTGATCTGGCGGAGTTCTCTTTTAGTCATCTTGTTTATCTTGAATTCATCTTTAAGGATTTGAACCTACTCTAGAGTTCGACCATCTACCTGCTCGTGACCTTCTTCTAGGCGTGGTTGCGCCTTAACAATGTTGTTAAACCATTCAAACTCCTCTGAAGTATCGTCATCTAACCAGGAGACGACTGAACGTTTCTTCTTCTTCTGTCTGGAGGATGATTCTGGTCTTGGTGATGGTTGGGGCGTTGGTTGATGTTGGGGCTCAGGTATATCATGATCCTCACCACCTGTGTATGTGAAGTGATCACCGGTTTTCTCCAAAGGTGGTGTGGATCTGTATCCTTTGGTTGTTCAGATGGTGGTTGTTGTGCAAATTGTTGTGAGGGGGTTGTGGTTGTCTTAGCAGGTGGTGGTGGCATAGATGATGACAACTCACCGGTTTTCTTCAGTCTTTTGGCATTTGGATCCTCATCCTTGTCGTCATCATTTCTTGGTCATTTGTCTTGCCCCGCGTCTTCTTTACAAGATGTTTTGAGTTGTCGCTCGAGAAGAATATCATAAAGTTTTATGTTGTCCTGGGTGAAAGATGGAGCTCTAGCAGCTATTTTCATCACCAATTCTGCAATTAATTCATCCTCGGAGACAAGTGGGGGCTTGACTGGTTTTGTTTTCATGACCACCGGTGTTGTAGTTATGACCTGCTGAACCATGGTTTTAACAATTGGTTGGAGTTGCTTCTTGAACATTTCTCTGGTTACTCCAGTAACCGTGTTAAGGAGAAATGTGTGAGTATAGTTCCTGCTTTGTTCATTTATTTCACCTTGAACGTCCCAAGAGAGGAACTCACAATCTGTTCTCTTTGGCCTTGAAACGTGTCCATCTGTGTCATAAGATCTCAGAACCACGTTGGCTGAAATTCATTCGTGATTCAAGTAGGTTTTGTTTTCGGGTTCGTGAATGGTGCACAACTTTCTGAATCTTAGCTTTGACACGAGACGTCCACGTGTCAGCCTTCTTCTTGACTGATTTTGATGTTGACTTAGTTGTTTCTTTTGTTGGTGGTGGTGATGAGTGTGATGATGATTCGGGTTTGGAAGTGTCAAGTGGTGTTTCCGAAGATGGTTGAGGCTTATTTGTAGGATTATCAACTATGTAGTTGTCCATTTCCTTTATAACCTTTCTTTTTCAGCTATAGTAGCTGCTTCATCAGCCTTTTTCTGCTTCAATCCCTCTTCAGCTGCCAAAACATCATCATTTGTAACGCGTTCATCCTTATCATGTTCGTCACCTCGCGCGTCAATCATTACATCATCATCAGCTTGCTCTTCTTTGATTGGTTGATCTTCCTGAATGGCAGGTTTGGCGATGTCTCTCATGCCCTTACCGGGTTGATTAACCGGATCGGTATGGAGTTGAGTGACATCAATGGGTTCAGTTGAATGTGGAGCACCACCGCTAGAACCACCTGGCCCTTCGGGTTGATTAACCGAGAAGTCAGTTTCTGCTTGTTCCATTCTTTGCTATTTGAGAGTCTTTTTAAGTTGTTTGTCTTCAGCGTTCGGGTCATACTCCCAGTCCGAATCTTCTTGTTCTTTTTCTGCAAGAGGTTTCTTCCCTTTGTCAGTTTTGTTGCCTTCATCAGGAGATTCGTAAGCATCAATGTCTTGGTCAAGTTGTTCATAAGTAGGACTTTCAGGCTTATACTCTTTCTCCTTCTCAAGAGTTGAGTCATCAGCACGAGCCTCACTATAGATGACAACTTCATCTGACTCAGTTTCTGAATCTTCATCATGTAGTGATGTAGGTTCGTGTTCAGCTTGACGATATTTGCGGGAACTCTCCTCTTGATCGTTCTACTGGTTTTCTTAGACTTAGTCTTTGTTGAGCTTGCAGAGCTTCCAGCTTTCTTGGCCCTGATCTTAACCGCTGGAGTAACTTTCTCATCCATGAATCCAACACGCCTAGCAATCAGTGCTTCCCTATAGAGTTTGTAAGATGGAAGATCTTTGATTGTATCAGTCAAAAGGCATGCAGGGAGTTCCACTCCTTGTTTGCGAGTGGTTGTCCCTTTTAACCTCACTGAGTTGAAAGTAGGCTCATCTAGCATTGTGTGCTTGTTGGGGTCATTCAGCCTCTTGGGAATATTCTCGTGCTTCCCAAGAAGGTTGTGGATTAATAACTTTGTGTAGCGGATGAAAGGGATCTTTGTGCTTCCCTTCTTCAGGTGCTGCATCATGTCCTCCCAGATGAGGCTAGCATAGTCGATGTGGTTAACATGGACCATTCCCCATAATGTTTACAGATGCATCAGCTTAGGGTGTTCATGACCGCTAACCCTTCCCGAGACTGACTTTCCGATCATGAGATAGATAGTTCTCCATGGTTGCGGGATGTTCTTGACGTCGACTTTGGAATGTGTATATATAACTCCAGTTTCTTCGTCATACCCGATGTTGACCAAGAAATCCATAACCTCTGTCTTAGTAGGAGTCCTGACATATTCAGCTGGAGAAATGGCAGGAAGTACAAGAACAGTACGAAGATCAGCGACAGTGACTGTTACTTCCTGAGTATCAAGTGTCACTTTCACCGCATCTTCTCCATCAATTTTCTCCATGGTGTGCCAGAATTGATGGATATAGAAATCCCGTGCTGTGGCTGAGTTGGTAAGCATGAGGTTGAAGGGGTGTCGCTGAAGAATGTCCACATCAACTCTGCATGAAGATTCTGAGCAGGTGAAGTTGTTGAAATCGACACGTAAGTTGTTCTTGCCAATTGTTTTGTTATAGTCAGCAGGGAATGTGTTTTCCATAGTGAGTTCAGCTGGGGCATTGAAATTTGCTTGATTTGCAGCCATTTTGTGATCTGAAAGTCATTAGACAAAGAAATAGACACATGGAAACACATTGTGTTAGTTTAAGTATGATTAATTATCTAACACCTTGTTTGATGATATCACACTTATGTTAGTTACAAGTCCTAAGTCACATATGTCCAATAACATGAAGTTGTGTGATAAGTTACGTGAACGTGTTAATTTTGAAGTTTTAAAGTCCAATTTTCACTTAAAACACAACATTTTTCACATTTGTTTGCTTATGCGTAACTTGGTTTTGTGACTTATGCGTAACATTACACTAGCGGCTTATGCGTAACAGCATAGTACAGGTGTACAATAGCTTATGAGTATTCTTGAGTCCTTATTCGGAAGATGGAGCTTATGCGTAAGAATAAGCTAAAGTATAAGACTATGCTTATGCGTAAGAAATTTCTTACGCGTAAGGCATGTTCAAAGGCTTTAAGCTTATTCGTTGAAATATGCAAAATTTTATGCATAAGGCTTACTAGTAAGAGTAAAGCTTAATCGTAACAACGCTTCTTATTTGTAAGAATAAGTTACGCGTAAGAATATACTTTACTCATAAGAGTAAAGACTTATACGTAAAACTCTTGTTTACGAATTTCTTTCCAAGAAATTCATATTCTACTGTACACGTCTTATGCGTAACATATTACTCGTTAAGTGTTTCTTAGGCGTAAGGTTTACGCCTAAAATGTTAGTATTATTCGTAAACTTTAGAACACCTTTGTTGTCTTTACGTTTAATCCACCTGTTAATCACAAACATGATAACTTGATTACAATTCATTCCAAACATCATATGGATCACAAAATAGGCATAAGAACACATCAGATATACACAGAACGGCTTAGGCGTAAGATTCCTAAAACCTACGAATAACAAATATGACCATACAAATCAATCAAACGTTGTTTCTAGGACATCTTCGAGTTCATAGGAGTGATTTACAACAAGTTTTAACACTTTTCATCCACAGCATCAAAAGATTCAAGTGGAACGAACACCTAAACCCTAACAGTTTGATTTCATTCAAATGATGTTTCTGGTCTAATTGGTTGTTAGAAACAAGTTTCTTATACCCCTACAACACTTAAATGATCATATTTTAACAATAAACATCTCAGAATCAAGAACCCCCAAATGGTACGCATAAACCCTAAAATCAAAATTGTTCAATTGGTGATTCTGGGTAGGTTTTGATGATTGAAACATGTTTAAAATACAATAATAAACGATTTAACACAACTCATTTCAACTCAAACACCCTTATTCGAAAACAACCAATTGTTCATATGAATGAAAATTTCAAAATCCATTTTTGAAAGATTGATCCGTTGGATCTTTGAGAAAATTAAAACCATTGTTTCAAATCATGATCAAAACAGTTTGACACTTACAAATTTTGAAAAACACGAACGAATTGAAGGATTGAATTTGAACCATGGATCTTGGTAGGTTGAAAGGAGTAAATGCAAGTTGGTGAGCATTGAATGTGTATTTTTTGTGTTTTTGCTAAATTACTTTTCAAATTTTACACAATTACTCCCCTAACCTCAAAATGTTTCAACCAAGATCCTTTAACTCACAATTTGGTTAAACAAAAAATCATTTTGGCAAGAAACTTGACGATACTCTCCCTCGATTATTGAAATAATGAATTTTATAAACATTTGAGTCCGAGGAGGGTAATTTTCCATGATAAATAACCAACACTTTTTGAGAAACAATGTATTTTTGGTAACATGCAAGTACACAGTTTTATGAAACGGAAAAATATTTACTTTCTCCCCCTCAACACTTGTTCGGGGAAAAATGGTGAAATGTTTGATAGAACACGGTGTTGATGGAAGTTTTGTACTTGCAATGTTTGTTTTTCAGGTAAAATTGAAATGAAAAATGTTTTTGGATTTTATAAGATTTTATATTTTTGTATTTTGTTTTTGAAATATATTTACAAAAGAGGTTTTGGTGTTTGACTTTTCAAGTGAGTTTTAAAAATTCATCCAGTTCTTCTTGAGTCAAACACCTCATACCAATTCGGTGAACCAAGCCAGTAAATCTTGCGGGAGGCACGACTTTAGTGAAAAGGTCCGCCAATTGATGTTCTGTACCTACAAAGTATAATTCCACCGTTCCCTTCTCCACGTGCTCTTTAATAAAATGGTATCGAAGATCGATGTTCTTTGACTTTGAGTGTTGAACGGTGTTGCATGAGATCACAATAGCACTTCTGTTGTCACAGTACACCGGAATCTTGTCGAATACATAACCATAATCCTTGAATTGTGCTCTCATCCAAATGACTTGAGCACAACACACATACATGGCTACATATTCTGCTTTTTTTTATTACAATGATGTACAATCTTGTTTCTTCGATTGCCATGACACCAATTTATCACCAAGGAGTTGTAAACCTCCTGAAGTACTTTTCTGTGTATCTAAGGATCCTACATTATTAGTTCAAAACCAGAATCCTTTGGATACCAGATCCTCAAGTTAATGGTTCCCTTGACGTATCTAAGGATTCTTTTAGCCTTTGAGAGGTATTTTTTAGTTGATCTTGACTAATAATGGGAGAAAGATATACAACAAATACTATATCGGGTCTACTGGATGTTAGATACATGAGATACCTAATAATACTATGGTATTTGGTAGGGTCAACCAATTTCCCATGTAAATCAGCATCTAGTTTGTTGGTATGTGCCATTGGTGTATTATAGGTATCAAGGTTTGCATTCCATGTTTATTCAAAATTTCAAGAGCATATTTGGACTGACTGAGTAAAATACCGCTGGGTGATTGATGAACTTGTAGTCCTAAGAAGAACGTAAGTTCACCCATCTTTGAAATTTCAAAATTTGTTTTCATTAGTTTGAAAAATCGTTTGAGTACTTTTTGTGGGTAGAACCGAAGATGATATCATCTACATAAATCTGAATAATTAAAATGTGTGCCCCATGATATTGAATAAACAGTGTTGGGTCGATCGATCCTTTGATAAAATTATTGGCAAGCAAGAAGGATGACAACTTATCATACCACGATCGAGGGGCTTGTTTGAGACCATAGAGAGCCTTGTTCAGTTTGTAGACATGATTAGGGAACTCTGGATCAACGAATCCTTCCGGCTGGCTAACATACATTTTCTCCTTGAGTTTACCATTTAGAAATAAAGTTTTGGCGTCTATTTGGTAGACGGTGATGTTCATGTGAGCCGCGAACGCCAGAAAAATCTGTACAGCCTCAAGTCTAGCAACCGGTGCGAATGATTCTTCAAATTCGATACACTCTTCCTGTTTGTAACCTTTAGCCACCAGACGTGACTTGTTTCGAATAACCGTTTCTTCAACATCTAACTTATTCTTCCAAATCCATTTTAGACCAATGACGTAGACCTCTGTCAGTCTTTCAACCAATTCCCATACTTCTAAATGTTTGAACTGGTTCAACTCTTCTTGCATGGATTCAATCCAGTTGTCATGACTCATGAGTCATTGCATCCTTAATGTTTTTGGGTTCGGTTTGACTGACAGTGAGTGCATAAATGCAATGTTCTCCGTCAGTCTGAAGGCATTGTCTAGTTACGACTAGTTGGTTTGGGTTGTCAATAATGTTGACAAGAGGATAATCTTTGGTCCATCGGTGTGTGGAAGGTTGGTGTTGGTATACATTGTGTAGATTAGGTGGATTCAGATGGCTGGTAGAAGATTAAGCGACATCTGGATTTGCTATTTTTGTTGAGAAAGGGTTGAAAAACGCATTTCCATCATAATCTGCAGGTGCAGGTAGATTGTGGTTTAGAGGATCATCAGCTGGGTTAGTGTCATTAGAAGCGGTTTGTTCAGCTATAGTTGGAGATTCAATCGGGGGTGCATCAGCAACAGTTGTTGTTGTTTAAGGTGTATCAGGTATTGGAGTATTATCAGGTTGAGCAGCGGAAACAGTTGATACATCTGGAACACGTTGATCAAAGTCTTCATTGACCATAGGAGCAAACAACGTTTCCATCTAACGACAAGTGAGTTGAAAGGTTTGATCAGCTGATGATTGAGGGAAGTTGAGACGGTTATGTTCGGGTTCTAAGCTTTTTTGCTCAGAAGCCATTTCTATGATCTCATCAAAATTAGCATGAATATTCTCCATAATTTCCTTTGTATGACGATTCCAGATCCGGTATCCTTTTGAGTTTTCATAGTATCCAACGAAGACTCCAATATCAGCTTTGGCCTTGAGCTTTCCAAAGTCATCACGATCATTATTTGGATAACAGAGAGCACCAAATACATGAAAGTGTTTTAGGTTCGGTTTTTGGTTATGGATAAGCTCATAAGGTGTTTTTTTGTGGCTTTTAGTTATCATAGAACGATTCTGAGTGTAGCATGCAGTTGACACGGCTTCTGCCTATAAGTAATCTGGAAGTTTTGAATTTATCAACATCGTTCTTGCAGCTTTCACCAACGTATGGTTTCGTCTTTCGACAACTCCATTTTGTTCTGGTGTTCTTGCAATTGATGTCTGATGCTCAATTCCCAGTTTCTCATAATATTCTCGAAGAGTTTGATTCACAATTTCAGTTCCTCTGTCTGTTCTGACTTGTCTGACCGTGTTCCGGAGCTGAATTGAATTTTCGTAAGAAAGGGGATGATCATCGGTGATGCTTGATCTTTACTTCATAGAAAAATAAACCCAAGTCCATCTGGAGTAGTCATCAACGATTACGAGAATGTAGCGTTTGCCATTTATCTTTTGCACATGCATCAGGCTACACAAATCCATGTGAAGAAGATGCAGAACATGTTGAGTGTTGTCTTCAACCTTCGAAGGAAAATGGGCACGAGTGCTTTTTCCTTGTTCACAAGCTGAGCATAAGTGGTCTTTTGAATACCAAAACCTTGGAAGACCTTCAACTACTTTGTGTCGTGCAAGACCAGTTATGATTTTGAAGTTCAAATGTGAAAGTCTTCTGTGCCACAACCTTAATTTTGTAGATGTTGCTTTAGAGAGTAGATATATGGGAGATGAAGCGGCCAGGTCTTGCATTGAGATGCTGTAAAGGCTTGACGAGCGAGATCCTGATATGAGGTCGTTTCCTTGTAGATCACGGATGAAACAAGTTTTCTCCCAAGAGGCAACTTCCAAATCACCATCACAAAATTGACTGAATGAGAAAAGATTGTGTCCAAGACCTTCTACATAATAAACTCTGCTAATTTCAATATTCCCATTGATGTAATCTCTGTTGCCCATGATAGCTGTGAAGTGATCATTCCCGAACCTGATAGTGCCAATGAACTTTGAGACAAAGTTTGATAAAAGTTTAAGGTTGCCTATCATGTGCCGGGAACGACCGTTATCAACAATCCAGAGAATGATTTGTATCACCTGCAATACACACAGATGACATAGGTGGAATAGAGGTAGAGGTGGAACCCGAATTGTTAGAGGGTTTCGATACAGTTACAGGTGAAACACACATGTTAATAATTTTGGGTAACCATTTAAATCCAGGTGTATTTTGTAACCATCTATGCCAAGTCCAACTAGTTTGTGCTTTGGTCTTAGTAAATGCACTAGGTGATATTTTCTTCCTAGGAGGTGATGAGGGTGCTATGGGTACATCAATGATATTCTCAGAAACTATAGAGGGCGGTTTACCTAGCACAGACTTAGAAGCATTAGTGGGCCTAGAGGTAATACCATTTCTATGTTTCCGCTAACGAGATAAGATAGATTTAGCAACATAATTATCATGACAACCAGAAAACATGCTTTTACGACAAACAATACAAGATGCTTCAAACATAACATTCAAAGTACTCAAATATTCAACATTCGTTACATCACTTTTGCTATTACATTCAGCTAACGCAATATCTAAAGTAGGTGCAACATGCGTTTTATTCAAATTCCTAACATGATCTTTTACTGTAGAGGCTTTTAGTGGTCTTCTCTTACGTTGCAACTTCCTATTCTTCTTGTCAGTGCTCTTAGGCTGTGAAGTACTAACGCTAGGATTAAAGGCAACTAATCTTGTAGAAGTGGAAGGAATCACATTAGTATCTTGTGGTTTGTCAGTAGGCTTCCTAGTGTCAATTTTAAACATTCCAGGTGCAAGAACATTTGTGTTACTAGGCTTATCATTCTCATATTTCACCAACTTCTCTTTCAACTCTATGATAGTGTGTAACAAATCTTGATTTTCAGAACGTAAGTTTCCATTAACACTTAATACTTCACGAGTGTACACAAGATGACCATCAAGATCTTTTGACGCTTTAGCACGAGTCTTTTTGAGCAAATTAAATATGACACCATATGCTGTTTTGACTTTAGTAATTTCTTGTTCATATTTAAAAATCTAACACTTCAAAGACGCGTTCTCATCATCCTGTCGTTCGAGTTTTGGTTCAAAAGGTTTTTCACTCGACTTGTTGAGTTTGTTTTGCAAAGCAAGTTCTCGATTAATACAATCATTTTTACACCATTGAAGACGGCGTGTAACCTCCGAAAGTTCATTTAACAAACGCTCATTTTCAGCTTTCAAAGTTTCGATTTGAGACACATTATCAACAATATCAACATTATCAACAGCATCAACAACAATATTATCATAAGCAGAGGCAGCAATATAATACAACACAATTGATATAGTATCAGCACATATAACATCTTCCAAGAGTCGATCAACATGATTTTGAAAAATTTTATTCTTCTTTTTGGTTTTCAAAATCCATGCCTCTGTTTCATTGAAAATTGTTTTCATTTGTCCAATTTCTTTCTGAAGATCCCGTTCCCAATATGTTGCACACATACGTAAATTTCAAACATGTGGTAAAAGCTATTTTTGAAAAATGTTTCTTTGGTCTCTGGCATATGCCGATTGAAAAGTCGCAGCTTTTATTTCTGAATTAAATTCAATTTCACGTTCCAAAAGTTTAATGTCAGACATGAATGTATCAAAATATTTAAGAATTTGACATCTTTCGGGTAATGGTGTAATTTCACTCAATGAAGGTAAAGGACCATTAATTTGTGCAACTGGTTTGACGAGACCAATGTCAGAAGAGGACTCATTAATATGTGTGATAACCGAAGGTGTGTTTGTTTTATCCTGTTGTGAAACAAAAGTTATGAGAGGTCTTTTTGAGTAATGAAAAGGTTTGTTATATTCAACTTTTTCCATTTTCAATCGACTCTCATCTTCTGCATCCCATTCCTCTTCACGATTATATTCAACAACACGCACAATAGATTCATCAAAAATATGTTTGACACTATACAACTTTGGATTTTCCTTGAATGCTCTATGGAAAAAACGTGGTCTGTTATCAGCAAGATCTGGCCCATATCCATCTGGATTTGGCTTAAATGTGAAATTTTCAATTTTTGTGATAGACTCACCATGTTTATATACAATATTTTGAAACTCTTTGAGTTTGTTTTGCAAATCGACAATTTCATCAAGATAGAGATCTATTTGTTTCCTTGAAGTTTGTTTGAATTCTGAAAACTCTTTTTGACACGAAGACAACTCAAGCTTGGCTTTTTAAGTTTCCGAAGTAAGAGTGTCAACGTGTTTTTTATGATCAAATTTTTGTTGTTCTATTTGAGAAACCAAATCATTTTTGGAAACAACTAGATCACGTATCTGTTTTCTAAAGTTTGTTCTTTCATATATGACTTTTGAAAAGCGATTTCAAAACTTTGTTCACGTTTCTCTTTTGTTTCAAAATTTTTCAGTTGTAACTTATAGCATTCAAGATCCTTAGTCAATAGTGCCACTTTATCACGAATATTTTTATTTATCTCATTGCATTTCTCCACTTGAGATTAGGTAGTCAAAAGTAAAGTCATGAGCTCTGGATCTGGATTAGACGAAGGTTCATTTTGTTCGACTTGAGTATCAATATATTCATCATTTAGATCCTCAAATGTAACCTCATGGTCAAATTGATCATCAAAGGTAACCAAAAGGTCATCTTGATCATCAAATGTAACTACGGGATCCATTTGATTATCTTCTTGATGAGATGTAGATAGCTCATGTTAAACACTATGTTCCTTGTCGGATGAAAATGCAGACGAGGATATCAGATCATGTATAAGACATATATTTGGATCCGGTACCTGAGACAAGCCATCAGGGTCATAGACTGGGCCTGTTTCACTCATGTGGAGTTCTTGCATGTTGGCGATCAACATTACAGCTGCGTTAGCTTGCAAGTCCTCCATGTCATCATCGGAATCTGCATGTTGGTAAGAGTTTCACCAGCTTCATCTTAGAGAGCCAAGAGTAAAGCCTTCTTTTGATAAGCACTTCCTCTGGTTCTCGGTTTTGGACAAGCATTGGCAAGATGACCCTTCTCGTTGCAGTTATAGCATCTAAGACCAATATTCCCCTTCTTAACATTTCCCTGATCAACAATCTGAACCCTTTGATGAGGAGATACCATGTTATTCCTTCCAGAAGCATTGAAACCTTGTCCACTACCCATGTAGTTACCACTTCCCATCTGACAACCATTGTTTATGTTCTAAACCTCAACCCTTCCATTCTGAACAACTACATGATTCCTTGAGTTGGATGAATTACGAATACGGTTGTTGGATTTGTTAGCAAATCTCCTGAAGGCACGAGCAATTAATGCAAATCATTGATTCAACGTATTGAAAGCCTCTTCATCATCATTTTGTGTTTCACTGTAGAGTGCTGAATCGAAGTTGTTGTTGTAAGGAACCAGTTGAGTTTCTTGTGATTGCTGTGATGGATCATATGGTGTAATATGGGTTGATTATGGTGGGTTAGTAAAGACTGTTTGCAGCTGTGGAAATTGTGGGTCGCAAGCCTGAGCAAACAGAGCAAGTGAATTTGCATTAGGTAAAGGTGCATGAATTCCATGGAGAGCTCTATCTTTGTCCACTTCTTTTTTATGGTGCTTCAAGTAGTCATACAAAATCCCGTACTTTGCATTGTGAAGGTTCTTAGCTTGACGGATGAATGTAACATACTTTTCCCAATCAGGACCGAGACAGCTTAGGAACTTTGTGTTGATTGCAATTTTGGGCATAATGATGTTGTGTCTGTCCAAGTCATTGATAATGTCTGTAAACCGATGATAATATGACTCTAATGATTCCCCCCGATCAATCATGAAGTTTTTATAGAATAGGTAAAGTTTTGATTCCATGTCTTCTTGATTCAGTTTTGTGCCTTCCATTAGGAGATGAATGTGATCCCACATAGCTTTTGCAGTTTTCTGAGCATCAACACTGCGAAGAATTGGATTAGTTAATCCCAAAAGAATATATTGCATTGCAAGTTCATCAGCTTCAAAATGAAGTAGTTGTTCAGCAGTGAGTTGATCCATATTGAGAGTGGAAGTAGTGTTATCTTTTGGTGGATTGGCATTTGGATCTCCGGGTGTTATTGCAGTAGACATTTGAAAAGGACCTTCAAGGATGACCTTCTTCAAGAATTTTCCATGAGGTTTCTTAAGATCGCAGAACCTAAAGAACCGCATAACCCATTGATCATAGTTTCCGGGAGTTAGCATTGGAGGTCTATCAAGGGATCCAGCTTCATGAACGGATTGTTGGCTACTTATAGCTTCACACATTTTTGCAAACCAAGTAGGTTCCTTTTGCGTTGTTGCATTCATAGCATACTTTGCTGGAAACTGATATTGAAAGTAGTTAGCATATTGATGTTGTTGTGGAGGGAATTGTTGAGGGATTTGTTGTGGTTGTGGTTGTGCATATTGACGAGGAAAATAATTTCCAACATGTTGTGGTTATTGCTGAAATTGTGGTTGAGGATATTGTTGTTGTTGCTGCTGAGGATATTCATGAGGAAAGTAGTTGGAGTATGGTAGTTGAGACATCTTTGAAACTTGTGTTGATGATGGATCTTTGTAGTTGAATGAAACTTGATGTTGTTGTTGAAGATGTACTTAAGCGTAAGAATTCCTTAGGTGTAAACTGATGATGCTTACTCGTAAACTTCCTTAAGCGTAAACTCCTTAGGCGTAAACTTCCTTAGACGTAAACTTCCTTCTTACTAGTAAGAGTATCTTACTCGTAAACTTAATGGTTAAACGTAAGCTTAGTCGTAAAACTAAAGACTTATTTGTAAGGAACCTTAGGCGTAAGATAAATCTTAGGCATAAAGGCTTACTCGTAAGGTTTAGCTTAGTCGTATGACTAGGTTATGAACCAAAATCCTTTACACTTGCCCAAGTGAGAGAGATATCCAAAAGTCGAAGTGTTTTTCAAGCTTATCCAAGCAAGGAAAACACTGAGTTACAAACAACTTTGAAGAATTTGATGAAGATTCCTTATGCGTAAAGACTGCTTAGGCGTAAACTCTGGCTTGGGCGTAAAAGTTACGCGTAAGATTAGGGTTTAGTTAGGCGTAAGAAAAGGGTTTTGAGTTAGGCGTAAAACAAGGGTTTTGCTTACTCGTAAAGCCAACAGAAATTACCAAAACGAACTTTTAAGCACCAAAACGCTTTGTACACTCGATTTTAATGATGAATCAGCTTCAAAAACACTTAAATAACAAGAAAGTTTTGAACTTGATCAACCAAAGTGAAATTTAAGCTTAAGCGTAAAGATGATGAATGAGTAAAAAAACGAGTGTAAAACAAAAAATAACACGTAAAGATTCAAACTTTTTGCCAAAAATAGGATTCTAAACACTATATTAACCTTAAAACATAAGAATCTTTAAGAGTTAGGGCAAAAATCAAAGTTTTAAGCGTATGAAAGGTTTGTAACGAGAGAGCTTACGTGTAGTAAACAAAAACGTTTCACTAAACTAAATGGCGATTGATACCACTGTTAGGTCACCATGATATGAACACAAGTATGATTGATGTAAGGTAGAATGAATGGGAGGAAGAGGGATGGTCAAATTCTAACACACACAAGAATAAGGAAAATGATATGCTTAATGAAAGAACCAACAACTCTCAAATGAGAGTTTACATTGTTTATATAGGCAAGGGAGCTAAGGCAACATGTCTAGTCCCTTCCCTTGGCCTTATGGGCCTATGCTTAGGCTCATGGGCTTACTACATAAGCCTAGCTTTAAATACATACTTATAAGCCATAATTAAGCAACCTATTACATATAAATGACTAACACTTGAAATACTAGTTACAAGTGATTCCAACATAAAGTTTATCGATGATATGTTATGATTTATCCCTTAGAAATGGCTTCGTATGTTGTGTAAGATCTGCCTTGTGGACCTACTTCACTGTAACATATTGGATTTCATAAACACATAAACACACAATGATTATAGGCATATAGTATGAGTTCTAGAGAGAGAAAGTGGAAGAGTTTTAGGAACTTAGTGAGAAAAAGAAAAATGATATTGAAAAGCTCCAATCCTTTGCCTTGCAAGGCAAAGGGTATTTATAGTTACAAGCTTAGACGCCCTCCTTCGGGCTGTGGATCAGGCATACAGTGGGTAAAGACCCGTCCGTCCTCCACGGTGTTACTTAACAAACTACTTATTATCACGAAGTGACTACAACTACGAACTTTCTAACGATTACATATACTTGAGGTGACCGACTCTTTAACTATCAGATTTTCTAAATCCTAACAATTCCCCCTAAGGGAGGTCACCTCAATTTACATTGATTACAAACAGATAATACATTTTGATTGTTCTTAGATTCTTGATTAAGTTCATTACTTTATAACCCGTAGTCTTTGATTCTTCATGTTCCGAATGTTTTGTTATTTCAAGTGGAGGTCTTTAACTGATCCACGTGTTGGTGATTATTTGAGCCAGTTTTGAGATCATCAGCCGCAACAAATTTCAGACTCATCCTTTGTAGTGTTGCCATCATGTGAAGGTGTGACTTTTGGACCGACATGCTCACATTCTGGATTATGATATCTTCTCATCAGAGTAGCGGAAGCTGTTGTTGATTCATGACATTTGCAGCAGCGTAGCAGAAGCATGGAGTGGAAATATCAGAGTCACTTGATGAAGATATTCACTTTATCATGATTTCTTTGACATGAACGTGATGTGTGAGCATGCGGCTATGGATTGACGCCTCAATTATGATCAGCTGCAACCGTCGGGTGTACCTGCAGACAACAGTTAGCAATAAAAGCGCACGAAAGTGTCTTTGATCACTTTCATTGAATTGAGGTGCATGGCCCACGGTTCCCCGTTTATCAGTATAAGTACATCCTGTGATCAGGTATGATTCCAAAGAATCTCCTTCACAAGGTTTCGTAGCTGCTCTAGCCGTTCTCAAACCGGAACGTCTCAAAGAAGACAACGCGGAGTGAGTCAACCAGCAAATTGAGATTTATTGATTGATTAAAAATGATTTGAAAACAATCGCGTATCGCTTGCAGAAAGAGTTTTGCGATACGACGAAGGTTTTATAGGAAAAATCAATTTTCAATCATAAATACCCCTTTTAATTTTGAAAACATACTACTCAGTCGATGTGCTAGAGAAAAGAATTTTTAAGCGCAACGACCGGTTTTTCAAAGGTATCCGTCAATCCATTCCTGGACCAAGGTTGATTCAAGATTGAATCACCCCATCGTTTCTATCCAGTTGTCACAAGCTTGATCTTATGAAAGATCTCACATGTCACCCACCAAGAGCTTGTTAGATGTTGGCTCTAGAACGATTTCCATCTTCATCATGAATACTTTACATATCACTTGGATGTTCTGGTAATACCACAAGGATAATGCGTAGGACTCTTAAATATATTCTTACTTTCCACATTGTGTGAAACAACAATTCTTCAAGAATAGTGTGTCCTAATTGAGATTTATTGATGATCTCTTGGCTTTAGACTCAATAGTGCACCTTTGGTTTCTTATGCCGGAGACTAGGGAGAGGGTCTCCTTCTTCAATATCAACAATCTCTAAGAGAAAGTCGATAGATTATGTGGGTTCCCCGAGAGAATGAAACAAGCCCTTTTAAGAGGAACTTGAGTATCTTGGGAAGTTTAGTACAGTGCATCAATGGGTCCATGATGTCTTGTATTCAATACCAGTGTTACCTTAGTAACCACCAGTAACATATGATATGAACCCGGTTTCTGCCCTAAGGTTGAATTATTGGAGGGCTATTTCTTTTCCCCCTTTTCTCATTTCATTTCTTTTTCATTATTCAACCCCTTCAGTGCTTACCGAGACTTCATTACTAGAACTTTGTTGGGTTTATTCAAGTTCTAGCTCAATCTCAGTCGGCACTCTTCCCATATTCTCACTTTTCTCCTTTTTCCATCATACCTAAGGACTTCTACACTATCTAGTGGATTGTCCCTGGGTAGATCCCACTGGCTCTGGCGGGATCGTGGGAACAAATACCTAACCTAACCATCCTTATATCTCCATGCATAAAATAAATTATCGGTCTTTTGGTATTGTTCATTCCACCTTGAAACCAATTGAAAACCATTTTAAAATCAATCAAGGTACTTGTGATATAAACTCAAAGCATTTTATACCTTAATTGTTTTTGATATTTTAGAAAAGCTCCCCCTCAACATGTGCTTCACGTATTAGAAGTTGTTTTTACACATGGAGGCAAGAGGACTTTGAAATCTTAGATTAAGAATGAAAGATCCAATCTTTTGATTAACATTTCTTAAAATGATCATCATCACTTCCCGATCAAATCTAGTATTTTGAGTACTTTGAATGAAATATTTTGGGAAGGATGAGGTTTTCTTTTGATTGCTCCCCTTCAATATGTGCATCGAGATTCAAAAGTGTTTTGAACATATTAGAGGGAACTTGCACTTTGAGACAAATCAATCACGTTTCAATACTTTTTGGTTTAAGATAAATGCTCCCCCTTAATATGTGCATGAAAAATCCTGAAATCGTTTGACACATGTAGGGAGGAGAGCTTGTTATTATATTTCTAAACCACTTATCGAATTATCAGTTATATCCAATTTAAATCACAAATTCTCCCCCGATCACAATTTTCAAATCCTTTGAGATTTGTGATCCCTATTGATTTAAATTATCTTTGAAAACTTTTGAGGAGAATTGTAATTTGCTTTTGTAAAACCTTTTAACTGATAAGGATCAGATTCTGAAACTTTAAACTCCATTGTTCAAACATGCATAAATTTCTTTTGAAAACATAACCTTAGCCAGGGTCTGGGTCCAATTGTACAAAACAAATTTCTTTTTGATTATCCAAAAATAGACCTTGTTCGTTTACGTGCCAATTGCTTGAAAAATAACCTTTTTGATTTGATTAAAATCATTCTCCCCCTCAATCAATGACATAAGTTGTTGATTGAGTGTTAGAGATTTTGACAAATGATAAGTCCAGATGATTTTCAAAAAATAGAGTCCGAGTTATTTTCAAAGCAATTTTGTTTTCATCAGATGACAAATATTTTTCAAAAGAATATTTAGAAGGAAATATATTTGCGAAGGAAATATATTTGTCTTTTTGGCGACAAACATTTGTTTTCAGAATCAGAGCATGAGGTTTTAAAATAAGATTAGGCATGGCTCTGTTCTTTTCTTTTAAAACGGGTTACTGTCTGAAATGACAATAAACCATCATTTTTCTCCATTCCTATTTTTTTTGAACATTCGAACTTCATCTAAAGACCCGTGCCATTCTTTGAGTGACAATTCGAAGTCCGAAGATGTTATCGAAAAACAGAAGTTTGATTAAAGGAAAAATAATATTTTTGGGCTTTTTCAAAGATTTTTTTTTTTTTTTTTTTTTTTTATGGATTTTGAAATTTTATATTTTTCTATTTTCTTTTTGTGGTTTTTATAATTTTGTATTTTGCTTTTTGATAAGATATGTATAAGAGATAGTTGAAGAAAAATCCTTTACTGCTCGTCTTCCTCTCGAAGACGTTTGAGTGTTTTCGGTTGTAGACTCTTTAGTCCAAGTCGTGGAAAAATAAACTCAAAACGTTCTCTAGGAAGAGCTTTAGTGAAGATGTCTGCCAGCTGATATTCAGTTCTCACAAAATATAGTTCCACCACACCTTTCTCCACTTGCTCCCTGATGAAATGATGTCGAATGTCGATATGCTTTGCTCTTGAATGTTGAACGTTATTGCAGGAGAGAGCAATGACACTTTTGTTATCACAATATAGAATGATTTTGTTGAATTCAAAACCATAGTCAGATAATTGTGATCTCATCCATAGGATTTGTGCATAACAAGATGACATGGCTATGTATTCCGCCTCTGTAGAGGATATAGACGTACTCATTTGTTTCTTAGAAGACCAGCTTACAAGTTTTTCTCCTAAGAATTGAGCACCACCAGACGTGCTTCGACGTGTATCTTGACACCCTGCATGGTCTGCATCTGCATATGCTGTAAGTGACATATTGGTGTCCTTCGGATACCAAAGTCCCATGTTAATGGTTTCTTGGAGATACCGAAAGACCCGTTTAACCGCTTCAAGGTGCTTTTTGGTAGGCTTAGCCTGGTATCTAGCACACATGCATACAGCGAACATAATATCAGGTCTACTAGCTGTGAGGTACATCAGGGATCCAATCATGCTTCGATATTTCGTTTGATTAACCATGATCCCTGAGTGGTCCTCATCCAGATTAGTACGCTCGGCTCCACCATGGGAGTGTCAACAGGGTCACAAGTATCAAATCCAAATTTCTTTAAAATTTCATTTGAATATTTAGATTGATTAATAAAAATGCCTCCGGGACTTTGTGAAATTTGTAATCCTAAGAAAAATGACATTTGTCCCATCATAGACATTTGAAATTTGGAGCCCATCTCCTTTGAAAAACATTCACATTCATTAGGGTCGGTCGAGGCAAAAATAATATCATCAACATAGATTTGAACAATGTGGGATTAACTGCTCCTTTGCTGAATCTGTTGGTTAAGAGAAACTTTGGCAATGCATCATACTATGCCCTTGGAGCTTGTTTCAAGCCATAAAGAGCCTTCTTCAAGCGATAAACATGAGTAGGACGTTCTGGATCCAAAAAACCTTCATGCTGACTAACATAAACGAATTCTTTCAGATCTCCATTGAGAAAGGCAGTCTTCACATCCATCTGATAAACCACCATATTCTTACTAGCAGCATTAGCCAAGAAGATTCTGATTGCCTCGATACGTGCAACTGGAGCAAATGATTCCTCAAAGTCAATACCCTCCTCTTGACGATATCCTTTTGCTACTAGTCTTGCCTTGTTCCTCAACACATCACCATGCTCATCAAGTTTTACTTTGAAGATCCATTTGAGAGCAATGATCATAGCACAGTTAGGAGCAGGTACCAATTCCCAAACATCAAGTCGATCGAACTCGTGAATTTCTTCTTGCATTGCATTGAACCAACTGTCCTCAGACATTGCGGTTTTAACATCTTTTGGTTCGACCTTTGATAGGATGGAATTGAAGAAGCACCATAAGGCGTCGGTAGCTAGTTGTTTACGAGTGGATACTGGACGAGAGGGATTCCCTATGATATTGTCTAATGGATGATCATGTGTCCATTTTCTGAAATGCTCGTGTGGTTGTGGTTGTGGTTGAGGAACTGATGTAGCAGATTTGGGGTCTCCTGATGAAGATGGTTCAGATGATGGATCAGGAGCAAATTTTTTTTCAAACGATGCATCTTCTGGACTGGCAAAGGGGTTATCTCCATCAAAGTTGGCAGAGACATTTCCATGATGTACACTCAAAGATTCAGGATTTGAGGACGATGATGAGTGATCTGCAGCAGGCGCTTCTTCGGATAGTGATACAGAAGTATATGGATTAACTGTGTTGACAAGATTAGGAGCCGCCTCTGTTGATGGTGTAGTATGGTTAATGTCCTGAGGTTCATAGTATTCATCAAACATCAGATCAAACAATTTCTTCAAATCTTCTTCAGAAGGAGGTACATATGGAACTGCAGGTGAGGGATTCTGTACAAGAGAAGAACTGATGGGACTACACGATGAATGTTGAGATGCGGGTCCTGAACTAGATTGTCCAGGAGCCATTTGCCCAGACAGCTCATTGAACGTAACGTGAACAGTTTCCATGATATCTCGGGTTCTTTTGTTGTAGATTTGGTAACCCTTCCGGTTTGGTGCATAACCCACAAAAACTCCAATGTCTGCCTTAGCTCTTAATTTACCTAAATCTTGACCATCATTCGTTGGATAACATAGAGCACCGAACACACGAAGGAAAGAGAGATCAGGTTTTCGATTGTGGACAAGTTCGTATGGAGTTTTTCCATGAGTGGTGTGAATAAGGGACCGGTTTTTGGTATAGCAAGCAGTGGCAATGGCTTCAGCCCAGAGAAACATTGGAACCTTTGAGTAAATTAGCATAGTTCTTGCAGCTTCCACAAGAGTCCGATTTCATCTTTCAACTACACCGTTCTGTTGAGGAGTACGTGGAACACTTCTTTGATGGCTGATTCCAATGCTTTAATAAAACTGACTTAGTTCTTTGTTAACAAACTCAGTTCCATTGTCCGTACGGATAATTCTGACATTTTTGTTAAGTCGAACCTGCAGCTGTTTGATAAGTTTGATGATGACATCTGGAGTTTCATCCTTTGTCCTCAAAAACTTTACCCAAGTAAACCGAGAGTAGTCATCAACAACGACTAACACATATTTCTTCCCGTTTATTGTTTGCACTCTCATTGGTCCGTGATTCGTTTGAAGTGAGTGGTGAAAAACACAATATCAACGTATATCAAATTAACCGTAAAATTCGACAAATTAACCCTTTAGGAAAAAGGTTAACGTACCAAACCTTACGGGTGTGATAAAAGTGATACCGGAAAAGTTCTTTCCGGGGTCGTGTCCCAACGAGGTGTGAATGGAAGGATTCGTTGAGTTTTGTGATTTATAACTTGAATTGGTTTTAATGATTTGTTTGAGTTGAATTACGTTATCTACGAATTAATTAACGGGAAAGTAATTAAGGCAAGGGAACCCTAATAAACTACTAACTAACTACTACTAAGCCTATGAAATGATAAAACGAGGCTAAACTAAGTCCTAGGGTGCTAAAACGTAAAAACGTAAAAACCGGGAAACAACCCGAGCCATAAACGTAAAATTTTTGCAATTTAAGGGCTACGGGTGTGAAATCAATTTTCCTACGTTCTATTTGACTAAAAATAATTTTAGAAAAAGACCGGGTATTTTTTTGATTTTTAAAATAATTACTACGAATTAAAAACTATTAAACACTAATTAAATGATTAAAAATATTAAACTAATTTTGAAAAATCTGAAAAATTCAAAGAAAGTGCTTCTAACTAAGCTGAATCTAAGAAAAATAAGAAACAGTTTGGTTGTTTTGTAAATTAAGTTGAAAATAAGCTTTAAGAGCTTATTACTCTAAATGGCCAAAACGTATTTAACACATTGTTGTTGCAAAGATTGAACGAGACAAGTCCCAAGGGCAATTGGCATCCAGGTACACACTATCACTCTCAAGGTTGGGAGGTCTCAGGTTCGAGCCTGCCTCCCACCCTTTTTGCTCTTTATTTTTTTTTTTTCGATTTTTGCCTTTTGGATTTTGAAGACAGGTTCAAATTAAGAAAAATTTGTGAAAACTTTTTTTTATCAAAACTTGTCGATAAGCATTATCTGACTTATTGATTCTGATTTGGACAGTTTCCCAACAAACACAACATTAAGTCACTTGAGCACAAATAAGCAAACACAACAGTTGGATGACCAATACAAAAGGAGAAATAAGCAGTTGAGAAACTGAATAAGCAAATGCACAATGAAAATAAGCTAGATTCAAATGAAATAAGCTAAATGGAACAGGGATAAGCAGTTGGAATAATTGCTACACTAAGGGGAGTCCTAAGCAACTAATGAAATGGAAATAAACAAAAGCAAGCTACAATAAGCACTCTAAGGTAAAAATAAGCTAACGGTGAGATAAACTAACCTAAGCATACTAGAGAGCAAATAAAATCATAAATAAGCTAAAAGGCATCCTAATAAGCACTTGAAACAAAAACACTTAGCTGTTGTGGGAATTGCAACAAAACAGGAGCAAGGGAGCACTTTTTGAGCTTATTTCGAATAAGCTACAGAATGAACTAGCCCTTGAGCTTATGGATTATTGAAGTCCACCTAGCTGACTTCCCTTTGCCCCCATCTCTGACCTACTATAAGCTGTTTACAGCTTATAAATAAGCTGAGATAGACCCTGAGTTGGGGAGAGTACCCTGTGCACAGAACAAGAAATGGCCAAACGACCCACTTTGAACCCACTGCAGCCTCAGTAAAACAATTTTTTGAATTTTTTCCTCTTAACCACAGTTACATAAGCTGGTGAAAAGTCATTTTTTATTTTTTACAATTTTCTATCTCAACCTAAACTTGCTTAAACTGCTATGCAAAAACTGAGGAAACTCACTTTTCTTTTTCTTCTTTAAAACCAGATAAAACTTAAATCCTTTGAGAATTTGTAAAACTCTTTTCTAACTCAAACAACTTGTCTTGGATACTCAAAATATGTTTGACTTCAGTGGTCAAAGTGGGTAAAAACCACTTTGACCCATTTCCTTAACTTATCCCAAACACTCTTTAATGGAGTGTTTACTTTAAAAACTAATTTCTTAAAGAGAAAGACTTAAGGTGTAGTTTGAAAACTGATTAGTAGCCAAAAAAAACTAATGCTGTTAAATGATGATTAATAGAGAACAAGTAAAAATAACATAAGCTCAAAAGTGCTTATTTGCTGGAATGATGATAAGACTAAAAAACTTTCATTCATAAGAAAAGGACATTACAACTGGTAAACTAAAAAAAAACTAATTTTAAACTTAAAACCTAGACTGCCTTATAACAATGGCATACAATTGCTATTTATACTAAAAGCTACTAGGGGTCTTCTTCTACTCTTTGTGTTTTTTCTGTGAGAGCAGCAAGCCAAGCTTCACTTTGTGCTTCTTGAATTCAATCCTGGCCATCCAAGAATTAGGTACACGAGAGAGCAAATCTGAGCCTTAGGATGGTTGATTTATGTTAGGATTGCCACCATGGCACATCTTGGGGAAGGGGAAAGATGCCTAGTGGGTTTGGGATTTGGGTATAACTGGGTAAAAGAGGTTTTGGAGGTTGAGTGTTTTTGGTTGTGAGGATTTGGGTAAAAGGTAAGTCTCCTGGGTTGGAGAGAAAGCAGGAAGAAGGTGAGATTTTGTTTTTGGAGGGAAATGGTAAAGAAGAAAGGTCGTGGTTGAGATATTATTGGTGAAAGGAGGTCAAAGTGGCAGGGGGTTCAAGTGGAAAGGGGTTCAAGACTGGTTTGGTGGGGGTTCAAGGGTCAAGGGGTTTAAGGTAGGTATTTTAATCACAAGGACCATAACTGAAATTCCACAAAAACCAAGGGACCGAAACTGTAATTATCCAATATTCATCATAGGGACCAATTATGACAAGTTTAATTTTCCCAAGGACCAAAAATAATAATTTTCAAATAAAAATGTCCAGGGGTAATTTCTGTCAATCTTTGAAACTTCAGGGACCAAAGCTGCCATTTTGAAAACGAACTTTGAAGGGTTTATTTTGACAACTTTTGAATCCCATGGACCTTAAATGATAATTTGTTTTATTTTGATTTACCAGGGACTATTTTTTGACAACTTTTGAAACTTGGGGGACTAAAACTGCCAATTATGCAAACTTGATATGTTTTTCATCTGATTTTGGTATTTTTGCATTTGAAACACATAAAACACTTATTTGTGATATTTTTATCATTTTGATGTATTTCTGAGTGTTTTTAAATGTTTTGCAATTCAGATTTGACCAAAAATGATGAGTATTTACACACTCATCAATCCCCCACACTAAACTATTGCTAGTCCCTAGCAATCTTTTGAGAAAACTTAATGGATTTGAATCTCTTTACCAAAAGCCATTACTTCTGGAGTAGCCAATTGTTTAGTTCAAGTAAGAACCTTGGTACAATGATAACCAAATGATTTTGAGCAAATCACCAGCTTTCAACGGTTTTGATTTGTCTTTACCAGAAGCCGTTTGCTTCTGGACTAGCCAACTCTTAGATAAAATATCTTTGGTGAGCTGATTACCAATTATGGTTTTCCAACTGCCTTTACCACAAGCCATAAACTTGCGGGCTAGCCAACTCTTCACTAATTAAAGATATGGTGAGTTGAACACCATACAATTTTGGGAAAATTGCAAGCCCTCAACGGATTTGAGATATCTTTACCAAGAGCCGTTTGCTCCTGGATTAGCCAATCCTTTTGTTTATAAGACATGGCGGACTGATAACCGTAATTTGAGTAAGTGCAAAACACTTACTCCAAAAAAAAAATTTTTGGCAAAAAATGGGGGAATAGGGTGGTATAATTACATGATAAAATTCGTGAGAATTCCCCCCCACACTAGAAATGAATATTGCCCTCAATATTCAAAGTACCGGCGGTTATGCCGAAACATAGAACGTAAAAGGGAAATACTACGGCCATTATTTGATTTTTTTTTTATTTTTTTTATTTTAGAAAAACTTTATATACAACAGCGGGGGGCAACTCCCCCACACTAGGGTGGTAGAAAGTAGAAAGAAGTCAGAAATACGGGTGAAACCCATATAGTGTGCTACTGTTTTTGATTCCCGAGTCGCTAGCTTGACTCGATCCCTGCATTCATTTGTTCATGGGGAAAGTTTGTAGATCCGGGACAACCACAAGTGGAATGTCCTCTCCAAAATAATGCTTCAACCTATGTCCATTCACCTTGAAGTTTGGTCCGTCGGTTTGAGATAACTCGATGGTGCCATATGGAAAGACTTTGGCAACGATGAATGGACCAGTCCAACGGGTCTTAAGTTTCCCCGAGAAGATCTTTAATCTAGAATTGAAAAGAAGGACTCGGTCACCAGCGTTGAAAACGCGGTTTTTGATTTTTGAGTCATGGATCTTCTTTGTCTTTTCTTTGTAGATCAATGAGTTCTCGTAAGCTTGATCACGGAGTTCATTTAATTCATTGAGTTGAACTTTTCGATGATCACCCGCGGACTTGATGTCAAAATTGGCATGTTTCAAGGCCCAATAGGCTTTGTGCTCGAGCTCGATCGGGAGATGACACGCCTTTCCGTACACAAGCTTGTAAGGAGTACACCCGATGGGTGTTTTGTAAGCGGTACGGAAGGCCCAAAGTGCATCTTCAAGTTTGTCCGACCAAGAGGCACGGTTTTCACCTACGGTCCTTTCCAAAATTCTTTTCAAACCACGATTCGAAACTTCCACTTGCCCACTAGTTTGTGGGTGATACGCGGTAGAAAGACGGTGAGTGACACCGTACTTAAGCATCACTTTTGCGAATTGGTCGTTGCAAAAGTGCGTACCGCGATCACTAATGATGGCACGGGGAGTTCCGAAACGGGTAAAGAGAGACTTCAAGAATTTCACAACTACTCGGGCGTCGTTGGTGGGTAGCGCTTTCGCCTCTACCCATTTGGACAAATAATCGACCGCCACGAGTATATACTTGTTCCCTCGAGAAGACGGGAACGGCCCCATAAAATCGATGCCCCATACGTCAAAGATCTCGCACACTTGAATGGCATTTTGAGGCATTTCATCTCTTTTAGAGATGTTGCTATGACGTTGGCAAGTGTCGCAAGATTTGACGAGGTCATGGGCATCTTTGTAAATTGTGGGCCAATAGAAACCGGAGTCAAACACCTTCTTGGCGGTGTAGTTCGGGCCATGATGTCCCCCCGTGGGTCCATGATGACAAGCTTTAAGAATTTCATCGGCTTCTTGGCCGTGAACACACCGTCGGATGACTTGATCCGCACAAACTTTAAACAAGTAGGGGTCGTCCCAGAAATAATGCTTAACATCTTTGAAAAATTTGTTCTTTTGTTGGGACGACATCCCTTTCACAACAAAGTTCCCCGCATGATAGTTTGCAAAGTCGGCAAACCATGGGGTACTAGAATCTCCACGTTGAGATACCGTATTAAGTGTCTCGAGAGGAAACGTTTCATTTATTTCCTTTTTCTCGAGCACACCTTCATGAGGATTTTCAAGACGGGACAAGTGGTCAGCCGCTAGGTTCTCCGCTCCCTTTTTATCACGGATAATGATATCAAATTCTTGTAGGAGGAGAACCCATCGGAGCAATCTCGGCTTTGCATCTTGCTTAGCAAAAAGATATTTGAGGGCCGAGTGATCCGTATACACTATGCTTTTAGACAAGATCAAGTATGGCCGAAACTTCTCGAAAGCATACACCACGGCTATTAATTCTTTCTCCGTGGTGGTGTAATGTGCTTGAGCTTCGGTCAAAGTTTTGCTAGCATAATGTATTGGCTGGAAATGTTTTGACTTTCGTTGCCCCAAAACGGCACCTATGGCGAAATCACTTGCATCGCACATAAGCTCAAATGGTAATTCCCAATCGGGGGCAACTACAATCGGAGCTTCCGTGAGCTTCTTCTTAAGAGTTTGAAAAGCTTCAATGCACTCACTAGAGAAGACGAAAGGAGTATCCTTTTCAAGAAGTCGGGTCATAGGCCGGGATATTTTCGAGAAGTCTTGAATGAAACGGCGATAGAAACCGGCATGACCAAGGAAACTTCTAACTCCTTTAACGGTTGTGGGATGAGGTAGTTTTGCAATGACGTCAACTTTAGCCTTGTCAACCTCAATCCCGTTCTTAGAGATCTTATGGCCGAGGACAATGCCCTCTTTGACCATGAAGTGACATTTCTCCCAATTTAGACAAAGATTCGTGTTTTCACAACGTTCAAGCATCTTGTCCAAATGGGAGAGACATGTTTGGAAAGAATCCCCAAAGACCGAAAAATCATCCATAAAGACTTCCATAGTCTTTTCGATCATATCATCGAAAATGGCCATCATACACCTTTGGAACGTACCGGGAGCATTACACAAGCCAAAAGGCATGCGTCGGTAAGCAAATGTTCCATAAGGACACGTGAATGTGGTGTTTTCTTGATCTTGTGGATCAATGGGAATTTGGAAGTAACCCGAGAAACCATCGAGAAAACAATAGTATTCATTTCCCGCTAATCTCTCGAGCATTTGGTCCATGAAGGGTAATGGAAAGTGGTCTTTACGGGTGGCTTCATTTAACTTTCGATAGTCAATGCAAACACGCCATCCCGTAACCAATCGAGTGGGAATCAACTCGTTTTCATCATTTTCAACAACGGTAATGCCACCCTTTTTGGGCACACAATGAACGGGGCTCACCCAAGGACTATCCGAGATAGGGTAAATCAATCCGGCATCGAGAAGTTTTATGACTTCTTGTTTGATAACCTCATGAATTTTAGGATTCACCCTTCTTTGGTGTTGAACCGCTGGTTTGAAGTCATCTTCCATGAGAATCTTGTGTGTACAAAATTCCGGGTTAATACCCTTTATGTCGGAAAGTTTCCAAGCGATGGCTCGCTTGTGTGACTTCAAAACCTTTATGAGGGCGGCTTTTTCATTCTCACTCAAGTCTTTAGCAATTATGACGGGTAACTTATCGTCACCATCCAAAAATGCGTACTCGAGATGAGGTGGTAAGTCCTTAAGTTCGACCTCGGGAGGATCATTAGATTTTTCAATTGTTTTAATTTCCTCTTTATGAAGTTCTTGAGGAGGGAGTGATGAAGGATCTTCATTGAGCATTTTCTCGATGAGAAGAATATCTCCCTCGATGTCGATGGGAGCGTGATCAATTTCCCATGGAACAGAATCACTAGCCAAGTATGCTTCGATCTCTTCCAAAATAAAGTCACTTCCCTCAAACAGAGTGAGGGAAGGGGAAGAGAGAGCAACAATAGGATCAACCGAAGTGGGATTGCCACTCGAGAATCCAAGAATTTCTTGAGAATACTCCTCCGACATAATGTCAATGACATCAATTTTGTTGACGGAATTGTCTTCATAATTGGGGAGTATTTCGTAACTTGATTGAGATTGAAAGTAACGGCTTCCTTGTTTACCCGCATAAAGTGATTTCCCTTCATCAACGTCGATCAATGCACGACCCGTTTTTAAGAAGCACCTCCCAAAGATGAGGGGTACTCGGGATCGCATCAAATTCGACAACAACAAAGTCGGTGGGGAAATGAAACTTGCCTACTTTCACAAATACATCCTCGGCTATACCTAGCGGATAAGAACTCGTACGGTCCGCAAGCTCGAGGATCATACATGTAGGTGTGAGCGGAGGTAATGAAAGCTTCTTCCACATGGAATGTGGCATCAAATTAATGCTAGCACCAAGATCGGCCAAGGCGGAGCATTGAACTATGCCTTGAAAATCACATGGAATGAGAAATTTTTCGGGGTCTCCTAACTTTTCGGGAAGCTTTTTAAGGATAACCGCCGAACAATTCTCGTTCAAAGAAGTTTTAGCCATTTCGGAAATCTTTTCTTTGTTGTTTAACAAACCTTTGATTGTTGGACCGAACTTTGGCATTAGAAGAAGAGCGTCCGCAAAACTAATCTCGAAGTGCAAATCTTGAAAGATTTGAATAAGCTTCTCCATTTGTTGACTAGTTTTATCACGGAGCTTTTGGTCATTAAGCCTTGAAGGATAAGGAAGTGAAGGCTTAGGAATGGTCATCGGAACAACGGGTTCCGGAATTGGAGGTAAGACTACCGGAGGTTGGACTTGTGCGGTACTTCGTGGGCTTGAGATTTGCACCTTGTCCTTTGATACCTCGGTTTCTCGTTACACATCCCTCACCGGAGAAGGATTAGGCATCGAGGGTCCCTCATAAGACTTACCACTTCGGGTAGCAATAGCATTCAATTCACCTTTTGGGTTGGGAATGGTATTACTCGGAAGAGCTCCCGAAGTTGAAGCTTGATTCTTTTGACTCATGAGACTAGCAAACATGCTTTCAATCTTGCTATTAGATTGATCAATTTTGTTACTAGTAGCTCTAAGCTCAGAAGTGAAATCATTCTTCAAAGTGGTAATTTGATTTTGCATGGACACCATCTTAGCTTCATTGCTTTTGATGTAATTAGCAATGTCAATAGAAGCTTGAGGAGGCGGGGCATGCATGTTTTGTTGAGGAGCTTGGAATCGGTTTTGATTGAAATTTCCTTGATTTTGAAAACCTTGATGTTGATTTTGAAAATTCGATTCGACTCGATTTTGATTGAACTGATTATTTCTATTTTGCACATTTTGATTGTTCGATTTTGATTAAACCCAGGTGGTCCAAGGTAATTGTTAGAACGATAGCTTAGAAGGTTTCGGTCCCCTTGCAGTTGGTAGGAATTACCTCCCGTATTGTAGGAACCCGAAGCGGCATATACGCTCTCTTGAGTGAAGCCACCGGAGGCTGGACACTCAAAATAAGGATGTGGACCACCACAAGTTTCACAACTCTTGTTCACGACATTCACTTGTTGATTGTTGTTATTTTGACTCATTTTAAGTACGGCAGTGGATATTTCTTCAATTTTTTTGGTTAGAGTCGTGTATTCCGAAGATGGAAGGGTGGTAGATCTCCTTGACTCACTCCTCTCGGCTGAGGAATCCCAATAATTATGGTGGGCAGTCATGTTTTCAATGAGATCATAGCACTCTTCGGGTCGCCTTTTCATAAAGGTACCACCGGCAGCAGCATTGATTGTGTCACGATGTCTCAATGTTAACCCGTTATAGAATGTATCTATTTGGGTGACAAGCAACATGTTGTGGTTCGGACATCGATCAATCGAAAGCTTATAGCGTTCCCATGCCTCAAATAAGGACTCATCGGGTTGCTGCCGCCGAAATTCTGATTTCATTCCTTAGTTTCGTCACCATCGACGGTGGAAAGTATTTCGCCAAGAATTTGGAGATCATTTCGTCGAAACTATGGATTGAGTTCTTGGGAAGACGATCAAACCATGCGGTGGCATGAAGCGTCAAAGAATATGGGAAGAGATATAGCGAGGCGTCATCGGTGACCCCATTTTGCTTCATACTTTGGGTGACGGTGAGAAATTTGTCGAGATGCTTGTTGGCATCGTCACCCGGTGATCCGTGAAATTGGCAAAAACTTTGGACTTGTTGAATCATGTGATGCTTAAGTCCAAAATCCGTGGCCTCGATGTTGACCGAGGCAATTGGACCGCCCCGTCCATCCATCGTGGGTTGGCAAAGCTCCTCCATCGTTCGGAGATCGGGATCTGGATCTTGTGGACCAGGTACTGGGACTTGAGTCCGTTCCCTTGGTTATGTGTCATTGTGATTTGTTCGACGGTACGTATCTCGGGTACGTTTGTTTGGTTACGGTTACGTCTACGAGCTTGCGAGCGAGTGCGCATGCACTTCCAAAAACAACACTTTCAATTAAAACAATACCGAGGCAAAACACGTGAACTTAAACCAATAATCCCACGTGAAATGATCACTTCTATAAGTAAAACGCACAAAGGAGCGGAGAGACTTATTAGGTCAGCACGAAGCTTATTAAAAACCCGTCTCTTTTCAGCCGCAATTTAATGTCCGGCCGTCCTTATACCCCTCACACAGTTTGTTAAACCGATAGAAGTAAACCAAAACACGAGCGACACAAAGGCAAGTTTTAAATCTTTTGTTCGGGAACTTATAATGATAACACATCAGTTGGGAATGTTATAATGATTGTGTCTTCTATATTATTTAAAACAACAAGGAAAATCTTTTTTTTTTCTAATCTTTTACATATATATACAAAGAAAAGAAAAATATTTTTGTATTTTTGTATTTTTATAAAAACAATAACTTCACGAGGAAGGTTCTTCAAGTCACTAATCGCAAAAATCATGATATTGTCGTAACACACCTCCCCGGCAGCGGCGCCAAAATTTGATTCGTTTGAAGTGAGTGGTGAAAAACACAATATCAACGTATATCAAATTAACCGTAAAATTCGACAAATTAACCCTTTAGGAAAAAGGTTAACGTACCAAACCTTACGGGTGTGATAAAAGTGATACCGGAAAAGTTCTTTCCGGGGTCGTGTCCCAACGAGGTGTGAATGGAAGGATTCGTTGAGTTTTGTGATTTATAACTTGAATTGGTTTTAATGATTTGTTTGAGTTGAATTACGTTATCTACGAATTAATTAACGGGAAAGTAATTAAGGCAAGGGAACCCTAATAAACTACTAACTAACTACTACTAAGCCTATGAAATGATAAAAAGAGGCTAAACTAAGTCCAAGGGTGCTAAAACGTAATAACGTAAAAACCGAGAAACACCCCGAGCCATAAACGTAAAATTTTTGCAATTTAAGGGCTACGGGTGTGAAATCAATTTTCCTACGTTCTATTTGATAAAAAATAATTTTAGAAAAAGACCGGGTATTTTTTGATTTTTAAAATAATTACTACAATTAAAACTATTAAACACTAATTAAATGATTAAAAATATTAAACTAATTTTGAAAAATCTGGAAAATTCACAGAAAGTGCTTCTAACTAAGCTGAATCTAAGAAAAATAAGAAACAGTTTGGTTGTTTTGTAAATTAAGTTGAAAATAAGCTTTAAGAGCTTATTACTCTAAATGGCCAAAACGTATTTAACACATTGTTGTTGCAAAGATTGAACGAGACAAGTCCCAAGGGCAATTGGCATCCAGGTACACACTATCACTCTCAAGGTTGGGAGGTCTCAGGTTCGATCCTGCCTCCCACCCTTTTGCTCTTTTTTTTTTCGATTTTTTTTGCCTTTTGGATTTTGAAGACAGGTTCAAATTAAGAAAAATTTGTGAAAACTTTTTTTTATCAAAACTTGTCGATAAGCTGTTAATACAGCTTATTGATTACTGATTTGGACAGTTTTCCAACAAACACAACATTAAGTCACTTGAGCACAAATAAGCAAACACAACAGTTTGATGACCAATACTAAAGGAGAAATAAGCAGTTGGGTAACTAAACAAGCAAATGCACAATGAAAATAAGCTAGATTCAAATGAAATAAGCTAAATGGAACAGGGATAAGCAGTTGGAATAATTGCTACACTAAGGGGAGTCCTAAGCAACTAATGAAATGGAAATAAACAAAAGCAAGCTACAATAAGCACTCTAAGGTAAAAATAAGCTAAATGTGAGCTAATCTAACCTAAGCATACTAGAGAGCAAATAAAATCATAGACAAACTAAAAGACATCCTAATAAGCTCTTGAAATAAAAACACTTAGCTGTTGTGGGAATTGCAACAAAACAGGAGCAAGGGAGCACTTTTTGAGCTTATTTCGAATAAGCTACAGAATGAACTAGCCCTTGAGCTTATGGATTATTGAAGTCCACCTAGCTGACTTCCCTTTGCCCCCATCTCTGACCTACTATAACTTGTTGACTTATAAATAAGCTGAGATAGACCCTGAGTTGGGGAGAGTACCCTGTGCACAGAACAAGAAATGGCCAAACGACCCACTTTGAACCCACTGCAGCCTCAGTAAAACAATTTTTTGAATTTTTTCCTCTTAACCACAGTTACATAAGCTGGTGAAAAGTCATTTTTATTTTTACAATTTTCTATCTCAACCTAAACTTGCTTAAACTGCTTTGCAAAAACTGAGGAAACTCACTTTTCTTTTTCTTCTTTAAAACCAGATAAAACTTAAATCCTTTGAGAATTTGCAAAACTCTTTTCTAACTCAAACAACGTGACTTGGATACTCAAAATATGTTTGACTTCAGTGGTCAAAGTGGGTAAAAACCACTTTGACCCATTTCCTTAACTTATCCCAAACACTCTTTAATGGAGTGTTTACTTTAAAAACTAATTTCTTAAAGAGAAAGACTTAAGGTGTAGTTTGAAAACTGATTAGTAGCCAAAAAAAAACTAATGCTGTTAAATGATGATTAATAGAGAACAAGTAAAAATAAAATAAGCTCAAAAGTGCTTATTTGCTAGAATGATGATAAGACTAAAAAACTTTCATTCATAAGAAAAGGACATTACAACTGGTAAACAAAAAAAAACTAATTTTTAACTTAAAACCTAGACTGCCTTAGAACAATGGCATACAATTGCTATTTATACTAAAAGCTACTAGGGGTCTTCTTCTTCTCTTTGTGTTTCTTCTGTGAGAGCAGCAAGCCAAGCTTCACTTTGTGCTTCTTGAATTCAATCCTGGCCATCCAAGAATTAGGTACATGAGAGAGCAAATATGAGCCTTCGGATGGTTGATTTATGTTAGGATTGCCACCATGGCACATCTTGGGGAAGGGGAAAGATGCCTAGTGGGTTTGGGATTTGGGTATAACTGGGTAAAAGAGGTTTTGGAGGTTGAGTGTTTTTGGTTGTGAGGATTTGGGTAAAAGGTAAGTCTCCTGGGTTGGAGAGAAAGCAGGAAGAAGGTGAGATTTTGTTTTTGGAGGGAAATGGTAAAGAAGAAAGGTCGTGGTTGAGATATTATTGGTGAAAGGAGGTCAAAGTGGCAGGGGGTTCAAGTGGAAAGGGGTTCAAGACTGGTTTGGTGGGGGTTCAAGGGTCAAGGGGTTTAAGGTAGGTATTTTAATCACAAGGACCATAACTGAAATTCCACAAAAACCAAGGGACCGAAACTGTAATTATCCAATATTCATCATAGGGACCAATTATGACAAGTTTAATTTTCCCAAGGACCAAAAATAATAATTTTCAAATTAAAAATGTCCAGGGTAATTCTGTCAATCTTTGAAACTTCAGGGACCAAAGCTGCCATTTTGCAAAACTGAACTTTGAAGGGTTTATTTTGACAACTTTTGAATCCCATGGACCTTAAATGATAATTTGTTTTATTTTGATTTACTAGGGACTATTTTTGACAACTTTTGAAACTTGGGGGACTAAAACCGCCAATTATGCAAACTTGATACGTTTTTCATCTGATTTTGGTATTTTGCATTTGAAACACATAAAACACTTATTTGTGATATTTTTATCATTTTGATGTATTTCTGAGTGTTTTTAAATGTTTTGCAGTTCAGATTTGACCAAAAATGATGAGTATTTACACACTCATCAGTCCGCATAAGTCCATATGACGAGTATGAAGAACTTCCATAACTGAGTTTGCAGGTTTGGGTTTGTGGGCATATTTCTTGCTTTTTCCCAATTGGCATGCTGAACAAAGATGATTGTTTTCATACT